>CM060247.1:4120031-4623562 GCA_030684275.1 Acipenser oxyrinchus oxyrinchus | reverse complement strand
CCGGACGAGCCCCCAGTGTTACCTTTCTGATTATCTTCTTATAATCAACTTTAGGGACCTGCAAAACTAACAAGCCCCAAGGGCCAGAGCAGAATAAACTCCAAGTTTATATACTTATATAGCTCTGGGGTAAACCCCTAAACAGTTGCATAATGATAATAGCGATGCACCTTATAACAACAATCAATAACCACTGTAGTAAGTAGAACAAAATATCTGCGGTTTATTACCAGAGAATACAAGCTCAACACGTGTCTTACTCACAGCATGGCCAAGAGAGAGAAATTCAGAGCACTTCCCTGACAACACAGACACCCCTCCCTCCCTGTACCCAGAATTCCCCCGTTTAAAGGCACAGTCTTATAACACTTGTTTAAATGAACTACTGCACAACGCAAGTGACTCAAACTACGAATCTTCCTTCTGCAGATAACCCTTTTTATTCCTTCGCCGTCCTGTGCACTTAAGCAAAAAACAAGCAAACAAAAAAATGTCCACAAGTAACATTTACAAAATAAAATCTCCAAAGCAGTGTTCTTGTTTACTATTCAAATGACAAACTTTTTAATCAGCCTATCAGTGCGTCTTTCCTACTTTTATGTGACCTGTACTGTGCAGGAGGGGGCGGGACAAAGTTGGTGCTGCATTGTTTTGATTTAGGTTGCTAAAATCTAGTTTTCAGCATTGGGGGGAAAATAGTAGAAATGGACGACAAAAAAAGCAAAGTATATTTCGGCTGATGATCGTTTTAACATATTTCCCAAAGAAACGACATGCAGACTGAGGTAATTGTTTTCCATATCTTAATGTGTATTTGGAGAAAATACGATCGATCACTATTTAGCTTCAGAATCACACATTAAACAAAAGGCTACTACAGAGGCTGCTGAACAGAATGTAAAATAAACAGCTTTCAGAAACCAATGTGGAAAGTCAGCCCAGACAAGAAGTATTCCTGTCTGCAAGTTAAATCAGTACTAAACGATCCAGCACAGCCACCTCGCTTCAACCTGCTGCTACAGTTGGAATTTTAGACCCGAATAGCCACGTCTTCTTTGTTTTGACTCGGTACTAATAAAATTAATTATTGGATGGGACAAATAACATGACAACGAACGTGCTGCATACATTGCCTTTATTAAAGTAGGGCAGCAGTGTGGAGTAGTGGTTCGGACTCTTGACCGGAGGGTTGTGGGTTCAATCCCTGGTGGGGACACTGCTGCTGTACCCTTGAGCAAGGTACTTTACCTAGATTGCGCCAGTAAAAAACCCAACTATATAAATGGGTAAATGTATGTTTAAATAAATAATGTAATTGTATGTAAAAAATAATGTGATATCTTGTAACAATTGTAAGTCGCCCTGGATAAGGGCGTCTGCTAAGAAATAAATAATAATAGTATGCCAGATGCCCTTGTGTAACCGAGTTTTTGGGCTGTTTCTAATCGATTTCCACATCTGTATAACTCGGCAAAGCTTTGCCTTAACTTCCAACCAATTCAGTGGATGCAGAACGTGCAGTCTCAATGTATGGGCAAGGCAACTGCAGGGGGATGCTGCATGCTTGCCTTTAACAAATGCCAGCACTCTGTTTTAGTAAGGAAGCAAGTACCACTATTTTTAGGCTTTATAGTGAAATACTGTCTACTTAGGTTTATTTAATGTTTAAACATGTCCGCGAAATCCTAATTTTATTCCGCAACATACCCTTGAAAATACGTAAATTTACCGCGATTTAAGTAGACCCCTAACAATGAGGCTATCTGGAAGGCAGCCGAAATGCGTTTGTAACTAATTTCACCTATTACGTCCCCAGTGCAATAATAATAATAATAATAATAATAATAATAATAATAATAATAATAATAATAACAACTCTCCACCATCAGTGGGTAAATAAACCAAACGACAAAGAAAAGAACATATAAAGAGGCAATTACATGCATAACAAAACAAGTGCGAATAATTACATAAATTAGTGAAACTTAATCAATATGTGAAAACCAAACACAATCACCCTTTTCTGCTTTTAGTCACTTGTGACATTCCTCCCCGCTTACTGGTTACTCGTCCCGAGGAATCTCAATAACTTTACTCTAGATACCTGGCTGGATTGTAGCCTTTGACATGATCAGAGAACGTTTCCATCTTGAACTCTGTTATTTGATGTCCAGGCCAGGTGTTTAATGCAGTTAATGCTGGTGCTTCTTTCCTGTGTAATTCCTCTTTTGTGACGGTGCTGTGTTTGTATATTCATGCTTCAAGGGTTACGTTATTGTGCACTGTATCTACTGAATTAGTATGTTGCGCTCTTGAGGCAGGGAATGTGTGCATCATAATGTATGTTTGAGTTCCTGCAGTTGTATGTTTGTATGCTACAAGGCTACCAATTAAACACCTGTCAAATAATGTGAGCCCCGGCCAATGCTGATAGTAGGTTAAAAAAAAAAAAGTTAGAACCTGGTTAGAAACACAGGCATACAACAATAATGTAACTCCATACTGTACATAAAATACATACTCCAATTCTATTGTCATTCGAGTGTGGCCTTCAGAAAGGATGAAGACGTCAATTGTGCGTAGGTTGTCTGATTGTTACAGTGGTGTGACAGCGCCATCTAATGTTCATCTTAAGAAATGTCACAGATCATTTAGTAACTGGAACAGACACAGTCATTTAGTAACTGGAACAGACACAGTTTAACTCTGTTAATATGCCATGCAGGTGTCCTGTAGACAACATCTGTGATAATGCTAATGCTAACACAAGAAAAAGGATCTTCATCATCACTCTTTTAAAAAAAGTGTGTTAATGGTTCTTTTTTTAAACTGCAATACTGAATTGAGGTAAACCGTGTGTGTAGCAGTCTATGGTTTGTTAAAAACTGAGTAGACCGCAATTAAAATAGGCTGTTTTCCCCATTAAACTATTCCCAAACTACCCCCTTGTGGAACATGACGTTTCTTCCTTAGGGGGATTGCAGGAACTCTGACTCTTCTTAATGTTGTTTGTGGTTCAGCATTACATTAATCTGTAATGCAGAAAGGAATCCAGTAATCATAACCAACGATATTCTCTATTAGGTGCACGTGTCTTTATTTATCGCACAATTATGTGTCCCGTTGCTCAAATTCTGTCTCTTTTTTTGTGAAGTATTAAGTAATAAAAGAAATCCAGTCTTTTAAAGTTCAATGCAGTATACCATGTTGAAAGCAAGTTCTAGTAAAACTCAAGCATAACAGGGTGAAATCAGCAATTGTGCACATCACAAGCAAGCATCTTCTCCACAATGCAAAGAGCAAGACTGCATGTGTGGTTATAGTGCTTTTACCCTCAATGACAGGGGTCACAATCTGTAACAACTCTGTAAATCACAGAAAAACGAGTTGCATTTGTTAACCCTGAGATCCCCAAAGAATCTTATGTATTTCACATAGAGTGTTTTAAGTGCCAGTTCCTAAAGTTAAAAAGGTCACAGATTTTAATGGAAGTCGGTTGCATGCTGCTTCCACTCTGCGAGTGACTTCATCTTAATCAGCTGTCCGGCGACTGGTTGCTGTGCTGTGCTGTCAATGGGAGCATTTGTGATGTCCCTGTATACCTATTTGGAATCCTAATCAAAGCCACTTGTTATATACTACAGCATGCCACAGTGTTTATTTCCAGCTCTGTCCAACGGTACAAACCCTACTCTTCAAATTACTCTTTAAGAAAGACTGATTAAGACTGTAATTGCCCAACTACTTCCAGAAGTTTTTATTTTATTATAGTCTTGCCCACATCTTGGAAAGGGTGAGAAGGGAGAGCTTATTGGGAAAAGGGACTCTCCCCTGGGAAATCAGCTGTGCCCACAGAAATTCCCACATTTTTCATATCTGCTTGTTTTAATCAGATCCTGCAGAAAACACGTTTATTGGCTGATAGCTGTTCTGGTATGGTAATGTTGTTGTTTTCCTTTCCCCTTGCAGTGTTAAAATATCAGGTTTCCATGAAAAAAACTAAAACAAATGTGTGGGACTTAATCAAAAAATATTAAAATACCACATAATTCTAAGATGTAACTTGTTAAACTCCTTCATGAATCTGTTCAATAGTTTCCAAATCCTCCAGCTCATTTGTGAAGGCCTGCTTAAGAAATTAAGTAAAATAAGAAGGCTTTATTTAGAAATGTGTGTTAGTGTTACCTCCTTAGCTATCTCTCGGGCAAAAGTGATTGACTCCTACACCATTGTGAATGTGACTGGTGAATGGTGGGTGTGTGTGTCCATGTGTTACCAGTTTTGTAAGCATGCAAAAAAGAAGATTGTTCTTTAAAAAGTATTGCAGTCAATTAGGCCCAATGAGTGGCATTACCAGATTTCCAGTGAAAAATTGGACTTCAATTCATTGAAGCTGTAGCACCTCTGAAGCAGTAAAACAAGTATATAATAACACAATCATAATTCAAAAATAAAGAAAAAAAACATTGGGTGTACTGTACATATTTTTTAAATCAGTTATAAAAATGGCTGTGTTACTCAAGACAGAAATAGGGACTAACTTAAAAAGGTTAACTTGGCTGGTGGCATTTCCAAGATAAAAAAAAAATCAAAAAATAAATACTATCCATGGTCCAGGAAGTTAAACAGAATATTAATTATTAAACACATAATCCGAATTATTAAACAAGTAATCCATACATTTTTATTTTATTATTTTTCTAAAAAATAGATTATTGTGCTGTCAACTGGCTGAGCACACTGCTACAGTTTAGTACTTATACAAATGTGAATATAAAATAGCAAAACTGGGACGATTTAACAATTTTACTATTTCCGAAGGCTGAAAACCGGGACAATCACAGTTTTTACAGGACGTTTAGTAACCCTACCGATGAGTCCAGCTGAAGAAATCCCAGGATGGGCCTGCCTGTGCCTACAGGGTGCAGAGGCTTGATAACATCCATTACTATGGTTTGTAAATATGCGATTAGCAGCAGGGGTAAAATTGATTAAAACCATTATCAAAATAAATAAATAAATAAATAAAAATCCCCAAAAGCCCTAACTGAGGCTGCAAGTACTTTGCTGACTAGTTTAAGAGCTCAAATTCAAACAAGGCAGGGTTTTATTTTATATACTACTACTACTACTAACCATTTACAAGACCAGGAAGCGTAAGATGATCGGGGAGGGTCTCTTTGACTGTGGGGCCATGTTCAGGGCCCTTGCCCGATTCCGGATTAAGTTAGAGCATGCCCACACGGAGTCCGCTGGAGACATGGCCACTTTTGTTGACCAGTGGGCTCTAGGGGGCGTGCTCTGTACCACCTCCCCTTTGGTTTTGCAAATTTAATTTACAGACATTTATGAACTGGTTTTTTCAGTTAATTTAGTTAAGGCCCGTCTTTTTTAGCACCCTCAAGGGTGCTAATTAGAATTTTTGTCCAGCTGTCTTTGGACAGCTGGTGTAGACGTCCAAACGGACCTTAAAAAGGACTACTACTACTACTACTAATAATAATAATAATAATAATAATAATAATAATAATAATAATAATAATAATAATACAATTTAAAAAGAATACTTTAAACTATTAAAACATAGAAAAAAATGGGAAGGGAAACACAACACAAGGACTAACTTGGTTATTAAAAATTAAGGACATAGTAAGATGTCCCTTTTTATACAGTGTAAAGTTTGTTTACTTCTTAAAAATAATAAGTCAGTCTTTTTCCGGTAATCTGCAATAAAAACAGTTTAATTCAGGAACAAAGCAAATCCAAAAGACAGTACAGAACACAATCACATGCAGAAGATGCAAGTAAAATCTTGAACAAACAAAGCTGTAGGATTCCAAACAACCCCTCGAGGGCCAGCTGGCACCCCATGTCAACACCTTTAGCCAAAGCTTTGTATGTTAGAACCAGTTTCAGTAGGCTTGATTGTGGTTTGTACCTGTGATTAAAATCAGCATTTTAAGTAGAAACAAAAAATTCTAAACAAAGATCAAAAGGGCTTTTTGAACCATAAAAAGAACCAGTTTGTTATCATATCTCCTAGACAAGAAGCTCATTTGTCTGGGTGCAAATTTACATAACTACAAGGATATCTCATTTCTCAACCATTTAAAGGGGTATAACATTATTACAATTTATATAAAACCTTACAACAGATATAGCCATTTTTTTAACTACTCGATTTTATATTTTGCTCATTTTTTTGTAGATATCACCTTATTTATGGCAGATCCCTTTGGTGTAATTAGCCAATCCTGAGGCTAATTCCTGAGGCTGTGGTGCTTTTGTGCAATGCTTTGGTCAGATAAACTGTTTAACAGAGCAACTGCTTTACAGAAATCTCAATAAAATCAAGAAATGGCTGCATACCTAAACGCAACCTGTTTTCAGCGTTGTCAAAAGATCAAGCAACTACAACAGTTCAACTTCCTTTTCTGCTGTGCTTCACTCTTGGCCGGTGCTGGATGTCCAGCTCATAGGACTGGAGCATTTCGAGCCAGGGGGCTACCTGTCCCTCTGGTTCCCTGAACCGTAGCAACCACTGCAGTGCGGCGTGATCGGTATGGAGCACAAACTGGTGACCATAGAGGTAGGGGTGGTAATGTTTGATGGCTTTTATTACTGCCAATAGCTCCCTCTGGGTCACACAGTAATTGTGCTCCACTTTGTTGAGGGCATGGCTGAAATACGCCACGACTCTCTCCGTCTTCAGGGGTGCCTTGTGACAGCACCGCGCTGATACCCTCGTTGCTGGCATCGATGTCCAGGATGAAGGGGGCTGTTGTGGACGGGGCTGCGAGGCCTCCATGCCTTCACTACGACGGCTTCCTGACGCCCAGGCGGGCGCGGCTGTTGTGGTTTCTTTTACCCCCCAATGCTCTGCTCTTGGCTCACGCCCTTTGCAGGAGCCCTTGGAAGGGCTGGTGCTTGCTGGGATCCGGGGGGTGGTACTGGTGGCTGTCGCCACTCTTTCAGTCTGCTCACGCCCTTTGCAGGAGCCCTTGGAAGGGCTGCTGCTTGCTGGGATCCGGGGGGTGGTACTGGGGGCTGTTGCTGCTCTTTTGCTCTGCTCGCGCCCTTTGCAGAAGCCATTGAAAGGCCTGGCGCTTGCCAGGTTTCCCGCGAAGACTGTCGGGGTGGGGGTGGGGGTGGGGGGTGGTAGGTGGTTGGTGCTTCTAGAAGGAGCGCGGTCCTGCTCCAAAGGTGACTGTACCTGGCTGGTCTTACCGGCCTACTGGAGGATGTCGGGCCTGACCATATAATACTAGCCCGGTCCCATTTGTGAATGAGTTTCTATTGAGGGGTTGCACAAAACATCCATGTTGGCTAATGCAAAAACGGTATCTTCCACACAAAAATGTAATGTATTGTATTTGCAACCACTGAGCACACTTCTCACCTCGTCACAGGAATTATATACATAATGATATGTGCCAGATACTTGGAATTTGTGACCCCTACTGTATATATTTGTGAATACATCAATTTTACTCAATTACATCAGTTTTATTTATTTTTTTTAAATTAATGTTTATACAGAAAGTAAATTAATTCGTTCATTATATTATACGAAATCATTGCTATAATGCATTTTTACATTTTGCATTTGAGTGTTATTAATGGTCCTTAGCCCTGTCAAAAAACAATATTTCATAAAACCTTCTCGTCATCAGTTTCTTCTTGAATTCACTATCTGATATACCCATTAACTTTACTATTATTATTATTATTATTATTATTATTATTATTATTATTATTATTATTATTATTATTATTCGCATTGTCGATTACAGCATCTAGCGGACCTTGTGAAGAGTTCACGAAAGAGTCGTGAACTTTCTTCAGCCCGCCCCTGAACTGATCCAACAGGAGAACATCAACGTCAAAATCTCAATTCCGTCTTCCCATTCGCCAGCACATGTCGCGCACGCCTCTTGAGCTCATTTCCTTTCCCAGTTGCACTTTCTAGAATCCGTGAGCTAACATGGCTGAGGAGCAGGGAAACGCGTATGGGCTGTACAGACCCCAAATATACCTGTTTGGTAAGCGCTGTACTTATAGTACCATTCATAGGAAACGCTGTTAAGTGATATACAGTGCATCTTTTTGTGGTGTTTGGTCCCACTGTGGATGTAAATTACTCCTTAAAAATTAGTTGTACCTGCGCATTGCTGTGCCGAGTACTACTACGACTACAAAAAAAAAAAAGCTTATATCAATAAGCATGGTAATTTTTTTTAAAAAAAAGCTGATTTCCCCCTCTAGTTACTAACTAATGAAACTGCACAATGAGACCTCATCATTATATACACAGAACGAGGTAACAAACACGCTTTAAAAAGTATTTTTTTTAGCCACCATCTGTATACGTGTAGTAATGTACTGTATTTACTATCCTGCTCTTAAAAAAAAAAAAAAAAAAAAAAAAAAGTTAAAAAAATGTTAATGTTGCTGTTTTGTTTACAAGGTGTGCAGCATGACATGCGACCTGCTGTATTACTGGGATATATATATATATATATATATATATATATATATATATATATATATATATATATATATATATATAGATAGATAGATAGATTATTCTGCATTCCTCCATGTGAAAATGCATATTTTGTTTCATCGCAGCGTTACTTTTTCATAGTAATCTTAGTAGCAGAGACAGGTTTGATCAGTTGCAGAAGGTTTCTACGTGTTAAAGTTGTTATATTGTAAGTGCATGCCAGCACCCTCTTGTGCACAGCCGTATATTGCCAGAGAAATGCAAGGAAATGTAAGTGGCAGATTACTGGATGACACGGGCCCTTACTCTACTTCTATAAAGACACTTTGTCGGATCTAGCTTATGTTACAGATAGCTGTGGCAGTGACTAGAACTGAAAATTAGCTGCACCTTAACACACATTTAAATAAATACATTTGAATTTAACTTGTTAACTGTATAACAAGCAGTGTGGAGTAGTGGTTAGGGCTCTGGACCCTTGACCGGAGGGTCGTGGGTTAAATCCCAGGTGGGGGACACTGCTGCTGTACCCTTGAGCAAGGTACTTTACCTAGATTGCTCCAGTAAAAAACCCAACTGTATAAATAGGTAACTGTATGTAAAAATAATGTGTAAAAGACATGTAATTGTATGTAAAAATAATGTGACATCTTGTAACAATGTACGTCGTCCTGGATAAGGGCGTCTGCTAAGAAATAAATAATAATAATATAACCCCTTTGTTCCATTGCATGTGATTTTGCACCCAACCTGTTGGATCGTTCTTTAATCTGTCCCTGGATTTGTTTTGTCCATGTCCAGGTTGTGCACTGAAGCCTGAGAAAAAGGAATACAAATTTGATGTTGTAGATGAGGAAGCAGAACATCAGCTGTGTCTCAAGTCGGTGAGTGCCTTGCCAAGGAGAGATTATGTTTTTGCCACTATTTGATTGCATTTACTTTCTCTTTATGACTAGTTAGTTATGCCAAAGTTGGACTAAATACATAAATAAAACTAAAATTAGTTTGGAACCAAATTTGCGGGTCAGTGAGACAACTGCTATGAAAAATAAATCAGTTTTCTTGTATTTTGGTTTATACTGGTTTAAGGAATTAGTTTACCTAAGAACCCCCCAAAAATACATGCTCTAAACCAAACAATAGCACAATTTGATTAAAGCAGTCCCATATGTTTAAAAAAGAAATTACCCTTTCTTTTTACAGATATGTTTGGGAGCGGAGGCAGCAGATGAGTTTCACACAGTAGAAATTGAAGGCCTGAACTATGAAGGAACAATGATAAAAGTGCAACTTGCAGTTCTTAAACCATCGGTTATTCCAACTGTAAGTACATAAGGGGGTTAGCTTTGGGTATGCAGGAAACAGCATTGATACAGCCCCTGTCTTGGATAAAGGTAGGAGGCTGTGTGGTCCAGTGGTTAAAGAAAGGGGCTTGTAACCAGAAGGTCCCCGGTTCAATTCCCACCTCAGCCACTGACTCATTGTGTGACCCTGAGCAAGTCACTTAACTTCCTTGTGCTCTGTCTTTCGGGTGAGATGTATTTGTAAGTGACTCTGCAGCTGATGCATAGTTCACACACCCTAGCCTCTGTAAGTCGCCTTGGGTAAAGGCGTCTGCTAAATAAATAAATAAATAAAGGTAATGGGTCAGTGGACATTCAGTCCTTGGGATTTGAATACCCTGGTTTCAAGGACATATGTGTGTAGCTTCCTGTGCCTCTGTTTACTTACTACTGCAATTTCTAAAGGAATTTCAACTTACATGTTTTAAATCTTTTAGTAATGTGGTTGTCTGTTCTCAATAGGTTTACTACATGTGTATCTGTCTCTCCTTTTCTCTCACCTTTTCTCTCTCCTAGATGTCCTGGTATCCGTACAATAAAAATATATATATTAGTGGGTTTGACCAGAATGTACACATTTAGTAATTGCAACTAATAAAACAATGGTTTACAGTATTAACAAAAGCTACCCACCAAAATGCCAATTCCGTTACCAATGCCTAATTCCGCGATTCCGTCCATGATTCCGCGATCGTGAAAAATCAGTAGCCCTATTTACAGTAGTAACAAAAGCACCAAATACCCACCTTTTTTCCTAGCCCTAAATGTTTTACAGCTGAAATAGTCAGGCTTGTTTAATCATTACTATCAAGAGAGGAGTTAGTGAAGAATTGTTCTATGCTGATTGACAGGTGAAAGTTGCTGTCCTATCTGTGATACAGTCGGAAGGGCAGCCCTGAATGCTATGATATGATTGTGTGCCAGTGTTCCAGCAAAATATGTATTTATCTACATGGCCAACTAACTACTCTGAAATTCAGAGAATGTTTAGCATACCGGTCCACTTTGAACTAGTGCGTGCACACATACAGGGTCCTAATAATCGCACAGTGCGGGAACTATTAGTTATTTTTTATTTAAAGTCTATAGAGGCTAGAAGTGTATGATGAATGTTTGGGGAAGATTGGTACAAATAACAGCAGTTCTCCTGATCACCATGTAGAATGTGACAGATGGACAGAAGACCTTAAAAAAAGTATGATTTTCTTCACCTCATGTTTGATTTAAACACTGCTTTGTTGAGGTTTGGAATGTATTTGTATCTACTGTCAAAGAAACCAGCTGCATTCTACATACTTCATTAAGTCTTTAAATGCAAAACAAACCATTACAGCACCACTGTAATGACTGTTTCGTGTTGCGTCTGTTTTCCAGATAAGTCTAGGAGGCTTTGAAATCACACCTCCAGTCACATTCCGTCTCAAGTCTGGCTCGGGTCCCGTATTTATCAGTGGCCAGCACTTCATCAGTAAGTGGCCTCTTTTTCCCTACGTTACTATGTAGTAAGAGCGGTCTGGAGTTTTTAAAAGTCCTACATTTGTTCATAGGGTTATCCAGGGTAACCGTAAGACACCAACAAACAGTTTGATCGACCAGATGGACTGTATCTACTGTTTTATGCAGGTGCGAAGGAGGAAGAGGATGATGAAGAGGAGGAGGAGGAGAATAATACATCTCCAGTGAAGAGGCTTTCAAACTCCCCTTCAAACTCCCTTCCTGTATCGGTACTGCATTGATGTGCTCCTTGTTTTCTTCAATTAGGATTAGGGGTGCTAGGCGCGCCAGTTCTGGAAGGAGTTTCTGACACTTACAGGAAAATGTAATTGTCGAACACTGAGTGCTCCACTTTAAAACGTTCCTGTAGAAGCTGTGGAACTATAGTGAAGTAGCAAGTATTGCAATGGGAGCTGAAGGGAACCCTGCATTCAGTATCTGTCTGGTTCATAGTTATTCATTATGTTCACATACTGTAGATTATTTTTAAAATATTTAAATATGTCTTTTACATAAGTGAAATACAATTGCACCACCTTAATTAGTGGCATAAAGTTACATAGCCTATATATAGGGCTTATGTAAATGTAGGTTAAGGCACTGGTTTCATTTTATAAGTAATGACCAGGACACACACCCCTTTAATCAAAATGTAACTTTTATAACACTTCAAACAAGTAAAGCAATTACTTTTTTTTATTATACCTGAACTAAGCTCCTTTCCCAAGCTTGCATTAAGTCTATTTACACCAATGTGTGTACAGTCATATACCTGTAACTCAATAGGACTCATGCCAAATACAGTGCAACGTCGCATATCCGACCGTCACATAACCGTCCTGATCAATTAACCGCCTCACTAAATAAATAAATAAATATTAAACGTAGGCTACGAGAGTAATAGCATTGCCAGCAAATGCAGCTTCCGCGATGGAAACAGAAAGAAAGCGTTCTAGCAATCAGCCTTTTGGTGCGTTCCCCTTTAAGAGAGGCGGGCTGTGTGCATGTGTCAGTCAGCTGAGTGCAGCAGTTTTTTTTGTACAATATGATGGACGCTTGCAGATATTGACAGTGTGTGTTGTAGCTTTTAAATGCATTTGAATTAAACAAAGCAAGCTTCATAAATGCAATGCTTACCGGCCGTTTGTTTAAAATAGCCGAAGCAATATTTAAACCGAGCTTCTTATCGGCTGTTGGCAATATCAAGAAAGAGCGCAAAGTACCGTGACAGAGATATTAAGAAAGCAGAACCAGGGAGGCAGGGACTTCTGGAGTTAAGAAAGAAGCCATCAGTTGCAGGTTACTGTACATTTACCATTTGTACATTCACCTTTTAAAAAAAAAAAAAAAAGCTTTGCGTGGAGATGGCTTATGATAAACCGCATAGCAACACTGTTTTTGTAGCCTAATTGATCTCGTTTACGTTTGCTTACTTTTAAAGCAAAAAAAATGCGTGTTGTTTTTGTTCACTAACTTGTTTATGGATGTGTAAATGCTTTTTATATAGATGTTTGCAAATCCGACTTTTTCATGTATCCGCCTAAACCTCCACAGTCCACAGGGGGTCGGATATGCTACGTTGTACTGTGTAAAAAATAAAAATAAAATAAAAATCCATGCCCTGTAAGCACTTTGCCAGTGTGCGACGCTATCAATTGTCTGCCCCTAGGTTTGCTTTAAGAATCCTAGTTTAACATGAAGAGTGTGGCTGCAGTGATGCAAGAGCTGATTTGTTATTATTTATTTCTTAGCAGATGCCCTTATCCAGGGCGATTTCCAATTGTTTCAAGATATCACATTATTTTTACATACAGTTACATTATTTTTTACACATTATTTTTACATACAATTACCCATTTATACAGTTGGGTTTTTTACTGGAGCAATCTAGGTAAAGTACCTTGCTCAAGGGTACAGCAGCAGTATCCCCCACCTGGGATTGAACCCACGACCCTCCGGTCAAGAGTCCAGAGCCCTAACCACTACTCCACACTCGTAACATTTCTCTGGTTTCTTGCAGAAGAAGCTGAAGTTTGATAAAGAGGTAGACGAAGAGGATGATGATGAGTAAGAACATTTTATCAAAATATATTTTATATATTAATAGCTTACCCTGGTAGGGGGCTGTGTTATATACAGTACTGTGCAAAAGTTTTAGGCAGGTGTGAAAAAATGCTGTAAAGTAAGAATGCTTTCAAAAATAGACATGTTAACAGATTATATTTATCAATTAACTAAATGCAAAGTGAGTGAACAGAAGAAAAATCTAAATCAAATCCATATTTGGTGTGACCACCCTTTGCCTTCAAAACAGCATCAATTCTTCTAGGTACACTTGCACAAAGTCAGGGATTTTGTAGGCATATAGTCAGGTGTATGATTAAACAATTATACCAAACAGGTGCTAATGATCATCAATTCAATATGTAGGTTGAAACACAATCATTAACTGAAACAGAAACAGCTGTGTAGGAGGAATAAAACTGGGTGAGGAACAGCCAAACTCAGCTAACAAGGTGAGGTTGCTGAAGACAGTTTACTGTCAAAAGTCATACACCATGGCAAGACTGAGCAGAAATTTCAAGGCAGACAGGGATTTCCAGATGTGCTGTCCAAGCTCTTTTGAAGAAGCACAAAGAAACGGGCAACGTTGAGGACCGTAGACGCAGTGGTCGGCCAAGGAAACTTACTGCAGCAGATGAAAGACACATCATGCTTACTTCCCTTCGCAATCGGAAGATGTCCAGCAGTGCCATCAGCTCAGAATTGGCAAAAAACAGTGGGACCCTGGTACACCCATCTACTGTCCGGAGAAGTCTGGTCAGAAGTGGCCTTCATGGAAGACTTGCGGCCAAAAGCCATACCTCCGACGTGGAAACAAGGCCAAGCGACTCAACTATGCACGAAAACACAGGAACTGGGGTGCAGAAAATGGCAGCAGGTGCTCTGGACTGATGAGTCAAAATTTGAAATTTGGCTGTAGCAGAAGGCAGTTTGTTCGCCGAAGGGCTGGAGAGTGGTACACGAATGAGTGTCTGCAGGCAACAGTGAAGCATGGTGGAGGTTCCTTGCAAGTTTGGGGCTGCATTTCTGCAAATGGAGTTGGGGATTTGGTCAGAATTAATGGTCTCCTCAATGCTGAGAAGTACAGGCAGATACTTATCCATCATGCAATACCATCAGGGAGGCATCTGATTGGCCCCAAATTTATTCTGCAGCATGACAACGACTCCAAACATACAGCGAAAGTCATTGAGAACTATCTTCAGCGTAAAGAAGAACAAGGAGTCCTGGAAGTGATGGTATGGCCCCACAGAGCTCTGATCTCAACATCATCGAAGTCTGTCTGGGATTACATGAAGAGAGAGAAGCAACTGAGGCTGCCTAAATCCACAGAAGAACTGTGGTTAGTTCTCCAAGATGTTTGGGCCAACCTACCTGCCGAAGTTCCTTCAAAAACTGTGTGCAAGTGTACCTAGAAGAATTGATGCTTGATGCTGTTTTGAAGGCAAAGGGTGGTCACACCAAATATGGATTTGATTTAGATTTTTCTTCTGTTCACTCACTTTGCATTTAGTTAATTGATAAATATAATCTATTAACATGTCTATTTTTGAAAGCATTCTTACTTTACAGCATTTTTTCACACCTGCCTAAAACTTTTGCACAGTACTGTATATATATTTCTCTTTCTAGCAAATAAGACAATACTACAGTAGAGACATATGGACGAAATGTGTGTATTTGATAAGTGCTAGATTATAGAAACCTACAAAGACACACAATATAATTTCAATTACTTTTTATTCAGGGATGAAGATGAGGAATACGACGATGATGAGGAGGAGGAAGAAAAGGAGGAAAAGGAGAAGGGTTCCCCACCAAAAACACCACAGAAAGTAAGCTTCTCTCTTTTTTCATTTTTTTTTTTATTGATTGCCAGTTGGCGACTGGGAGACAAAACTTCTAGATTCCTAAACTGTTAATTGTTGCCAGAAATGTGAACACTTATTTTCTTCACAAAAGGGAGAACACTTTCATAAATCTGTCCCAATGTGTCAATTAATAATCATTTCTAAGAAATCAACCAATTGCTGAGTCCCAGTAAATCATATCCTGTGCATAGAACATACAACGTAGTTCTAAAGTTAAAAAAAACACCACCTTATGATTTATAATAAACTAATACATTGCATGTGTAGGGTGTCTCTTATTATTATAACAAATACCTTTCCACAGCTTGAGCAGACAGAAACTTGTTCCTAAACTGTTAAAATAGTACGACACCCTAAATATCTGTTATATACCTAACTATGTACCCTTTTGGTAAGCTGTAGATGTTGGATCCAGGTTTTGTAAATGCTCTGTTTTTAAGGTGTCAAGTGTTGGCTAACGTGTTTTTGTATATGCTGGCATTTCCATTGTTCACGAGTAGGGGTTCAATAGAGATGCCAACAGCTACGATTTGACCGTAGCAGCTACTATTTTGGAGGTTCTGCTACGGTGCTACATCAAAGGGGTATAATAGTATGATTTTTATTAAAAAAATAAATGGTGGATACTCCCTGAACATTTATGAACTATTATTTCAATACCATGTTTGTGTTTTCCCGTTAAATTTTTGTAATTAATTAATTGTTCTTAATACTGTATTTCACTGACCGTTTATTGTGGCATTATAACTGATTTACTAAAAGCTCTGAGCTGGGTTGCTTAGTAACCAGTTTAAGGTTCCTTCAGAAACTGTTGAGCAAATGTCGCCTTGCTATCATTATCAATCGCACGTTTACTTGGTTGCGTATCTTTAAGGCTGGGATTAAGTCAGGGTGGTCACGGGTGTCACAGATTCCCTGATTTTACTGGCGAACATTGAACTGTACCAACACAACTTGAAATTCCACCTTAACCAAAAAAAACTTTTTTCACGGTTTAGCTAATGATGTTGAACTAGCTTGGTTGTCTTACTTTGCAATGTAGCCGTTCACACTTTAAATGAGTGACACACCTGGTCAAGGGAACAGCCAGCACCTCCGAGAGTGACATAGCTGGTCTGGGGAACAGCCAGCATCTCCGAGAGTGACATAGCTGGTCTGGGGAACAGCCAGCATCTCCGAGAGTGACATAGCTGGTCAGGGGAACAGCTAGCACCTCCGTGAGTGACATAGCTGGCCAGGGGAACAGCCAGCACCTCCGAGAGTGACATAGCTGGTCTGGGGAACAGCCAGCATCTCCGAGAGTGACATAGCTGGTCAGGGGAACAGCCAGCAGCTCTGAGCTTGAAGAGCTAAGCTGACGCCTAGAGATAAAGGGATGCAGCAAGTCTGATAAATATTTAGGGCCAGTTCCCCACACAGCCTTGAAGGTTAACAGAAGAATCTTAAAAATAACCAGGTATTTGAAAGGTATCCAATGCAAAGTTTCTAAGACAGATGTAATATGTTCAGTTTGTTTTGTACTTGTCAGGACCAGTTGCACTATCCAGGTTATTTTATTGATGATAATTATTTGTTAGAATTAAACAAATGTAGAATATTTAGGTTGCTATTTGGTGTGTTATTTTATTCTGAATACAGCAAAATCTCTATGGAACAATCTCTCTCTTTCTCTCTCTCTCTTGCTCGTTCTCTCTCTCTTTATTTTTATTTATTTATTATTAATTTAATTGTTCAACACATACAGTGATTCTTACTTTGCACATACAGTGATTCATACTTTGACTTCACTGTCTAGGTTCAGAGATTATTTTCTTTAGTGTAAACAATTACATATTGTGGCTGGATTTAAAATCTGGTATCAGGTGCTTTATAGGTAGGGGGCTTTGTTAATTTTCAATACAGTGTGATTACACACAAGGACCACTAGGTGTCAGGTTGGAGCTGGGAAAGACCATTGAGTTTCTCTGAGTTTTGCCTGTGGCAATGAATAGAGGGGATATCTTGAAGATCCCTTATCTATATATTATATGGGACCATCCCCCCCTAAATTTGACCAAAGGAGTATGGTAGTCTCAAATGAATTGGGAGCGCCAATAATGTAGCCCCAGGTGATGTAATGTGAACACAACATCTCTTGTGCAACAGAAAGGACACATTAATTACAATTAACTATGCTTATTTAACCTAACCCCAGTACTTAAAAAGTTACAAATATATGTAGGTTTATCAAAAACAATGTATAACAACTCTGGTAAAGTAAAGCAGTGGATAGATTGATAAATAAAGAAGCAAGTCAGTTATGCAGTTCAAAGTTACAGAATGTCATCAGTTGGTGAAAATAATCAAAGGGTTAAATCAAACAATTAATCAGTATAATGCTTAGAGTTCCCCAGATGATGCTAATGGTTTGTGATCCTGTTTATACACATCAAACCAGTTCCTTAGAATTTGTCTGAGGATTGGGTCTTCCATAGAAGAACACGGAAGAGTGGCGAGGGTATCTGTCACCTCTGTATGCTTTTCAAACAACGTCATTGACTGTTATTCTGAGTGGTAACAAACAACCTTTGTCTGTTTAAAAAAAAATAAAAACACAGTATCGGGGATGTAACGTAAATATGACGTTGGATAACGTGATAGCATTATTTATAAGTTTGAAATGGAGGGGAAAAGTACAAATAGGAGTCTAATTTGCACTTATGCAGCAAATAAATAAACTAGCTGATCGTGGGAATTGTGCATTTTAAAATATTATATTTATAATGGAGAACTTTTGATGGAAAGAATATATAGAAAGGTATAGTTTAACCAAATACCCACCATTCAGATACTAGTAAATACAACCCTAAGTCTCTAATGCAATGTTTTGTGAAGGGGGAGGAGGCGAGGGGAGGGCGTAAATCTTCAGCGCCCTGCAAACACTCAGTTTCTTTTCACGTATTTGTTAACATAGTCCCAAATAAGCTTTAATCATTACTTTTAATTTCTTAATGGAGGGTCCTTGCTTTTATCCCCGGAGGTAACTTTATTGTCCATTAAAGTTACAGGTTTCCATGTGGTTATTTACACAGTCACTGTAACACTTAATATTCATGATAGTGAACTTGATAGTTGAAAATAATGTTAAGAAGTTTCTTACAAATCCTTTGTTTGTCAAAACATGGTCCCAGGTAGATACAGCAGCTCCAATTGTCAACATCTTCATCGTGAAAAACATGGTTGCTTTAATACACGTCTAAAGGAGCTTGCCACAGAAGACACAGATGGCTTCAAATCCGTACTTCGAATGGATAAGTACACTTTCCATGCTCTTCTCTCCATTGTTCAAGGTGAAGTACAAAAAAAAAGAATAAGTAATGCGAGCAGCAATAACAGCAAGTGAGCGTCAAGCGATAACACTGAGATTTCTGGCAACATTCCAGTTCTGTGTCAGATGAAATACAGTCAGCAAGGCTGATTGGATACATGTCAGGCATTGTACAGTAGGCTCAGGGAAGAATACCTCAGAACTCCACAAACTCAACAAGAGTGGGAGTCTGTATCCTCAGAATTTAAGGACATGTGGAACTTTCCACAATGCATTGAGGCCTTGGATGGCAAACATGTAATTATTGAGCCACATTCAGGCTCTCACTACTTTATTATTATTATTATTTATTTCTTAGCAGACACCCTTATCCAGGGCAACTTACAAGATATCACATTATTTTTACATACAATTACCCATTTATACAGTTGGGTTTTTACTGGAGCAATCTAGGTAAAATACCTTGCTCAAGGGTACAGCAGCAGTGTCCCCACCTGGGATTGGACCCACGACCTTTCGGACAAGAGTCCAGAGCCCTAACCACTACTCCACAGGGCTCACATTCAGTTGTTCTCATGGCTCTTGTGGATGCTGAGCTAAAATTTTCATACGTTGATGTTGGTCTAAATGGGAGAATGAGTGATGGTGGGGTTTGGGCCAAACGTGGTCTCAGTTCAGCTCTCGAGAGGAATCAGTTAAACCTTCTGCCTCCAGAATGCCTGCCAGGGGAGAATAGTAAGGTGCCATACGCGGTGGTGGCAGATGAGGCCTTTGCACTTAAACCTTACCTGATGAAGTCCTACTCATGAACAAACCTGGACGAAATGACGAGGATCTTTTCCTATCGTCTCTCTAGGGCAAGGCGCTGCGTGGAGAGTGCCTTTTGAATACTGGCAAGCCGCTGGTGGATTTTCCGGAGACCAATTGGACTTGCTCCAGAAAAAGTAGAAATATTAACACTGACTGCATGTGTTTTGCACAATTATTTGAGGAGCAACTTCACCAGAAGTGTGCTTTACATTCCACCTGGAAGCACTGACAAAGAAGATGCAGTGACAGCTCAAATAATTTCAAGTTCATGGAGAGAAGATGGTGCCTTGAATTATTTTCTGCCTCTACAAGCAACCCAAAGCAAACATGCATCATCTAATGCAAAGGAAATTAGAGAAAAATACAAACATTATTTCAGTTCTACTGGAGCTGGCAGCTTAGAGCAGTCACTTAAGTTATTAAAAAGAAGATAGTTATTATAATTAGGTGCATTTTTTTGTTGTAAATATACACACCTTCAAAAGAAAACTCCAACCAACTGCCTTGTGTATAATAGGTATTTATTACTAATCATTCAATTAAAAAACAGAAAATGCTTTCATTTATAATCAAATACAGTACATTCATAAACAAAATATAAACATTAAGTGAAATACAATATAAAGACTAAATAGATTAATTTGATTAAATACAATATATGAATTAATAGAATACATGCATTACAGTTATCGTAATAATACAATTAAATATTAATAGTTGTATTTTTTTTTTTATTTAAGAAACAATAATTTAAAAAATGTGAGTTTTTTATTTATTTATTTTTTTTAATAACATTTCTTTACACATACTGTGTAGCACACTATGCAACTGAAATTGAGCCTCTGTCTGTTTTTCAGCAGACAGTTCTTTTAGTGCTGATGTTACATATTTTCCAAATATTTCATCTGGGTCCAATTCTTTTGCCGTTTCTCCTTCACTAAGGTACGTCATAGCCACTTTCAAAAGATCATTTTCATTGTCGTCTTTCTCTGTTTTGGATCTTTTTGTCTGCCTGCTCTTGCTGAGCTCCAAAGGTGGTGAAAGAGAAAGCTGGCTATCAGATATAGTAGGAAGGACAGATTCAAGAAGAAAAGATGGGGATTCAGGGAAAGGTTGCACAGTGACATTTGCAACGAGTCAGGCACCTGTAAAACAAAAGGATATTTCTTCAGAATATCACTGACAAAAACATCCATCCATAAGTACACTACATTAATGAGTTAATATTGAATAGAGCTTCGTAATTTACTAACCATATGTCCTAAACCAATGAAAATACACTGTAATGCACTGTACATGTAAATACTAAACGTGTTACACAAAAGGGATGTTCAACTACCTAAATAGATACAGTTGTCATCAAAAGTTTACATGCATCAATGTACCATACATTGGGGTATGTGAACTATTGATGACAACTGCACGTATGATATTTAAGTAGGCCATACAAACATACTGATATGATTGACAGTCTTTTAAGTAACTATTCACACTAGCTCATTTATAGCTGTGGAATAGTGTATTTATGTAATATTACCAGGGGTAGGCTGAGGCTGTCTTGACTGGTCCTGGGTTGCAATGCATCACGCATGTATGCTAAGCGCTCATAGTGCTGCCATTTTGGAATATTTACATTATCAGCACTAGTGCCTGATCTCTTGGTGTTTTCTGCTTTTTTATGTTCTCGGGGGTCCTGATGTTCTTCCATTTATATTTTATTTCTTCCTCTGTTTAAAATCAATTATATGTTATCAAAACTTTGTTTTAAACAATTCATATCCAGTTAAATTAAAATTAGGTTTCCTTTGATGTATTTATGTTCAGACATTTCAAATTACCCTTAGCCAACATAGGACACTACAAAAACATAATCAAACAATGAGTACATTTTTATAGAATGGTAATGTATCTCATAATGTAGGTGCATAACTGGTTTGGAGTCATGCTCTTACAAGAATAAAAGGTAAGTGAATAAAATACTTAAGTATGTGTGGCTGTGTATGCAATTCAAAATGACAAATGATTTTGTCATACACTTTCACTTGTAGTTTTAAGTAGTTATTTACCATACCTTATTTTGGGGTGCTTATAGCAATGAATTCAATATTAAGCTGTACACTTTAAGTCATATATATGTACATACGTAAATATAGACCTGTAAAGCAAAAACCATTCAGTTTGCCCAAATGTTCAGACAATTCCTTCAGGGATTGTCTTTTTATCCCGTTTGAAATATTCTTCATTTGAAGAATCCCATAAAAACCTGTGGCCTGTAACAAAAGTGTATTACTGTAGAAAATGAAATAAGCATTTTATTTATTTATTTATTTATTTATACACACAGTTTAGTTTTTACACATATATTTAGAAAAGTAAGCTGTGGTTACAGGCATTTCGACAGTCCTAATTGAAGATCTTTAAGCTTGTTTTAAATGGTTACTTTTATTTTGTAGCCAACAAAATACCTTTAATCAGGCCACTTTCATCAAGGCTGATGCACTGTAACAGCTTATTTCAGAGATTTGTTTTTGAATATTATAATATAACTTTCAAAAAGCAGTCTACAGTCTTTTCGTTTTATGGTTGCGTGGTTTAGAGTTTTGGAAACTCACTCAATTTGGACATACTTTTACCCAACCTGTGTCATGAGAATATGATGTAAATAAATGATGTAAACCCTGCAAGTCGCCTTGGATAAACAAAATACACAAATAACATTTTTTTTTTTTTTATTGTAATCACTAATGCCTAATAGGGATCAAGGAGAGGAGAAAAGTTGGACGAAAACCAGAAACCTTAACTGTAATGCTATGTCATGCTAATCAAGTCGTCATTTTTCAATTGTTGTGTAAGGCAACTTTAAAAATCTGTCTTATTATTTAGTAGTTATTTAGTAATTTAGCAGACACCTTTAAACATGGCGATTTACATGTTTTGTCAAACATAAGAATACATTGTACTACATAAAATACATTGTGTAACATTGTACACATTCAACTAGGTGGCACTAAGTTGCCCCTCAGTTGTACCAGCTTCACTCTCCGCTAATACGGGGGCTCCATGCACACTGTACCCCTAGGCTTCATGGTACGGACTAGACCTTACCATTTTTTTAACTCTGTCAAATAATTTAACTAAGCTATAACATGATTTAACATAAAAAATATACAAAACATGTATGTAACTTACTTTCAGACCATTCAATGCAATATCTTCGTTTGTTCCCCACTGCGGTCTCTTTTCGGTAGCCATGGTTTTTCTTTTGTCTAGAGGTCACATAACATAAATCTGGATCATGATTGGTTGTTTCACCGAAGTTGCCAAAAACGTTGCAAGAAAATCAAAATGATCTAGTTTTGAGCAGCTTGGAGGAACGTGCTTGACAATGTCGCAGGCAACTAGTCGCTGCAACTGTTGCCTGAAACGGTTGCTTGAAAGTTACCTTGTGTTACATCGGCTTAAGTGCATGCAGATGTTACTCTTAGAAATTAAGTGATTCACCCATAACCTCAGCTGCTTAAACCACCTGGCTAAGGTATTTTCATGAAGGTATTTTGCACTGATCTGGCTGTACTGTATGTTTCAGGAATGTGTAAAGTCGTGATACAAGGTTGAATCTTTGTTAGCTGTAATTCTAACCTGTAAATTGGTACCTTTTCCATGTACCTCAGCTCTCAAACTATATTATTCCACAAAACACAAATTACAGCTGTTGGCATTCTTCTGGATATACCCACCCAGTGGATTTTTTGACCATAGTATACAACTATGGTATACATTCCTATAGCCTGAATATACAGTATAGTCGGTGCTTGTAATTTGTTGAGCATTCCCCTTGTGGTATTGCAGCTGACAGTGAATATACAGTATAGTCAGTGCTTGTAATTCGTTGAGTATTCCCCTTGTGGTATTGCAGCTGACAGTGAATATACAGTATAGTCAGTGCTTGTAATTTGTTGAGCATTCCCCTTGTGGTATTGCATCTGATAGTGAATATACAGTATAGTCTGTGCTTGTAATTCGTTGAGCATTCCCCTTGTGGTATTGCATCTGATAGTGAATATACAGTATAGTCTGTGCTTGTAATTCGTTGAGCATTCCCCTTGTGGTATTGCATCTGATAGTGAATATACAGTATAGTCAGTGCTTGTAATTCGTTGAGCATTCCCCTTGTGGTATTGCATCTGATAGTGAATATACAGTATAGTCAGTGCTTGTAATTTGTTGAGCATTCCCCTTGTGGTATTGCATCTGATAGTGAATATACAGTATAGTCAGTGCTTGTAATTTGTTGAGCATTCCCCTTGTGGTATTGCAGCTGATAGTTGTAGGTGACTGTGTTTGTACTGGTAACATTCACGGGATCGCACATGTTTGCAACAGTTCAGTGGTATTTAAAGATGTTACTTCTAGCTAGGATGAGAACGCCCCATCCATGAAGCCCAGTGTGTACAATGCCTCAAGTCCTCAACACAACACCTTGCAGTGCTGTATGTTGTATGCAGTCACAGAACCTCTGCAGTGGGGTTGTACTGGACAGGATGGTACACTGACAAACCCGAGGAAAACACACTCTAGATCAGGGGTGTCAAACTCGTGGCAGCAAGGGCCATTAAGTTAAAAAAAAAAAAAAAAAAAAAAAAAAAAAAGTTATACATAGTACCTGAAAATGTATAGAAATTGTATGTAGGCTAATATACTACTTTACACAAAACACATTCCCCCCACTGCAGGATTCCTAGGAACGGTTTCAATCAATTAATTGTTTTCATGTTTTCATTGTAAGCGTTTGGGCAACACTGTGTTCCCTTCATTGTAAATAAAAATGTAATTTGGAATAATTTAATTTAAACACTATTAATAAATGAATCATGGTTATAGCACCAGTTTTTAAGTACTGTATTCTGTAAATAGTTTGTCTGATAGTTAAAAAGTACAATGCTTATGGGGCTGTCAGGGCTTGTTTTCAAAAGATGTCAACACAGACATTATATACAAACCAATGTAGCTAATGATATAACGATCTGCTGTTCCTTTCTATTTAAACCTTCAGGCATCATGTTATCTAGTCTCTTTATCCATGTATTTTCTTTTATTCTTCTATACTGTACATTATCCAATTTTATTTTTTCTAAAAGCACAAACTTTAGGAACAGACACGCTATGGATGAAGTGCTGAACTACTGGGGTACTGTGTATCCTATACCAAGCAGCAAAATGAGTGACTTTTCTCCTTTGA
This sequence comes from Acipenser oxyrinchus oxyrinchus, assembly GCA_030684275.1. NCBI lineage: Eukaryota > Metazoa > Chordata > Actinopteri > Acipenseriformes > Acipenseridae > Acipenser > Acipenser oxyrinchus. The sequence continues at coordinate 4,598,928 of CM060247.1, read as the reverse complement.
TACTGTATCCAAACATTATCATAGCTGTTTTATAATCGCCCGCCTATGCATTATATTGTAGCAGCTGTATCCTTATTGAAAACGATTTTCTGTTTGTCGTAACAATGCTGTAAGAATTTTCAAAGACCTTAAGATATAATGCAGCCCATTTTAGTATAATAATAATAATAATAATAATTACTTGGCAGGTACTTTCATACTGTACAGACTAAAGGACTTCACATTAAGCCCATTAATAAAACGGCAAGTTTTGGATCTTGATTATGCCATTTAAGAAAGTCTGGATTAAACACTGGGTGAAGACAATTTTTATTTACCGTCTGCTGTGTTTTTATAGTATACATTTTCAAGCGCTTTTAAAAAGCAGGGCTCGTTGAATCTCTTAATCTTTTTCTTTCACACCCCATCTGGTTTTGGTGCTGCTAAAACACAGGGTATCGAGTATAATGATCGGATTTCTGCTCTGTAATCTCCCCGCAGGTTTGGTAATTCATGAGCTGCTCTCTGTGCCAGAAATATGCTCTCAGAGCTCATACACGTTCCTCTCATGAAGAATGTGAGGCAGGTACTTTGAATTCTCCTTCTCCCTCTCCTCCCTCCCCTGCCACTCAGTCTGTCATTGCACCTGGCCTTTGTGCTAAACAGTAGAGCCAGTGTGTGTGTGTGTGTGTGTGTGTGTTCGTGTGGTGTGTGTGTGTGTGTGACTTACAGATTCGATCCAAGTTGAAATCGTGCCAAGCAAAGATCAAAGCTGGCCAATGCACATAGCTGATATTTAGCATTGATTTTAGCTCGGGGGGAGGTGAATAACAGCTGAGCATTTGCGTCATTATGTGATTTATTCTGTACAGTTTTCCCATTTTATTTTTTTGTATTATTCTCCCTGGATTCCTCCCTGTTCTGGTGCTCTGAGTAAATTTGAGATAGTCGGCTTCGTGGATTGCTGAGGTGCCTTTGGGCTGGAGGCCGTGGGCTCAGTCTACAAGTGGGGTGGCTGGAGACCCGAGGCTAGCATGCATTGTCTGAAGGAACCTTTGATTTGTTTTAATTGTGATTGGATTTCATAGTTAAGTGAATAAGGTTTTATTTTTATTTTATTTATTTAGTTAATAATTTAAATGTCTGAAGAGTTGCGGTTAGTAGTTGAATTTAAATGAGTCAAATGAGTTGAGCAATGTGTGTATTTGCAAAAAAATGACGTAATGAAAACTTTTAGAATTCCTAAATGTATGAGATGCTTCAGAATTAATTGGATGGTTTAAAAATATATATCTATACCGACGCCACCACTTAGAACGGGCGTGTTTGTGTTAACGTGATTCACCTGCAGTAAGCGATGGACGGTATGTCCCACACAATAACCTGACATTCAAAATGTCCCCCAATCACCAGTACAGTAATCAAAACAAACAAGTGTGTATGTGGTTAAATCTTTGACACTCATTACACTAATAAATCATGTATTAATGTAATAAAAAGTAAGTGCAAAAAAGTAATGCAAGTGCAGAAATGTACAGGACAGGTAGGCTGCAAATTGTTTCCAGTGAAGAACTCTGTGATCTGCGTCTGGACGGTCTTTTTTTGCAAGTATGGATGGCAAACTTTGTCAGCATTTTCTAAAAAATCCCAATTCGGCTCTATATCCAGATGCTGCTCCATAGCACACCGCAGTGTTACAAGCGCAGCACTTGTTCTTACGTCATCTGTGTCTGTTTCAGGCAGAGCATCCAGGTCGCTAAGGTAACAGTCAGAGTTTAAGTTTTGGTTGTATTTTTGTCTGCACTCCCCTCCTCATCTACAAAAAATCCAGCTTTGTTGATGGAACGTTGCATTGTTTGCAGCCTGACAGAGTTCAAGCATAATTTAGCAAGCACACAGCATGTAACGGAGACATTTTATTTACACTGAATTTTCATGCTGATGCTCATCACTTTTCTCTTTCCAGCCATGCTTGCTTGCTGTTGCAGTCAGTGCTGTTTTTTCAAACTGTAAACCTGACACTGTATACAGGGATTAAATAGCCAAGGTACAGTATAGGGTTAATCGCTCAGTAACAAGATGCAAAAAGCTGATTGTCTCAAGCTTACTACAGTAAAGTGTTGCCTTTTTTATTGAAATATATGTGAATGGCAAGGTAACGAGGTGAAAACATCTGATTGGTGGATTAGTAAGAGCGATTCCTACAGTAATAAACAGTGCATTTGTTATTTAAATCTATGTGAATGGCACATAACGAGATCCAAACTGCTGAGTTTGCCCGAAATATATGGTGTGCTTAACACGGTATAAACAATACCTTTGATATTGAAGCCAATGGGAATGGCAAATGGCAAACTCTATTAGCCCGATAAACAGCTGCCCGAAATAACTCTGGATGGTGTAAGAGGTGAATACTATATATATATAAATTTATGTAATATATATAAAGGCAGGATTTTACAGAGTGCAAGTTGTATAGGGATGGATATGGAATTGGGATATGGTGACAATTATCAGACCAGAACAGGTTCTCAAGTTATTAAGCCTCAACGTTTAATCCTTTGCAGTCCATTTATTCAGCACCTGTGAGGCGCGTCAGGTCCAGTTTATTTTCACACAAGCTGTTTTTTTTACACACGCTGTTTAAAAGTAATTTTATTCACAGAAAAACAGGTTTAAAAGGCACTGCATACCAACAGGAAACTTAGTACTGCATCTCCAGCCCTGCCCCAATCCTTGTTCGCTGTATTTCACATATCTCTTCGTAGTCGTGCTCACTGATAATCATCTCCTGATCACTTGTTATATTACCAAACTCCTCAATAATGCTATCCATGTCAAGTCATATTTTTTTTTTCTTCCCCAGCTTCTATTGGCCTCATTCGGCAATTGAAAGCTTTTCTCTGCGTTTTCCGGAGAAAAAATGACTAGAGACCTGTGCTTGACGTCTTTTTGATGATGTTGGACAGGAAAGGAATAATTGTAATGTCGGACCTGGTCCGCAAAGGGTTAACATTTTGTCTTCGGTCACAATGACCTGCGGATTGGTAGACGAATAGGGCTGCGCATCGGCATTGTCTTCACAATACAATACGTGGGTCATATGATACTGTAAATTAAGTGTGAGATATAAAAATTACACATTTATTGTTCCGTTTGATAGTGTAAGTGTAGAGGCGCAAATGACATGCAGGGAGGCCTTCACATGCAGCGAGAAAAAGTGTGTCTATATTTGTAGTTCATGGGCTTGCGCCTTACTTTTAAGCACCAGGTAGTGGATTGAGTATGTGGACTTAGAAGATATGTGATTCTTTTTGATGAAAGCCTGAACCAGTATACATACCTACAGCAAGCAAATGCATCTGCATGTCAGGTTTTATGATGACTATACCAAGCAAGTCATGACACGGTATTTTACAAGTGATTTATGGGACATGCATATGCCGATGTGATGGTCTCAGAATTTTTAGAAAAAATGTACTAACTTGAATCTCACAAAAATTATTCAGTTATCAATGGATGACCCAAATGTGAACTGGTCATTTTGAAGCAAACTGGTTTCTGAAGTGCATATTGTCCACAATGCCTTCAAAGCAGGGTTTGAGTCTTGGGATGTCAAATCCTTTCTGTATACCATGTAAATTTCTGTGCCCATCACTGGATTGAGAATGAAAAGTGGCTTGTGATATGTTAGTATTTGCCGACATCAAGAAATATACTGAAACAGTGCAGAAAGAACCTGAAAAGTACAATGTGCCACAATGCAAGTCATTTGCAACCATGAAGCAAGGATGCTCAGATGTTGGCATGCCAGCAAAGTTATTATTTTTTTAATCAACAGCCCGCCAGTTTAACCAGTTTCTTCTGCGATGTCAAACTGACAAGCCAATGGTTCCCTTCATCAGCAAGGATCCTGAAAAGCTTGTTCGTGGTTTGCTGAGTCGTTTCATGAAAAGAGAAATCTTGGATGAGGTTACATCTCACATATGAAAAAGTAGATGTTGGCTTTTCAGCCTCAAAGCAGTTGAAGGAAATGGTAGCTTTGAAGAAAATATCAGAGAAAAAGGTGCTAGAATTTCACATGGAATGCAAGAAGTGCCTAGTAACCGCTACCGCAAAGCTTTTGGACAAATGTCCTTTAAAGTATGTGATGGCACGAAACCTCTCTTGCTTTGACCCCACTGCTATGGCCAGTGACAAAGAGGGATTGCATAGCAAACTTCAAGAGAGTCCTGCATAAACTGGCTGATCTTAAACAAGTAAGTGAAAGGGACTGTGACTGTAGTCAATGGCAGAACCAAGCTTTTCTCAATGAAGTAGTTAGCCATCAACTGTCAATGTTCAGGAGTTTAACATTGACACGGAAAGGCTTGATGTCTTCCTTGCTTATCGTAAGAATGGAAAAAGTGAGTTTGAGAAGGTTTGGACAGTCATCAAGATGTTTTAGATTGTTTTCACATGGACAGGAAAGGTGGAACTGGGCTTCTCCATCAACAACCAGCTCATTGTTGAAAACATGAAGGAAGAGTCGGTTGTGGCACAAAGAATGGTGTGCGATGCTGTCAGTACTGTTAGTGGTGTACTTAAAGTATTGATAACAAAGCTAATGCTGTCCAATGGCCATGGTGCCAGACAAAAATATATGCAACACTTGCCCTAAGTTCTTGCATAAGTGTGCAAACCCTGTGCTAAACTAATGTATTGTCGGTCTGATGTTATTATTATTTGTTTATTTAGCAGACGCCTTTATCCAAGGCGACTTACAGAGACTAGGGTGTGTGAAATATGCATCAGCTGCAGAGTCACTTACAACTACGTCTCACCCGAAAGACGGAGCACAAGGAGGTTAAGTGACTTGCTCAGGGTCACACAATGAGTCAGTGACTGAGGTGGGATTTGAACCGGGGACCTCCTGGTTACAAGCCTGTTTCTTTAACCACTGGACCACACAGCCACAGTAAATTGTATTTACTTTTTTTTTTTTTAAATGTCTTTAGAAGAACTTTAGAACAGGTTGAAATGTTGGTGTTTAAAATTAGTTTTGTTTGTATTCCCTGAGTACCGGTACTTGATTTGTGCCTCCTTGTTTAGACTCTTAGTAACATGACTATTAGCAGCAATTTAAGGCAAGTCCTTGATGCGAGGAAAACTGGATTTTAAACATGAAGGCACAGATCAAATTTTGTTGTGTTCCCTTCCATCGTTAAATGAACTGCGATGATCAATAATAACCCACCTGCACTTAGCTCTCTGGCTCGCTTCCAGTGGGCGTGACAAAAACATGCTTTACACAGGGATTGAAAAGTTAGTAATACATTTTATTCTTGGATTTTCAATACAGACACAATACAGGTCACCTGTATCAATAATCGTATCATTAAGAAAACTATCACGGTTCACTGTGCGAATCGATAGATCTGCACAACCCTGTAGATGAAGGACTAAACCCCCAGCTGAAACTCCAGATTTTTAAGGGAAATAAAAATAAGTCCCAGATTAGAGCTGTCAAAGCAAGCACCTGGCCTTCAGAAAGTATGGAAGAAAGTGAAAGTGAAGTAATTTCACTTTGGTTATTTATTTATAGATTTATGTTTTGAATGTCTTTTTATTTATTTGTTTGTTTGTTTGTTTGTTTATTTATTTATTTATTTATTTTTTCTTCCAGAATGAGACTCCGGGGAAGAAAAAATCTGAGCCAAAATCTGTGTCAAAACAAAACTGCGCACCTGGGAAAACAGGATCTCCTGCAGTCAAGCCTCAGCCCAAGGTAATGGAGCGCTTCGCTCCCCTGCACTAGCAGCTCCAACAAACCTGCACAGGTTCCGCGAGGGCGACTGCCTCGGGGTGACAGCACCACATGTTAGTTTTTGCGAATGATTCACATGTTAGTTGCCTATTGAAGGATGCATTCTCGGCACAGCTGAGCCCTTCAGAAAGATTGACAGTAGAACATTCCGTAAAAATGTAAAGTTAAGTTGTCAGTTATCAGACTACTGACAAGGCCAAGACTTTTCTGATGATAAAACTTCTGCCTATCAATGATAGACCAGACCTGTTGCCACAAAAATCTTGGGCCTACCATTAAATAGATAATACATCAAAATTCACCCTTTTTGTGTTATCATTCATTGTATAGCGATATATTTCAGTTCATGAGATTAAAGAAACAAAGCAAGTTTCCTATATTTCAGTTCAGAAACGTGTAGCTGTAGCTCATAAAACCGTGTTGATGTGGAGTGGATACCAAGATTAAAATAGACTTAAAACAATACGATTTAGGTACCATTTCTTCCTTACGAACTGGAATTTGACACGAAACAAACATTAAGGGTAGATTTGTATTGATTGTCAATAACTTGAATGATCTCTCGTCGAAACATACCTACAGTTTCCATGGATTGGCCCAGCAATGCTGCTGTGGTAGTATTTCTGGTAAAGAAATGCACTGTATGGCCTAGGGGGTATTGGGCATGCAGCAACAATTTGACCTTCATCAAGGAAAAAAAGCCTTGGACCCCAATGCCAGCTCTTGTCTAACATGTGTTTCTATTTACAAAGATTTCATTCAGCATTTTAGAAGTGTTCCTCTGAAGTAGCATTAATTACAGTGTATGTACACGTGTTGTTCTGTAGTTACATTGTAGGCGGTGAGGAATTACTGGTGTAATTATAGTGTAGAAAATCTGTTTCTTTCCATTACATTTGTTTACTTAACATACATTTGAACTATGTATCTATCCTGTTAGTGAACTTACATTTATGAAGTAACAGAACCGCTTAAGACTACAGTGCATATCCTGTAAATAAATGGTGATGCTTTTAAAACTGAATAATAAAGTAAACTCTGCAGCCATTAAACAAGTACAAGCACAGTGAAATCCCTCAGCCAAAACATGATTCCTCTGCCAATATAGAATTTCCAGGTGCATTGAGACGCATCATCCAATAAATTAAATGTCAGGAGACAAACACAGGCTAATGGAAAGCATGCTAAATACAGTAACTCGGATTAAAAAAAAAGATAAAAGTACCGTCAAGCTTTATATGCCAGCGATCTTCGAGGAAATATATACAGGCATTCATCCATCCATATGTTCAAAATGCAGAGTATTTAGTAAGACCAGAACTTTTAACCACATCACTCGCAGGATGCAGTTTTTTCCACCTTATAAGTTTCGATATGCATACAATGGGTGAAAGGACATTCTCCTACCTCAACCCTTGTCTTTGAAATAACGTTTCACCCTTGTTCATGCAAATAGAGTTGTCCTCCTCGTTTGCACATAGCTCGCCCCAGAGCTGTGTGGATTTTGAAATAGCTGAATAATAATAATAATTCTGATGTTAAACTACTGTCCTTTTTCATACATTGTTACAGTTTGTTCAGCGCTTAGGTAGGACGTGGTCTTAAATGGCACTTTATAAATGAAATGCTGTTGTTTTTCAGTGTGGTCACTATAGACAGAAGATTCTTCTCCAGTGATGTTCATAAAGAGAGGTTTGACTGTATGTAACGTGACATACAAGTTTCAAAAGTCAGTATTCATTCATATCCCGGAGATCTGGTTTGTCACCCATGTTCTGTTTTATAAGTAAACGCTCAGCATTGTGCATAGGCAGGGTTGTGCCACATCCCATCACTGCACTATAGGTAAAAAGTTCAAGTCACTCGCTTGCTGCAAAAACGTGTTGAGAATAAAATCTTTGAGTGCATAGCAACAACAGACTATGATGCAAACATGTTAATATACATTACAACAGGCATGTCATGTATCTTTGTGTCCTTAAAAGTATGGAAAACTCCAGGTTGGGCCCTAATTTCATTTTTTAGGGAGGTAGGTAAGAGCGGCTGGCAGAGCCTTGTTGAAACTTGATTTTGAGGGGTATGTTTTCTTGGTCGTTTCAAAAGGGATCGAGACGGCATTTCATATGCTCCATGTCTGTGTGACGGAGATTTCTTTTTGTCCAAGTCTTGTGAAAATCCGTGCTGTAGTTTATAAGTTACAAAGTCTCGAAGAATTTAGTTTTGACAAATTAGTCAGATGTTTTTTTTTGCGCTAAAATAACTCAAAAATGGCTGTGTGTTTTAATAAGCACCATATCTGGCAGGCGGATAGTACTCATTGGCTAGGAGTGCTTTTTTTTGGAACTGAACAAATGTATAATGTATTTACCGAGCTATTTAAATTATTCTTCACACGCTGGGTTTATTTTTGCTAACTGATAAGTTATGCATGTGCAGTTGGGCTCCGCCACCAATAGTAAGTTAGTGGGTATTCATCAGTTTAGTAATTCTCTGTGGGTAATTTAATTTGAATTCTTTAGGTCACTTATGTCTTGTGGTTCTTGTGGATCCTGACTATCCATTTCATTTTTTTACGACTTATTTAAAAAAAAAAAAAGTAACATTTCCGACCTTAACTCAGTCTGTGAAGCTAAACCCCAGATACACTACTAGGATTGACAGCACTGTCTCCAAAGGGTACTCCAGAAATGGATGTAGCAACAAATGAAATTGTACCACTTTTTAAAATATTTACAGTCGAGATATTTGTCAATATATATTTAGTTTATATGCATTATATACACTTTAAAACATAAGCATAAAATATCTATATTGGTAATACTAATATATTGTGTACGATAACATATTACAAACAATATAATGTGCATAAGAATGAATATTACCAAATGTTTGAGGGTTTGTTTCTGAACACAACAATCACGTAATAAATTGATCACAAACAATTATGGATTTGCAGCATCTGACTGATCATTTATGTTCAGAACCCTCCTTCCGTGTGGGGGAATAAAAGTAAAGGAATAGAAAGCGGTTTTCTATTTATTTATTTATTTATTTTTATTTGTGATTTACCCCAGCGTTTTGTTTACTTGTTGAAATCCGTAGTCAACGGAGTTACAAGTATCAGGGAGATCCTGTTGTTTATGATTATTAGACTATTATCTTGCTTATATTAATCAATAAAATGGTTGAATCGATTGTGTGGAAATGTGCCGTTCTCCTCCTAATGATGCCATTTGAATGAAATTTACATTTTTAAAGGTATAAATATAAAGACATTTATGAATATATTAATGTTATTAATAATCACAGATCGCTAGCCTAATATAAACGTAACTAAAGTGTTCATGTTTTAAAAAATTGTTAAATGCAATAGCCTAATAATAATAGCTTGTTTTATGTATGAGAAGTCTATGGATCTACAATCTAAATGGAGGGATCTACTTTCCATTGCATATAAATATCATGTTTTGAAAAAGAATGGATATTAAACAAAAAAAAAAGTTTTACTTGATGGTAAGAGCTGACAATTCCGAAAAAAGACAGGAAATTGTCAGGTAAGGCTGCCACTGCGCCCTTACCTGACCCAAGTTCTGACAAGGCTTTCCAACACACACAGCTTAACTGGTGCAGCAGGTGGGTTCACTTCAGACAACATGTGTAGTCACCAGTGGATTGCTGAGGATTCAAAAGTTCTCTGAAACAGCCTAATAGATATATTTTAGAAGTTTAAAAGAGTCACTGTCATAAATGGATAAGAAATAAAGTTCATGGGTTGATTGGTTGGAAAATGCTTGTGTAACATATTATTCATCTCCTTTCAATGATCTCATTACTACGGAACCTCTAAAGGGACATGGTGTCAATTAAAAAGGGAGGCTACTATCTCATGCACACGACTTACAATATCATGATGTAGGGCTAATTACGTTAGTTTAACTTGTATGATTAATACAGTCCAAATTAACGTGCGTTAATCAACTTGAATGAATACTATATGACCATTACCATATTAGATCAGCGACTAAACACAAACAATCTATTAGTTATCTGTTAAATAATCTGAATATTCATTCATGTTAATTAAGACCGCATCAATATTATTTTATTTAATGACATGTATAAGATCGAGGAATTACAATGAACACACAAAACACCCTCAACCACAACAAGGTAGGTTAAAATATTGTAGTGGTTTATTAGATAATAACAATAAGGGTACAGAAAGGAAAACTTAGAAAATCCTTATGAGGTAACAGTTCACATACATATCAATTCAGCATAGTCAACCCCTATTCTTTGAATGTATATGCTTCTATAGATGTTGTTTTCAATAATGCAATTAACTACAGTACAAGTAGAATCCTATTGCTCTCCTAACCTTCAGTATAGGTTCAACATCTCATTCTAAACACAGTACATCAACTCGTCTGTCTCAATCTCAGTACTGGCTGCGCGGATCTGCCAGCAGGTGATGACGTCACTCTGCAGACAGTTCCCTCAGCTCCACTTACACAGACAGTAGCCCTGCGCTTACTGCTGACAGGCAAAATAACTCATGAAACACAAACAGTTATTATTGAAATGCCCACCTGCCCACTGGTGACTACACATGTTGTCTGAAGTGAACCCACCTACTGTACCAGTTAAGCAGTGTGTGCTGGAAAGCCTTGTCAGAACTTGGGTCAGGTAAGGGTGCAGTGGTGGCCTTACCTGAGAATTTTTTGGGGGAATTGTCAGCTCTTACCATCAAGCAAAACTTATTTTTTTGTGTTTAAATAAGTTTTAAGTATTTAGATCTGTCAACTGTAAATCAGTCGCCTACACAGTGGCAAGATGTATAGATACAGATATATAGATAAACCGCTTTGTCCATTCTTCCAAATTTGCACAGTTATATATACGTCTTGAGAGCTGTATAGCCAATCAGTGCCTTTATTTCAAGATGACCCCACCCTTAGCTGGTGGGGTCGGAAACATGTAGGTCATGGACATCTTCAGTACTTTTAATGATGCTGATAGTGATGTCATCGTGGATGTGATTCAGAGCATGTACCAGTGCTATAAAACACACACACAATAAATGAGATGAGTTTAAAAAAAAAAAAAAAATCTGCTTACACTTTTTTTTTTTTTTTTTTTTAATTCCTAACCTGTACACTGAAAGAGATCATTTACATGTTCCAGCAATAACATTTGCAAGTGATGCAAGTACTGAAACATTTCCCAGACGCATTGACATTAGGCTACTCCCCAAACACCCTATATAACAACTAAATGTCTGGTTCGCATAACATACCGTTCTAAAACATCGCCTTATGTTTCATGTTTTAATGTCAAATGTGGTTTACAGCAGCATCATAAACATTTTTTTTTTTATGTGATCACTGAAACATTTACAATAAGGAGAATGTTGGAAAACAAGTATAACACGCATACTGTACTGTAGTACATTCGTTATCCATGACATCTTTATAAAGATATCAGATATTTGAGGATATGGGAACACAGGAACAAAACAAAGGTTTAAACAAAACCCTAGCCACAAAAAAAACACTTCAAAATAAACAAAATAGCACCCAAGCTATAGCTATCTCTGTGCCACCTTTGTACCTCTCTTTCTCTGTCCAACACATATCCACACTCACCAGCAAACACTCAAAACCATGTGGCTGTGCAAACAGTGGCCATCTTGGTTCCAGACTGTCCCTTCACCAAGATGGCCACCAAACACTCACTCACTCACACACACCTGTCCGTGCACCTCCATGTGCAGAGCCTGTGCTCTGTCTCAGGGACTTAATGATTTTAAAGTAAGCATGTCTTTATCATGCAGCCCCCTCCACAGTTGTAATTATAGAATGAGAGTCTGTATGAAAAGTGTACCAGAATAGAAGCGTACCAAGGTCACATGGGCAAGCTCTTCCGTTGTATGTATCCCCAGATTCTGATTCTGATACTAAATAAATAATTGTGCTTTTCCCCACTTGGAGAGGCGATTCTTCTCGATGTAAAACTCTAAACATACGAAAAGGGTTTATTCCATTTTGAGACCTAATGTAGAGCTTGGAATTGTATTGAATGTAGTTTAGAATATGATATTTGAATTGTTTATACACTGTAGACATTACAATTACAGGTTCCGTAGCTGCTGGATAAGGATACACTTGGGTTAGGAAACACTGATTAGTACCTTGCTTTTCAATACCATTGAATCTTTCAACATTCACAAAGCTGAAGAGACCTCTTCCAAAGGAGAACCAGACACAGGAATGTAAAACTTGTATGTCTAGTAATTACCCCAAAAAAATACAAGCAGCAAATTATCACTCATTGAGTGATGCATCCACTGCAAAAAACATTGCCATGCCTGCCTCCACAATGAGGATCTGGGAGACACTGTAGCTGAAGATGGTCTGCCACCACATGGCGCCACACTGCACAATGATGCCACTGTTTAGGTATTGGCATTGTATGAATCATACATTGTGCAGAATGACGCTACTTTTTTGTTGTATTGACTGTATTAGTAGTCGTATCAGCTTTTATTTGGCCAAGAAAATAAAAATGTTGAGGAATTTATATGAGTCCAGCGCAAGTTGTGTTTATACATTCTTACAGTAATGCTAAGTACAAGTTCATGGGTTTTGCAGGTGAACTAAAAATGTATAATTAAACTATTCAAAATAACAATAAATATGAATTCTATTCATGTGACCATTTTAACCAACAAAAAGCTTATTGTTTAGGTGTACATAAACAAAATGTTTAAGTATCTTTAACAATACTCGCATTAAGCAATGCAGAGTGGCCCCAGGAGGAATGCCGGAAAAAACCCTACAAAATGAATTTTTGCACAATTTGGCCACATTGTATATTAAAAAAAAAGGTAAATACATTGAACTGTTGTATAAGTAATTTAAGACAAAAGTATTGTAATATCTAGAATCCTCATGAACTTCAAATGAAGATAGAGACCTCCCCCACAGAACTTGGCTCAAGTAAAGTGGGTACCTGAGGGAACTAAAGATACAATGTCCTGTCGTTACAGTGCCACCGCCTGTCATTCTAAGCCCGCTGCATACAAATGAATGAAAACTTGGTAACGTGAATTAATACATTTACTTTCAAACTAGTATCATAGCTTTCGGGGCCAATCTCCATAGTTTAATGACAGTCCTGCTTTGTCCTCTGCCTTCTTTTAACACTTTAATTTGGACAAACTGTGCAACAATATTGCTTTCCTGTGACGATAACACAAGTCCTTCACCTACAATACTGGGTAGAGTTCGTCCTGGTTATTCTATCCCCAGGCAAGATTCAAACCTGTGACCTTTGGTTTACAGAACCTCTTTAAACTGTGATGCATTCGGCAAAGCCCCTTTTCTTTATAGTGATAGAGCAGCATGTTTAACTAGTTTCTAATAACCTCAACAGGTAGCCATCATTACAGTTGAAACCATGCTAGATAAATTCTTGCTTTTAGCAACATGTAATTGGGAATAGCTAGACTGTGCAAAACAAGTTGGACGATAATTGTTTTCCGTTTTAATCCTCTGGCCAATCTTCAGATTTGGTAATTCTGTAATAAGTATGCTGCAGTTTAACTGCAGGGTTAGTTCAGCTACAGGAGATCAGAGCTCAGGGAGTGCAAAACCTTATCCGACTGCACCCACCCCCACCTCCATGCCGACTTTGAAATTGCTGTTATCTTCTTGTTTGATGTCGGGTTAGACTATATATTAAATGGAGCAAAATAGTAGTCTTTGAAAGATGAGTTGTCCTGACTGATTTCAAATTACCTGGAAATGATCGCATTGCTTTATAATTGCATTTTTTCCCCTGCTCCTCCTGAGGGCTGCTTCTAAGTTAACCAGTACACATGACCCTCCCCCATGTCTCTGTGCGAGTGATCCAGATGACAAAAATGGGGATCCCCAGATATCTAAGGTGATTTGGGGCACGCGCGTTTTCAGGGTGAGGATGCATTTTCCACTGATATTATGGCACGGATGTGGCTTGAGAATGTAATGGATTCTGAAATGGTCATGGTATTAAATGATAGCGTGCCAGTGAATGTCGGGCCCTTCATATCTATAATCACTACTTGCAGTGTCTGTCTGTCAGCTGTTTCAGGTACACAGCTGTCCTTTTGCAGATAAAAGAGCCTCTTTTGGAAAAAGGCACAAAACTGGCCTGTTTGGCATTCAGCCAAAGCCATGTGTTTTGGCGGACGTGTGCAAGACTGTGTCCTCTAATTTGATTCTCTTTGATCTCTGATGAACATGTCAATTTGTAAACGGGTAAAAAAAAAAAAAAAAAAAAAAGATTATAGCCATTTAAAGCACCAACTAAAAAAAAAATTCTTTAGTTTTCTATATACAAGTATTTAGTGTTTGTGATGACTGGTAGTGACAGCTTAATGCAGCGGTGAAGGTACTGGCCATCCAGAGACTTCTGGGCTTGATGGCAGCAGCATCCAAGTCTGGTTCAACCACAGGGTCCGGCACCCTGTCTTAGAACGCCACCGCATACTCGCAGTATCTTGTCGCTGTATGCAGGCTTTCTCGTGGTGGAAACAACCAGCTCATCTGTGCTTGGGCACAGCTCTTGGCTGTGTCACACAGAGAAGTGGTGACTACTGTTGCTTCCCACCTAGGTTGGGGCACTGCAGTGGCTTGGGGGTACAGGGAGTGTGGGAACCCCCATGGGAGGGTGTGGCAAAGTGGTTTGCAATACACAGGTTTAGAAGTGATGCAGTGCTTAAACAGATGACAAACAACAATGTTCACGGTCCAAACAATTCTTTATTTGTTTTTAATCCAGGTTGTTTTGGCGACCGTAAATAATAATCTCTGGCAGTACACAGCAATGTGTACTGCACAGTTTAAACCACGGGTACAGCCCTGAAATAATATATACAGCATAATCACACACAGAACACAAACACGATCACAAGTCCAGAGTGAGTGCTTTGGTGCAAGTGGTGAAATACAATTTATTCATGTACAATAGTGCAGTGCTGACTGGGTTAGTACTGGCCTTTAGCGACAGCTCCCAGAACGTGTTAGCCGTCTAATAATGACAAACAAGTACAATTAGATGGGCAAACAAACAAACACGAAACAGTAAATTTATGGTCCTTCAGCAGTTCTCTCGCAACCATAACAAAAGAGCAGTCTGCTCGGCCACATCCCCTTTTGTACCTTCAGCCACGCCCCCTTGGTTAGCGAGTGCAATCGCTTTTCCTCTAATCCGTGTTTGCCACATCGCCTCCCGTCTTGGGCGATGACTTGGTGTACTGTTGCTCCGCCCCCTTTCTAGATGGCCGACTTCCACCTTTCCCTGGAATGAATTGCCAGACCATCCAGTCCGGGGCACACTGTTCCCTTTACACAGTGCCCTCACAGGTCGGGAGGGAAATTTATAGGTTATAAGGTACAAGGGAGACATTGATCAGTACAGACAACATCACAGTGGTGGCTTACGTCAACCACCAGGGGGGGGGTCTCCGGTCTCTCGGTCTCAATCGTGTTGCCTGGGAGCATTTGCTATTGGCTCACGAGCCCTTGCTTTCAGTAAAAGCAGTTCATCTGCCAGGGGTGAGGAACTGGGCGGCAGATCTCCTTTCCAGAGGGGGCCCCCACAGTTCGGAATGGCGACTTCACCCAGAGGCTGTGATTTGGGTGTGCAGAGATAGATCTCTTTGCGACCCAGTCCACCCATTGTCCCCACTGGTATTCCCTAGTGCAGAGCAGTCACCCGCTAAGCATAGAAGCGCTGACCCACAGATGCGCTGGCCCACAGATACTGTAATCTGTCACAAGTGTTATTTAATCTGTAGTATTTTGTATTTAATTATATCCTGATGTAACTATCACTGACACTGTTATCTGCTCTGTTATTGAATGGTATTTTGTTATGCTTGTACTTGCTAGAACCAAAGTCATTGTATTTTTATCTTGCTCCTAATTGTATTATTACTTGTACTGTGGTTCTTGAAATGTATTTTTGTTTACGACTGTAAATCGCCCTGGATAAGGGCGTCTGCTAAGAAATAAATAATAATAATAGTATGAGCCACGCCTCATACTATTGCCAGGTTCTACTGACCTGAATGTCATAGATCAGCAGAACCCTGGTTTTGGAACCAGAGTGTTAAGAGCAGCCACTCATTCTTCTCTAACACATTTTTTTTTTTAAATTATTTTTCCACTTTAAGTCCTGGTGTAGTTAGCCACACAACCCTGCAGCATATACACTGCATGAGGGTACTGCCTCACTGTACTGTGGCTATATGCCATGGATCCTCATCGGTTCTCAGCCAGAATGCTAAGGGCAGTTATCTTCCATTTTAGTACATCTGCAGGTGCTGCCAGTCCTTCACTTGCGACGGCTTGGGTATTCTGTCCCATTAAGTAATGGTTACATTTCATGTAACAGCAGTGTGGAGTAGTGGTTAGGGCTTTGGACTTGACCGGGGGGTTGTGGGTTCAATCCCAGGTGGGGGACACTGCTGCTGTACCCTTAGCAAGGTACTTTACCTAGATTGCTCCAGTTAAAAAAAAAAAAAAAAAAACTGTATAAAATGGGTAATTGTATGTAAAAATAATGTGATATCTTATAACAATTGTAAGTCGCCCTGGATAAGGGCGTCTGCTAATAAATAATAATAATAATAATAATAATAATAATACTTGAAAGGGAACGTTAGGTTATTATCATAACCCTGGTTCCCTGGAATAGAAATGTAACCATTACCCTTCAAGGTCGCTGTGTTCACTCCAATACAGCAGGCCTGGAAATAAAATGTGGCTGTGTGGTCCAGTGGTTAAAGACAAGGGCTTGTAACCAGAAGGTCCCCGGTTCAAATCCGACCTCAGCCACTGACTCATTGTGTGACCCTGAGCAAGTCACTTAACCTCCTTGTGCTCTGTCTTTCGGGTGAGACGTAATTGTAAGTGACTCTGCAGCTGATGCATAGTTCACACACCCTAGTCTCTGTAAGTCGCCTTGGATAAAGGCGTCTGCTAAATAAACAAATAATAATAATAATGTCGCTATGCGTAGGGGTCTACTTAAATCGCGGTAAATTTACGTATTTTTCACGGGTATGTTGCGGAATAAAATTAGGATTTCGCTGACATTTCACTGACCTGTTTAAACATTAAGTAAACCTAAGTAGACAGTATTTCAGAGCACTGTAAAGCCTAACAATAGTTGTACTTGCTTCCTTACTAAGAGTGCTGTCATTTGTTAAAGGCGAGTATGCAGCATCCCCCTGCAGTTGACTTGCCCATACATTGAGACTGCACGTTCTGCATCCACTGAATTGGTTGGAAGTTAAGGCAAAGCTTTGCCAAGTTATACAGATGTGGAAATCGATTAGAAACAGCCCCAAAACTCAGTTACACAAGGGCATCTGGCATACTTTAATAAAGGCAATGTATGCAGCACTTTAGTTGTCATATTTGTCCCATCCAATAATTTATTTTATCAGTACCGAGTCAAAACATAGAGAACGTGGCTATTCGGGTCTAAAATTCCAACTGTGAAAAAGTAAGCAGCAGGTTAAAGCGAGGTGGCTGTGCTGGATCGTTTTAGTACTGATTTAACTTGCAGACAGGAACACTTTTTGTCTGGGCTGACTTTCCAGTTTGGTTTCTGAAAGCTGTTTATTTTACGTTCTGTTCAGCAGCCTCTGTAGTAACCTTTTGTTTAATGTGTGATTCTGAAGCTAAATTGCGATCGATCGTATTTTCTCCAAAGACACATTAAGGTATGCAAAACAATTACCTCAGTCTGCATATACAGTTTCTTTGGGAAATATCTTGAAACGATCATCAGCCGAAATATACTTTTGCTTTTTTTGTCGTCCATTTCTACTATTTTACCTCCAATGCTGAAAACTAGATTTTAGCAACCTAAATCAAAACAATGCAGCACCAACTTTGTCCCGCCCCCTCCTGCACAGTACAGGTCACATAAAAGCAGTAAAGACACACTGATAGGCTGTTTAAAACTGTGTCAGTTGAATAGTAAACAAGAACTTTAACCGCTTTGGAGATTTTTTTGTGTAAATGCTATTTGTGGACGTTTTTTGTTTGTTTGTTTTTTGCTTAAGTGCAATGCTCACAGGACGGCGAAAGAATAAAAAAAGGGCTATCTGCAGAAGGAAGATACGTAGTTTGCTACGTAGTTGATACGTTGTGCAGTAGTTCATTTAAACAAGTTTTCTTTTTTTTTTCGTCTCCGTACTTGTTTGCATGCATTGGTCCCTAAGAGGTGAATTTCGCGGTGACCCCTCAATTTCACGATTTCCGCGAAATCGCGATTTAGGTAGATCCCTACTTATGCGTCACTCATATTGATCTCCTGGCGGTGGAGATGACGTCTGACGCATACGGGGCTTTTAAAGGAACAGCTTTGACATAAGTGCTCAGGTGATTCAGGCTATCAGAGATTATATCCCATTCGGTAAGAGTTACATTTCTATTTCAGGGAACCAGGGACATTGTAATAACCTAACGTTATCAATACATAGAGCACATTACTGGGAAGTATTTTCAACACCTGGATTTTCTCATTTGTCTAGTGGACTTTTTGCTGTGGGATGTCATGTGCACGACTTTGAGCTGCCAAACCCTGTACCACTATGTTGTTGGAAATGCATCAAACTGAATAAACTAAATTAAAGAGTGAGAGGTTGACAGTATCTGGAGTGAAGTATCATATTTGCAAGCAGTGTATCTCGAGAATAAAAATTGCAGCGGTTTCATTTACGGCTAATAGGCACTTTCATCCTCATTTAGTTGTTACCAGTCTAGACTCATGTCATGCAGCTAAAATAAGACTGACCTCAAGGCGAAAAAACATTGAAGCTTCCAACCCTGTGTAGTTGAAAACCTGGTCTTGGGGACAATGAACTGCTATATATCCATTCAATGGGATGTTTCATGTTCATAGAGCTGATGGATAATCCTGGCGTTGCTTCATGTGGGCCAGTGGACTCCCAGTGCCCTGACCATATTTACTCCCTTGTTTTTTAGATTCCATGTGAGAAAAAAGAAAAGTCTGGAGCAACTACGAGCCTCAGTGTGAATGAAGTCAAGGACAGACTCAAAACCATGGTTACCAAGGTAAATACTAAATATGTATTTATTTGTTTGTTGAATTATGTATTTATTTATTTATTCCCCCTATGCATACATTTTTATTTTCATTTTCTTACAACCGCAAAACAGAGTATACATTCCAGACTTGGTAATGAGCCACTGCCTGTAAAACAAAAGTACAATCATGTATTTAATTATCTAAATGTTATTGTTGTAGTGACATCTGGTCTTCTGTGTTAACTACAGATACGGTACAGTTCTGACCTGTTCATGATCTAAAAAGAGCAACCTTCATTCAAAAATAAAGCCCCACACAACAGTGGTTATACATTGAGACAGCTATGAGGATGAAAACACCCACCTTTTGTAAACATTATCTCATCTGCTACATGATAAAAGAAACACAAAATTACTGTGCTGTTTGTTTTTAAAGGGTGTTCTGACTGTTGTGTATATTTACAGTTTATCATGAATAATCATTTATTAAGCTTCTAAAATATGTTTTATTATTATGTAAATTGCATCCATGTTGGCTTTTAAAAACAATAAAAGTAAGTGTTTTAGAAAGTCTAAAAAAATAAATAAATAATTGCTTCTTGTCTACGTTTGTGTTTTTCCAAACAGGGACATGCCCTACCAAAATCACAGATGAAATTTGCAAACTTTGCAAAATACACATACAAGATTGTAGATCAGAAGGTAAGTGTTTTTGAAAAAATGCCAGGCAACAGTGATAATTTAGCGTTTGATCATATTTGATAGCCAGAAGCATATCTCAATGACAAGTTATGGCATTAAATAAAAATGTTATTTTAAGATCACATATGCTTTTAATTTCATATTACAGACATCTGTATGTATTTGCCCTGAACTTGATCTCTGACCTAATATGGCTTCCATATTTGCAGTAATGTGACCTTTTCAAATATACACATTTTACATAGTGCCCTGCTAGTCCATGTAAATCTGTCTACTGCAGTTCTTTTGATCTGGAGCAGGGGTGGCCAAGCCTCGTCCTGGAGAGCTGCAGGTTCTGATTTATGTCCGTCCCCCAAGAGTCCTCAATTACTTAATTGAAACAATTGTTTTCTTAAATAGTTAGCACTAACATTTTTCCAGGTCTTTAGCCATTAATGATTTAAAGATACCCAGAAAACCTGCAGGATTGTGTCTCATCAGGACCAGGGTTAGCCTCCCATGGTTATTAACATCCAAACATTGCTGAAATGACAGCACCCAATTGTTGCAGTGTGACATGTTCTAATATTTGTTGTCTCACTTGAGATGGAGTGACTATAAAAATGTATGAAGCTGCTGTCTTCCTTATCCTGTAACTTTAAATATGTAAAGCTCCAAATGCGTAATGTGCACATAACAATTAAAGTGCCATCTTTTTAAAAAAAAAAAAAAAAAAATTGTAAAATCAAGTAATTGAAATGCCCGATTTTTATTACTTGGCAATACAGCATCAGTCATGAGGTGTTTGGGGTATCCAAGACACCACCAGTAGAAACTGACAAAACCGTCCCACAATTATTATTATTATTATTATTATTATTATTATTATTATTATTATTATTATTTATTTCTTAGCAGATGCCCTTATCCAGGGTGACTTACAATTGTTACAAGATATCACATTATTTTTACATACAATTACATTATTTATTTTTTACACTTTATTTTTACATACAATGACCCTTTTATACAGTTGGGTTTTTACTGGAGCAATCTAGGTAAAGTACCTTGCTCAAGGGTACAGCAGCAGTGTCCCCAACCAGGGAATGCAACCCTCCGGTCAATAGTCCAGAACCCTAACCACTACTCCACACTGCTGCATGATGCTTCCTAGATGAAACTTCAAATAATTATATGTGGTTTGTGACCAATGGATGGAAACATTCTGTGAAACTAATTCTCAGCAGTTGTCAGACTTAGAGTGGAACCAATTTGCATCTTATCCACCCCATTTCCACTGGCCCATCGCTAGCTAAATAGGCAGAGACAGCAGGACTGACTTGTTAAATTAGGAAGAAAAAAACATTACGTACAAAGCAACGTCATGGCATCACAGATCTGTGCTCTGTTGGTAATACTTCTCTGACTTTCCTCCTAGGTAGCAGAAGAACTCTGGAACCATCTGCAAAAATTGAAAGCGGAGAAGAAATAATTATCTTGTTTTCTGTAACGAGAATTGTTTTGTTTATGTTTTTATTTGACTTTTTTAATGAGTTGTCATTATAGACATGCCCTTGTAGACATGCATAACTGTATGTTTCCTCAAAGGAACTGAAAGTGACCGTGCACAACAGTAATACTTGTGCTCATTTTAACGAGGGTGTGCATAAACAAGTTATATAGATGTGTAGTATTCACTATTCACGCATATATATGTACATACATACATATAGAATTAATTCTACAGAAAAATGGATATGAATTGAAAATGTGATTTACATGGTCTTACAGTTATATACAACCTTCATTTATACCCACCCACCTGTCTAGTTGTTGCCATTTGGCCGTGATAATGAATAGGACCTGCCCCACCCGGGGCATTTCTTATTTCTTAATGTCACTTTTGCCCACGACTCTTAAAATGGATTTGGATATTCTAATCCCATTTGTTTTGCTGAGTGTTGTTTTTCAAGCCAGGATTGGGCCCTGACGGATAAGCAGGTGCTGTGGGTCGAGTGTATAGTATGGTTCTTTTTTTTTCGGACTTGGTGCCCTACTTAACAAATAAATAAAGAAAACCACTTTAGTGTATTTGGCCACTGCGCTGGCTTGGTTTTCACATATTGTTTGCTGCAAGTTTATTTTATTTTGGCAGAGCACCTACATGTCACAAACTATTCTAACGGCTCATATTCTACATTCATGGCAGCTTCACCACAGAGCAGGAGAAAATAGAAGATATTTTTGTATCCTATTTACTGGGCTAATATTAGGGAACTGGAAAAGGTGATTGTAGTTTGTATGTTGTGCTACATTGCTGTTAAGAACAATTCTTGGATATATATTTGTTTCCCTTTTTATTTTATTGTATTTGTTTATGGTTTTGTAAAAATGTGACTGTATTAAGCAGTACATAATTAGATATGGCTGATCCACTAACAAAGCCCAGTCATTTAGCGTTATATTTGGGTAGCAGTAATGTCTTGCAGAAGTATATTGCATGGTTTTACTGACTGCTAAGAACCTTGTAAAGGTTTTTTTTTTTTTTTAATGAAATTATAAAGGCTTGCTGAAAGAAAATAGGGTGACTTAAGTGACAAACATAGTTTCAATCATTTTATTTATTTACTTGTCTGTAAAATCAAACCAGCTTTTTTTTTGGCTATTACTGAAATGTAATATTTGTGATTTGTAAACCTTTACTGCTGCATGTAATAGCAGAAGCATACCTGTTTGACTCACCGAGTGACAAAGTAGAGAGGAAGATTGTTCCCGCTCAGCTGCCATTGGGTAATGAAAACAAACAGACTGGTCTATTCGATAAAAAAGGATATAGAGTTGAACATGGTAAAACTGGACAATGGAAACTTAGTGTTCACCTTTTCCTAAATGGTAAGCAGAAACCAAACCTTAGCATTGATACTGTTCATGTTTACTTAACCGTTTTGTCTGAATGTTACAAAAAAAAGTAATCAAAATGTTCCAAACTACTCCTTAACTCCTTAATGTTACTTTTGCAACTGTTTTCAATTGATGAACCATCCAAAACTGATCATTTGTTTATTTTTATTTTTTTTCTTGTAAACTAAAAGAAACAAAATGTCAAAGGTTGTGCTGGCCTTATTTTAATAACTTATCTTACACATGTTTTTAGGAGTGACATCTATATTTGACATGCTTTATCTTTGGTTAAGTTTAGGAACAATTCTAAACATTTAGCACTTGGAAAACATTTAAACTGTTATCATTCCAGCTTCAGTTGTGGGCTTTTATTAGCTAATACAAAACACAAAGGAAGACATGATGTTTATCAGAACGATGCCATACAGTGAGGGCCAAAAGTTTTGCATCACCCTGTATAATTAATTAACTTTGCTTCAAAAAGCTGAATGAAACCTTCTGGATAATGTTACATTAACACATTGAATTACATACCGCTTTGTAGTTTTCCATATACTTTAATAAGAATGACAAAAATGAAAAAAATATGACATTTCGAAACCAAACATGAAATACTGTACTACTATTATGGCTTCTGGTAGACTTTTGTAATATTTTGTAGTCTCTTTGATTACATGATGTTAAATAAATAAAATAATTATGTTTTTATAGTTTTCTTATTTTTTATTTTGTCTCAATGATAAACTTCTAGGCAATACAAAACTTTTGGCCATAGCTGTAGTTTCATTTATGAGCAATGCTGCTCAATGAATGTGGCAGCATTTCACTTCATTCTTGTCTGTCCGTATATCCTCCGTTTCTTTTCCTCTTAATTATGTGGCACGAGACAGTAACTTCGTTGTGCCTTAATCCCCACAGTGAGTCCCTTGTGAGAGAAGGACTCGTATAAATAATGTGCCTCTTTGGAATACAGAAAACGCCTGAGTAAAGGTGTGGACACTAGCTGTCCCTTGCCAGATCACTTTGTCAGTGTGCTGCTTTCACTTAGCTCAGATCCTTGTAAAATTAGGTTCAATATTTGCACCAAAATGTACAAACCTTTGTGCATATATACAGTACTGTGCAAAAGTTTTAGGCAGGTGTGAAAAAATGCTGTAAAGTAAGAATGCTTTCAAAAATAGACATGTTAATAGTTTATATTTATCAATTAACAAAATGCAAAGTGAGTGAACAGAAGAAAAATCTACATCAAATCAATATTTGGTGTGACCACCCTTTGCCTTCAAAACAGCATCAATTCTTCTAGGTACACTTGCACACAGTTTTTGAAGGAACTCGGCAGGTAGGTTGGCCCAAACATCTTGGAGAACTAACCACAGTTCTTCTGTGGATTTAGGCAGCCTCAGTTGCTTCTCTCTCTTCATGTAATCCCAGACAGACTCGATGATGTTCAGATCAGGGCTCTGTGGGGGCCATACCATCACTTCCAGGACTCCTTGTTCTTCTTTACGCTGAAGATAGTTCTTAATGACTTTCGCTGTATGTTTGGGGTCATTGTCATGCTGCAGAATAAATTTGGGGCCAATCAGATGCCTCCCTGATGGTATTGCATGATGGATAAGTATCTGCCTGTACTTCTCAGCATTGAGGAGACCATTAATTCTGACCAAATCCCCAACTCCATTTGCAGAAATGCAGCCCCAAACTTGCAAGGAACCTCCACCATGCTTCACTGTTGCCTGCAGACACTCATTCGTGTACCGCTCTCCAGCCCTTCGCAAACAAACTGCCTTCTGCTACAGCCAAATATTTCAAATTTTGACTCATCAGTCCAGAGCACCTGCTGCCATTTTTCTGCACCCCAGTTCCTGTGTTTTGTGCATAGTTGAGTCGCTTGGCCTTGTTTCCACGTCGAAGGTATGGCTTTTTGGCCGCAAGTCTTCCATGAAGGCCACTTCTGACCAGACTTCTCCGGACAGTAGATGGGTGTACCAGGGTCCCACTGTTTTCTGCCAATTCTGAGCTGATGGCACTGCTGGACATCTTCTGATTGCGAAGGGAAGTAAGCATGATGTGTCTTTCATCTGCTGCAGTAAGTTTCCTTGGCCGACCACTGCGTCTACGGTCCTCAACGTTGCCCGTTTCTTTGTGCTTCAAAAGAGCTTGGACAGCACATCTGGAAACCCCTGTCTGCCTTGAAATTTCTGCCTGGGAGAGACCTTGCTGATGAAGTATAACTACCTTGTGTCTTGTTGCTGTGCTCAGTCTTGCCATGGTGTATGACTTTTGACAGTAAACTGTCTTCAGCAACCTCACCTTGTTAGCTGAGTTTGGCTGTTCCTCACCCAGTTTTATTCCTCCTACTCAGCTGTTTCTGTTTCAGTTAATGATTGTGTTTCAACCTACATATTGAATTGATGATCATTAGCACCTGTTTGGTATAATTGTTTAATCATACACCTGACTATATGCCTACAAAATCCCTGACTTTGTGCAAGTGTACCTAGAAGAATTGATGCTGTTTTGAAGGCAAAGGGTGGTCACACCAAATATGAATTTGATTTAGATTTTTCTTCTGTTCACTCACTTTGCATTTAGTTAATTGATAAGTATAATCTATTAACATGTCTATTTTTGAAAGCATTCTTACTTTACAGCATTTTTTCACACCTGCCTAAAACTTTTGCACAGTACTGTATATATTTTTTTTAATGTTAAAACCACTGCAGAGATTTATGTAAAATTAGCAAAAGGATGCCCTGTGTATGTCAAATAAAATGTAGCCTATGCAATAGAGCTTGTAAAACAGAAGTCTTTCAAGGTCTAGGATGTGTTTGTAAATTCATGGACTAAGCGATTTTAAAGTCATTTAATCTCCACATATACAGAACACTGACAGATTTTGTAAGTCTTTTATGCATAAGTGGACTTGCTGCTGGAATTTATTATTATTATTATTATTATTATTATTATTATTATTATTTGAGACATTTTAATGAGAAAAGGGAGTAACTCCGCATTTTGATTTAAAAGGTTTGGTTTCAATGGATTTGCCACTAGATGGCAGTAATGTTAAAGTCAGTGAACACTATTTTCAAAACAAACAAATCCAGATGAGGGTTTTGCTCATGTGCTGTTTTGTTTATATGAACAATCGTGAGGCTTCTGAACATTTTGTTTACTGCTTCATTGTGGTGGCATAACAGGCACAGTTAGGGTAGATCTGTGAGATTTGCTAAACACTCTTCTAGTTAGTTGTAGATGACTAGATTGTTTAAACTTGTCTCATTTATCATAAACAATATTAGATATGATGACCACCATTGGAGAATATTTCACTTTCAAAAATAGAATTATACCATTGTATTAATAGTATTCTAAGAACCACTAAAAGTATTAGTTTCAAAATAAAGGATGAGCAACACATTTGAAGGGCTTTATCAATTTGGTGGTTCAATGTTGTAATAGCTGCAAGGTTCTTAAAAGGAATGCCAAATTAGAAGACCAAAGCCACTAAATGCCTCTGAGTTCACACTGATAATACAGAGTATGTAGCCATTTGCAAATGTACATACCGATACAGTCATAATAGGACACTAGTTTATATATTTATGTATTTATTTATCTTATATGTAATGCCACAGAGGCTTTGTATAAACATCATTTAATGAGACTGTATTTAGTAGGTACTACAAGTACTACTTTATTAATGTGAAGCCAGTAAATATGTGGGTGATGCAATACACAGCCTTGTGCTGTCTGTATTAAAGACCTGGGCTCTGTTACTGAGAAACTGAGATCAAAACCTTTCAATAAACACCTGGAAAACCTTCTCTTCTAGATCATAGTCATCATGCTTTCAAAAAAAAAAAAAAAGTCTTCAGTAAAGCAAAGCTGGGTTTTTTTTTGGGATAGTTCCCAATCAGTTTTTGCAATGAATGGATTATGTTTGTCAGCTATTAACTGGAGGCAAAGGAGTGGTGGAAACCTATGAAGTTTCTCTGCCAAATACTGCAATAATTGAAATATCAAGATATCTACAGTCTACATAGATTAATGGTTAGGATGTGCTTGTGAATGTGCAGTACTGCCACATGTACTACCTAGGACATTGCTTAATGTGCTCAGAAATTCCAATCCCACATATTATTATGCTGTTCTTAAAACTAAATTAGTCATGTGCCAGACACCTTGAATATAGTGTTACCTCAGAATTCTGATGTGCTTTGAAGTTATGGATGATTAACCATGATGTACGACCTTAGATGTTCTTTACCATGCTTGCACAAGCCAAATTATCATTCAGAGATATCTCAAATTTCATTTTGAGATATCTAAAAATGAAATAGATAACTCAAATTGATTTACAGATATCTTTAAATAATGTTTGTTAGCATGGTACGCCAAACTGTCACTTAGAGATATCTCGAAATAACTTTACGTTCATTTAAAGATATCTCTAAATCATTTTAAAATATCTTGAAATAACTTCCTGTTCATTTAGAGATATCTCAAATGAACAGGAAGTCATTTTAAGATATCTCTAAATGACGTCCTGTGAAAATGCTCTATGTTTTGAATGGACTCCTGTCCATTTAGAGAGATCTCTAAATAAACAGGAAGTTATTTTGAGTTCTCAAAAACATTTTGAGATATCTGAACACGATTTGAAGATTATAAAAACATTTTGCGATATCTTTAAATGATTTAAAGATATCTCAAAATGCATTTTAGATATCTAATTTATAGCACCATTTAAAGATATCCAGAAATAATTTTGAGGTATCGGTAAATTTATTTTAGATATCTTAAATGATTTAGAGATATCTTCATATATTTAGAGATATCTATAAAATAATTTGAGATATCTCTAAATGATCATATGGCTTGCCATACTGCTCTACACATACTATTAGTGTGCCTTACATTTGTATTTATTTTTTTGTATGAAAACCATCTCTGCACAAATCCATACGGAAATGTACCTATTAACAATATTACATTTCAGTACACAAAGCAATGTTGCCTTCAAAATAAATAGATTTTAAGTGGTTCTCATGATTTACATGGAATTAAGGATGTATTATGTACAGTTGGATGTACATTAGTAGCAGTATTAGGGTTTTAATCAAATACATTCAATGGTATAACAGGAAAAGTGTTATTTCAATGTATTTTTATTTAACACATTCAGGTTTTCTGTGTTTTTTAATTTAAAAAAATGAAGGCTATATGGCTCATCATAAAGAGCAGAGATATTCAGAGTTAACACTTCTTAATGTACACTGGAGAAGGCACCAGATTAACCATGCTCTTTACCAAGCTTACATCCTGCTTTACTTACTGTTAGGGTTAATGTGCCTTCCAATCATATCTTACAATGCATTTGTGTAAGGATACTAATGGCAACTGCAAATCACAGATTAACAGAAACTGAGGGGTGAGCAATGCGTGGTCCAGTGGTTAAAGAAAAGGGCTTGTAACCAGGAGGTCCCTGGTTTAAATCCCACCTCAGCCACTGACTCATTGTGTGACCCTGAGCAAGTCACTTAACCTCCTTGTGCTCCGTCTTTTGGGGTGAGATGTTATTTAAAGTGACTCTGCAGCTGATGCATAGTTCACACACCCTAGTCTCTGTAAGTCGCCTTGGATAAAGGCGTCTGCTAAATAAACAAATAATAATGAGCAATTCCTTCCGTGCTAAAAAAAGAAAAAACTTTGAAAGGTTTCCCCAAATCTTGTTTGTAAGACATGTAACAGGAGGCATCATTTAAAAAGTGTGCACACATGTAAATTACAGGAACAAATGCATATAAATTACAGGAAAAACAACATGTGTTAACAAACGTTTGAGATATAAAAGCTGAGGTCGGCCACAGCTTAGTAGGTGTTGGCGGCTTCTAAGAATGCAGACTTCTGGGTTTAATCAAGTATTCTAGGATGGAAAAGGGTAATTGGAAGACCTGAGGCGGCTGCTCTGACGGGTTTCTGAGTGGCATTTGCCAAATACAAAATGTGAATGTAAAGGCCATGAGAAACATTTTAAGGTTTCCTGCAATGGTTGCCAGTAACGGTAGTCATTATATCTTATTTTAGAAGTTGCCAAAAAGTACCCTCTTTCTGGGGGATGGGGGATGGCAATGTCCGATCACAGCCCATCTATAAATCTTTGTTGGCTTGTGCTTGGCCAAGCCTTATCGAGAGGAACGGTAGTTCCTTGTGCCAAGTTACAGTGACTCTATAATCTATAACCTATCTCTATAATACATTCTCTATATACATTCTCTCTATTGTCTCTCTATAATTCTCTGTAATACAGCACAGACAGTTTGTGTTTTCAGGGTATTGGCGCAGCAAAAGTAAATCAGCCAAAAGCACCATTCCACATTTAATTTGTAGTTCCCAACACACTTACGTGAAACGTTGAAAAAAAAAAGTAAATTCAGTCTGTCATACAGTAAGAGAAATAAGTCGCCAAAGGAAGGTAAAAATATCCATCTCTTCCTTCTTCCGACGTATTTTTTTGCAGATTTTTGCAGCCCCAGGCACTTTTATCCACGCATATGCATATTACAGAACATCCAAGTTTAATGACAATTAACGTATTTTGTCAACATGGAAATATACTGGGGAACGCACTTATTTTGACGTCTGTATCATGTATATTGTAACGATCTGTGCATTTGTATTGTGTTGTACTTCTGTGTATCAGTAACGTGCGGTGAGGTCAGTGGTTGGGAAGGCACTGGCTAGTCTCACACCCCAATTTACATAGATTCGATCGGCAGGCTTATAGAGAGCAGAATTACAATTATGCACGGTTGGGAACGAGACAGTTACTGACGCAGCTCAACGAAAACCCCAATGTAATTACACGATTCAACCGACAGATGGCACTGAATTTCAATACCTACTTTATTATTATCTGACCTCGATGTCAAATTGATGGTTATTATTGTCCACAAAAGAATGTACTGTAAAGTGTATACACTGATTTAATTCATACTGTTAGTGTTTTTATATAAATGCCCAAATCTACAGTTAACCTGTTACCGCTCTTTAAACATTTGCAATAACATATCTGCTTGTATATGAAGTCCATCCTTCTCTCCTTCTGGACGAAGATGTCCGTGACATCATTGTAGAATTGCTCTCTCTTGGCCTGAAGTTTTAAAAGTCTCTCCTTTTCAATGGAAATAAGCGCCAGGGATGAAAGCCATCCTTGATCGGTCCGATTCCGAGTGTGGGTTTTGATCCGTTTAAGCTGATGGGGCAAAAGTCACTCGGGTTTTGTATCCCGGGGGGTTGGGGGGGCTGTGTTTTAAGAGAGGAGGTGGCCGATTGCGGCTACGAGTTGCATTGCGCCCTGTGTACTTTTTGGGGACAAAAAGAGACTAAGGCGGGGGCAATGAACATTGTTTTATTAAATACAGGTGTAAACTATACGTAACAGGGCAGATCTAGAATACACATTCACAGTAAGCGGTTTGCACTGCTCGTTAATTAAAACAATAACGAAACACAGAATTATTATTAAAAACTAAAGGGCAGTGCGGCTCAATACCGGCACAGAGACAGGGCTCACGAGAAAAAAAAAACAGCAATAAAACCAACAGCAATCTAGAAGCGCAGGCAGGGAGATACGCCTTTAAATTCGGCGGCTCTTTCTTTCTTATTTGTCTTCCTACCACACGCCAAATCAGACAGCCCCACACTGAAAGAGTAGGAAAGAGCACAGCTGGGGTGTGGCGCCAGGAGAAGCCATGTTGCTCAGAGAGGGAGTGGGATGAGGTCATCCAGGTGGCTGTCAAGTCGCTGCCAGAGAGAGTGCAGCCGCTTGTAGAGAGTCCCACGCCGCCAGAGGGAGAGTACCCCGTGCTGCCCAGGAGTGAGTGTCCTATCCTGCCATCACCAGGAGCCCAAAGAAAGAGCCCGGCACCACCAGAACCCCAGAGAGAGAGAGAGAGAGAGAGCCCTGCACCGCCAGAGCCCCAGAGAGAGAGAGACAGAGAGAGCCCTGCACTGCCAGAGCCCCAGAGAGAGAGAGAGAGAGAGAGCCCTGCACCGCCAGAGCCCCAGAGAGAGAGCCCTGCACGAATATCTTAGTGCTTTACATATAAGTATGCAATAAGGCCCTACAGGGCGTCCGTATAAGCCGAATATACGGACGCCTCTGGCGTATACTGACACCCTGAAGACCCTTATTGCATTTATAATCCAGGTCAAACAGTGGATTTGAAGAAAAAAAGCATAAATCATGTTTAGGGCAAAAAATTATTAGTTTTTTTTATTATTATTATTAAATATCCTCACGCCAATAAAGCAGTCCCATTTATAACTTTGAAGTACACACTAAGTTAAGCTGAGTAAATTAATTTTATTGGAGCATGCAAAAGAATGTGCATCTCTATTTGTGATATTGTGGACATTGCCGTTGAAAAGTTTGTTTTTCAAAAAATAATAAAATCCATTATATTGCTCTGAAAGCAGGAAGAGACAGCATAGCAGCAGTGACAGGGGGCGTGGCCATGGCCCTGGTGTGTGTGCCTTTATTTTACAGCAAGACCTTAAAATATGTAACACGTTAAAATAGAAAAAATATCCCAGCAGAAAAGAATAAGTTGTGTAGGACTTGCTTTACCCCAGTGAATGAACTACAAAACAAAGGATACCAAATAGCAGTTCAAGTTAAACGTTGTTTTGTTTATTCCTGAAATAAATAATACATAAAGTTGACACTGCATTTTATTTATTTTTCTTTTTTTTCATTACTTGCCATTGCCGTTTCTTCACAGTAAACAGTGGTCATCGACACATTTTCATAAAGTAATAACATGAGGTTTACTTGTGCCTTTTTGTAGCTGAACAAGCAAACTAAAAATGAAATTTAACTTTAAACACTTCAAATAAAACAAACCATTTTAGTTATTGTTTATTACATTCCACATAAAAGACAGGTTGCAACATATATATATATATATATATATATATATATATATATATATATATATATATATATATATATATATATATACAGTATATATAAAATCACTACACAACATTTTCAGCAAGTTGGGCACTGTTTAAGAGAGGCATTTCAGAATGACGTGCTTACCTTTTTTCTGTCCCATGAGATTCTGGCTCACTCTAAAGCAGCACAATGCGTTTTTGTCCCAGATGGTTTTCCATAGAGATCACTAAGGGTGCAAGCACATAATCTGATTTGTTTACTTTTTGCTGCCTAAAACTTTTAAATAGAGGCTCAAGAGCTGCTGTGTGGATTCTGTGTTCCCTTTCAATTCAAAGACGACCACCAAAACATACTAATGGGATATGCCTGCCTATTGGTAGATATTCACTGAGCTCTTTATGTCACAGCTGCTGATTGGCCCCTTCCTGTGTGACGTCCTCGGTCCCGCCTACCGAGGGATTAAACAGTTAAACCACGGAAGCCATTCCTCTTTTTGCCTCTCAAAATGATAAGTTAAGACCTCTGTGTTTACAGCTGAGCGTATTTTGAAAGAGCTTTTCCGAGTCGACTGCAGTTCCCCTGCATTCGTGCTGAAAGCTGGCTTGCTGTTTTCGTGGAATCAGCGGCTCTAAAATAAAGCCTCTTTTCTTCTCCTTTCTGCAGCAGCCTGCCTCGCTTGCGTCTTTTTTTACTGTCTGTCGTATGTGTGTGACTGCCTGTGCAGTAGTGATTTAAAGGAGTGCGTGTGTGTTGTCTTTTCAAGCCTACACTCAGAGTTCCTCCGCCGGAGCTAGGCTTTGCTGTACCCCCGCCGTTGAGTGATTCTGCCGGCTGCCATGCATGCTGTTGGGCAAAATATAAATAAATAAAAATTTGTACTGTGGTTGTTGCGTGTCCACCTGTCTGTTGACCCAATCGCACAAACCCGCTTTGCCTTCATTGTGCTGTGGATTTAGCTGAAGTGCAGTTAAAAAAAAAAAACACAGCCAGTCACCCTGCGTTTTTACCTGCCCCGCTGTAGAGTAGACCTCGCCGGCTGCATCAGCCCGCCCAGCCTGGTGTGTCAGGCCTTCAAAAAAAAGTGTGTTCCCCCAGTTGTTTTCAATTCGCCCACCGCGACTTTAGCCTGTGTCTCCCTGGTGTATGCTACTCGCTGACCAGGTGTGACTACATGCAGTCAGGATAGGCACTGCTGCTTTAGCTGCCGCCCCTGCGTTTCGGTACCTCAGTGCACGCTCAGCTCTTGGTACTCCTGTGCCTCGGTGCGCATGGTGCTTGGTGCACACGCCGCTCGGTACACAGCCTCGTTACTGCGCCACTGGATACGGTGCCTGGTGCTCACGGTGCTCGGTGCACACGGTGCTTTGTGCATGCAGTACTCAGTGCATACAGTACTCGGTGCACACGGTGTTTAGCACCTCAGTGTGCATAGTGCTATCGGTGCTCGGTACACCCAGTGCGCGGTGCGCTCGGCGCACTCGGTGCACACAGTTCTCGGTGCACTCGGTGCAAATGGTACTCGGTCTGCACGGTACTCCATACCCTTGGTGCGCACGGTGCTTGGTGCACTCGGTGCGCACAGTGTTCCTTCCTCGCGACGGCTGTGGTATACTTTCCCATAAGTATGTTTTGGTGGTCGTCTTCAAATTGAAAGGGAATGTTAAGTTATTTACTGTAACCCTGGTTCCCTGAAAGAGAAGACGACCACCAACCAGCAAGGTCGCATTGGTCACCCTCACGGGTTCGATGCAAAAAGAGAACATGGCTTCCGTGGGTTGACTGTTTAATCCCTCAGTAGGAGAGACCTCAGAAAGGGGCCTATCTGCAGCTCTGATATATAGAGCTCGGTGAATACCTACCAGTAGGCAGGCATATCCCATAAGTATGTTTTGGTGGTTGTCTTCTCTTTTTCAGGGAACCAGGGTTACGGTAAGTAACCTAACTCTTTTATATATATTAATCTCACATATCACACTGAGCTATTTTTCATTTGCCAAAATGGTGAGACGGTAAGTGCAAGGTATTTTTGTCATTGGTACTGAATACGAACACCTGATTTTTGTATCCAAATACATGTCAAAAAATATTTGTTCAAATATTCTGATATTTGTCCCAGCACTCTCTCTCTCTCTCTCTCTCTCTCTCTCTCTCTCTCTCTCTCTCATATATATATATATATACTGTATATATATATATATATATATATATCATCATCATCATCTTCAGCCTTTTTCAATCCACTGCTGCACAAAGGACAAAAGCCTGTCTGCTGCGTCCCTCATCCACGTTGCTCCAGCGTGTTTTCTAATTTCATCTTACCATCTTCCTGGAGGTCTTCTTCTTGGTCGCTTTATATCTCTTGGGATCTAGTCTAGTATCTCCTTGGTCCAGTGATGGTCTGTTCTTCTTGCTACATTTCAGTTTTTTCGCTCTTATAATAACATTGCATACTTTTGTTTGCACTCTTATCCATTCCTTCCTTTTCCTGTCTCTTCTTGTTATTTCCAGCATGCATCTTTCCATACTGTTGAGTCATTTGCAATTTCTGAGTCATTTTTGCATTGAGGGTCCAGGTTTCGCATCTGTAAGTTAGCACTGGTAGCACGCATTGGTCGAAGACTTTCCTCTTGAGGCATAAGGGTTCAGAACCATGCTTAATCTTCCAAAGGCATTCCAGCCCATTTTTGCTCTTCTGCTGATTTCACACATTTGGTTCTCTGTTGCCGAAACTAACTGTCCTAAGTATACGTAGTTACTGGCTTCTTCAAGCTTGATCCCATTGACTTCAATTGCCTGTGGAATGGTATATTTATTGAACATGACTTGAATCTTTTTCAGGTTCATTTTCAAACCTGCTTTGATGCTAGCCTTGTGTAGTTATTGTATTCTTGTTTGTAATACTTCTGGGCATGTTATAAATATAAGCTTGTCGTCAGCAAATCGTAGGTGATTCAAGCAGGCTACATTGATCTTCAGCCCCTTATTTTCCCAATCCAGGGTTTTGAAAATGTCTTCTAGGGTGGCTTTGGGGAAATTGTATCTCCTGACGAACTCCTTTTTCAGTCTTGATTTTGTCACTGTTTTTATGGAGTCTTACTGTGGATTTTGCATTCTTGTATATGGTGCTGATCAATTCTCTGTATGTTTTCTCATTTCCTTGTTTTTTCAGAGAGCTTCATACAGATCTTGTGTAAACAGAGTCAAAGACTTTTTCGTAGTCGATGAATCACAAGCAAAGTGGTAGTTCGTACTTGTTGCTGGTTTGAATCACTTGCCGTACAACTTGAAGATGATCCATTGTGCTAAATCCACTCCTGAATACTGCTTGCTCATTTGATTGTGCGAATCAAATTTAACTTGAAGTCTTTTAGTGAGTGTCTTGGTAAAACATTTGTAGATTATAGGAAGTAAGCTAATAGGTCTGTAGTTCTTGAGGTCTTCTTTATCTCCTTTCTTATACAGAAGTATCACTGATGCATTGTTCCAGTCATTTGGCATTTTCTTTTGCTTTAATACAATCTGTAAAAATACACAAGAGTATTTTTGTCAGTTCTTCACCTCCTTCTTTCACAATTTCTATGTTGCATTTCAACGTTGATTGTGTTGGATTTCGTCATCACGAGTTTCGCTCTCTCCAGTGCTGTGTTTAGGTGTATTTTGCATCTTACAAGTCTGTGGTCACTTCCTGTGTTAAAATTGTTTAGTACTGAGACATCTTGTACAGTGTGCTTCTTGTTGGTGAGTATGTAGTCAATTTCATTCTTCACTTTGTTGGGTCCTCTCCATGTCCATTCCCTGATTGGTTTCTTCTGGAAGAAGGTGTTCATGATGAATAAATTATTGTTCTCTGCAAATTCAACTGGTCTGTCACCCCTCTTGTTCCTGTCGCCATGACCAAATTTACCGACTGAATTCTCGTTTTCTTGCTGGGCTCCTATTTTGGTGTTGAAGTCACCGATGATTAACTTATAGTGGCTCTTCCCATTTTCATGTAGTTCTTGTACTTCTTCATTAAAATCTTCTTCATTCGAATAGCTTGTTGTTACTATCAGTCACTATCAGTCTTGCAGACCTCTCTGACGCACTGTCAAACTCTACTACGTTATTCTTGATTCTTTTGTGGACAATTAATCCAACACCTCCTGTTCATCCATCTGTAGTGCCTCAGTAGAAGAGATGTCCACTCTTGAGTTCTAGTAGTCCTTCATCTTTTTGCTGCACTTCGCTTAGTCCTATGATGTCCCACTGATTCTTCCAAGTTCTACTTCCAATTCTTGAAGTCTTGCTTCACCTGAAAGAGATCTGCAGTTGACCAGGGTCAGAGTTCTTTGGCAGCCTAAAATCGTAACCCAGTGATTCTTAGCACGCTCTGCCTTCATGGCTAACCAACCGCTGCCTTGGTCAGCGGCAATCCAGTCTCTGGGGAATGAGGGCCATGTTTTTCTCTGTGCTTTCATCACGGTCTGGTTGGCCATAACTCACCACACTGGCCGGCACTTTGGCCGAGTATGTTATTCAAGCTTTCACAGCACAGTTGAACCTGACAGTCAGGGTACCCCACTGTACTTCGTCTTGAGAACCCGTTGTCACCCCCCTGCCACATTGAGGCAGTGGAAGTTGGACTTTAGGAGGTATATATATATAATTCTTGTTTCTAGTGAATCATAATCTTACCTCACTTTATTATTGTGTTCCCAGCTTTGAATGATCAGGGCCTGCAGGTTCACAGTCAGAAGCATCTGACTGTATTTACTCCTGACTCCCTCTAATACATAGCAACGCTGGGTGTGTTTGAAAGTTAAAGCAAGGGGGCTAAAACTATTAATGCAGTCAGAGGCCACTGAAAGTGCTGTGTGAAATTAGAATTGTAAGTATTACATGGCACAGTAAGTACTGTAGAAGTATGAGCCAAGGTGCTTAACATGTGCTGACTTGTGAACACAAAAACTTTGCGGCTGTTTTTGGAAAGATTTTTTTTTTACATTTATGGCATATTTGCCCCAGTCTTAATTCGTCTATTTTACATGCCCTGAATACAATCTCTTTACAAAGCTGGGATGTCATTAAATTAACCACAACGATTTGTTGTGTAATCTGGGGAAAGGCTCTGAAGCCAAAGACTGGAGAGTTAACCCAGGTGTGCTGTTTAAATACTCCTTTTCGTTATCATTAATACACAGCATTTTGTTTTATATAATTCAATTTGACATCAGTGCCTATCCTGCAGCTGTTTATAGAGGATGTTATTAATGGTTTAATTTGCAGTAGTTTTCTTGTACACAAAGGCACACTGTAAAATCTTCATCTGCTAGTGGTGGTTGCAGAGGCAGAACTGTGGCCTGTTTTGTTTGCATTGCCATGGTGAGGCTAGTAGGGAAATTAATTAACATAAACAATTATAAAAATCTGCCTAGCGACTTGTTTGAGAGGTTTTTGTGAAAATGATCTGAAATGCTTCTAATTTCAAACCATATATATATATACCACCCACTCGATATATGCGGGTGTCGGGGTCCAATATAAATCCGCTTTATATCGAGTGCCGTGATATAGCGAGAGAACCATAGAAAAACAAATAGGCTCAACAAATAAATACTGTACAATCTCTCCCTCGTTTTATCGGGTATGTCAGGGTCCAGTATAAATCCTCTACGCAATCTGCTTTTTCTCATTTTTCGTATAAAAAGCAGCAAACCGTTTTAATTCGTACAGCAGAGGATAATTGGTTCTCATCAACTTCAGTCTCCAATTAATTTCATGAGTCTTCCTCTCCTTTCTCAAATGCACAAACCACTGCATTGAAATAACCCATTACCAACAACAACATAGGAGGTTTGTTGCTAGGGAGCTGACGTCACTGCCTTTTGCTAGTGCATTGTTGCCACACATGAACACCTCCTTGGCTAAATTAAAAACCGCTTCAGCAAGTAGATATTTAATTTGCTTTGTGTTATTGTGAAATACGTCTGTATTTGATAACAGTACCATATTAATGTTTTGTTTTTAATTGTTGTGTATATTGTTGTTTGTGATGTGCATTACGAAATAAAACGAACAGTGCCTATGTATTGTAGCACCCTCCCTCTTCTTTACGGCGCCAGCAATAAAGTCGCAGACCAGGTGAGTGTTGTTTAGTCTTCTTTTATTTATTTACCACCAAACAGAACTGTAACTGTCACACACAATTTTTAAAACCTAATGTCCACCACTTCACACGTGCACCACCAACCTGCACACACACGCAGTCCTCCGCAGCTGTGCAATCTAACTAACCCCATTCACTCCCAGCTGCGCATACACACTCACATGCATACGAGCTTAACAATACACAGAACACGTACAATACATAACACCCACAGCAGCGGGTCTTCTGAGCCCCCAGTTGTCCGGGTCGCTACACAGCCCCCTCCTTAGTCCTTCATCCCCATGGGAATCACAAAGTCCCAAAAGCGACACGGCATGTTTCTGTTAATTGTTCGGCGCGACCGGGGGCTCCATTGTGCCCCCTCCTGGTTTGGGGCAACAGGGTCATTGGTTGTGGAGGTCGGGCTCCTCAGGTCAGCCACGTCTATGTCTGGGTTGCGGACTGTGGGGGTCTCTTGCAGCAGGTTGAGATCCGGGGGTGACGATGGTGGTCGGCCCAGTGTTCCAGGCAGGGTGGCAGGTGGTATGCCCCCAGTTCCCGTCCCTAAGTATGGTGCCATGCGGTCCCGGGGTATATGACCTTCCGGCCCCTCGTGGCAATTGTACCCTGTAGACTACCTCCCCAACTCGTTCCAGCAGCTACCACGGCCCCACAAATTTGCTGTCCAGCTTCGGGCACCTCCCGCGCTGTCTCTTGGGGCTGAACACCCAGACGGCCTCCCCGGCAGTGAAGTGGCACCCTTGAGTCCTCTGGTCATAGTACCTCTTCTGTCATACACCAGCAGCCTGGAGGTGGTGCCGAGCAAAGTCATGAGCCGTCTCCATCCGGTCTTGCAGTTGGCAGGCATACTGTGGGCCTGGCGGTGCATCAGAGGCATCTGGCGGCCTTCCATACATCAACTCAGCAGGTGTCCAGAGCTCTCGTCCCAGCATGAGTCAGGATGGGGTGCAGGCGGTGGACTCCTGGACCGCGGATCATCAGGCCATGAGCACCAAGCGCAGGTGTTGGTCCCAGTCCCGTTGGTGGGCAGAGGTAGTAAGTGAGAATCGGTTGAACCTCTCCACAAGCCCATCGCTCTGAGGGTGTAGGGGCGTCATTCTGGTCTTCCGCATGCCCAACCGGTGGCACATCTCTGCAATCACTCTGGCCTCAAAGTTCCGACCCTGGTCTAAGTGTAGTTCCTGAGGTACCCCGAACTGGCTGAAGAAACCCTCCAACAGTGCTCCTGCAATAGTCTCCCCCTCCTGGTCCGGAATGGCATAAGCCTCTGGCCACTTGGTAAAATAATCGAGGGCCACTAGCATGAAGCAGTGTCACTTCTCGGACCATGGAAATGGACCCATGACATCCACAGCGACCCTCTCCATGGGACTGCCGACCTGGTACTGCTGGAGAAGGGCCTGCGACCGGCTCTGGGGGCCCTTCCTGGCAATGCAGACGTCACGCCGCAAGCACTAGTCCTCCACATCCTGGCAGCAGCATCCCCAATAGAAGCCGTGACGAATACGCTCCAGGGTTTTGGTCACTCCAAAGTGTCTGGACCCAGGGGCACCATGGTGGGCAGCTAGCACCTGTACCTCCATATTCTTCAGAACCACCACTTGCCACACTGCTTCGCCTGTTGCTAGCTCCACCCAATGACACTGCAGGACTCCGTCCCGGATGGCTAGGCCAACCCATTGCGACCATCGGCCCTTAGTGGTGGCAGGAGGGGATCGATATCTGCCCAGGCGGGTTGCCGCTGTCGCTCTAGCCAGCAGAGAATTGTCTCCAGACTCTTGTCAGCCTCCTGCCCTCTTCTTCAGTCCCCGTCGTCGATCGGGGTCAGCTCACTGCTGCTCACCAGCTCTTCGTTCCCCTCATCCCCCGTCCAGACCTGCCTCCCGGTGCCAAGTTCCTGTTCTCTCTGCTCTTGCCTTGCACAATGGCCGCAGTCATCGGCCTCGCAGGGCCTTCTGGACAAGGCGTCGGCATTCGCATGGTTCTCCCCTGCGCGGTGCTGGATGACATAGTCAAACGCCTGCAGTTGTTCAATTCACCTTGCTACTTGTCCTTCCGGCTCCTTAAAGGACATCAGCCACTGGAGCGCTGCGTGGTCTGTCCTGATCGAGAAGTGGAGGCCACAGATGTAGTGGCGGAAGTGGCGGGTGGCTTCAATGACTGCCAAGAGCTCCTTACAGGTGACGCAGTACTGGTGCTCGGCACCCGGCTGTAGTAGGGAATGACCTTCTCCAAATGCGGGCCGACCTGGGAGAGCACCGATCCAATACCGTCATTGCTGGCATCTGTGTCCAGGAGGAAGGGAGCCATAGGATCTGGGGGTATCAGAATGGGAGATTGGGTCAGGGCTGATTTGAGGTCATCAAAAGCATGTTGCCTGTCCTTGGTCCAGACGAACGGTTCCTCTTTCTTTAGCAGGCTGTGGAGCGGGCCGCCATTGTGGTGACCCCAGGAATGAATTGTCTGTAATAGGATGCCAGGCCCAGGAATCCTCGTAGCTGTCGGGGGTCGGTGGGCACTGGCCAGTGCCTCACAGCGTCAATCTTGCCTGGCTCTGTCTTGATACCGTCAGCGCCCACGCGATGCCCCAAGAAGCTGACCTCTTGACGCAGAAACTGGCACTTGTCTGGATGGAGCTTCAGCTCTAAAAAAGATTTTAGAGCGGCGTTGAATGTACCACCGTGGAGCAGAAGGTCGTCTAGGTAGACTAGGCAGACTCTGTCAGGGGTACTCCAGTCAGCACCTTCTCCATAAGGTGCTCGAACATTGCATCACCGTGAACTGCCAGAGTCCACAGCCGGTGGGGAAAGCGGTCTTGGGGTGGGCTTCTGGGGCGAGAATGACTTGCCAGTACTCACTTCGCAGATACAGCGATGAAAACCACTGGGACCCTGCAACCAGGTCCATGGACTCATCGGTACGGGGCAAGGGGTACGAATCTTTAAGTGTAACTTCGTTGAGGCGCCGGTAGTTGACACAGAACTGCCAGAACAGGAGCTGTCTGATGGCTCTATAATGCCTGCATCCAGCATCTCCCTTAACGTCTCCTCAATCGACTCCTGGCGGCCCAACGGCTATCGGCTGGGCCTCAACTTGCTGTGCTGAGGTAATGGTACGGGTTTAACTGGGGTGCGGCGACAGGTGGCAGGCATTGGCCTGGGTTAGCTGGTTGCAGCATTAGAGTGGCTTGTTGCACAACAGGGTTTGTATTTTGCATCAGTGGTATGGCGCCAGGCATCTGCTGGTGGGGGCCAGAGCTGAACTGTTGCAGCCGGGTGGCATATTGTAAGCCAGGGCCAGATCTGCGATTGGGGCTGTCACATCTATCTGGGTCGGCTCAGCATAAGCACTTCCATCCTTGTCCCTTCTGTGCACGACACAGCGCTCATTACGGAGCCTATCTAAACTGCCTCCCCCAACCTCCATGGCCAATGCAGACACAAGCAATGCATAATTGTGGCTTATCCTTGTTATGTCAGATTGCAGATTTTCAAGTACCTGGTCAGTTATGCAGTCAAATAGATGTAATGCCTTCTCCCATTGATTTAATCCACTGTTGTCTGCCATAGCTTCAAACCGTAATATAAATTCTTTCCAGCTTACCTTCCCATCATATATCAAGGTTGGAATGTTGCCTTGCCCTCTATTTACATTCTGGTTCACTTCTGGCCCGCCCTCTGACTCTGCAAACTCCTCCTTCTTGTTGTCTAAAGCCCAGCCAATGGCTGCCTCCAGTGATGCCGTGCCACCATCGTAGCTCTGTGTAACCGAACGAGACTCCCATACCTGCTGGTGTGCAGTTTCCTGCTTCAGCTCTGACTTTATCGCTTCCATCTCCATCTCCATATCCCGCTTCTGAACACCAATGTAACGCCATCCCTCTTCCTTACAGAGCCAGCAATAAAGTCACTGACAAGGTGAGTGTCGTTTAGCCTTCTTTCATTTATTTACCACCAAACAGAACTGTAACTGGCACACACACTTTTTAAAACCTAACGTCCACCACTTCAGATACGCTCCCCCAACCCGCGCACACATGCAGTCCTCCGCAGCCGTGCAATCTAACTAACCCCATTCACTCCCGGCTGCGCATACACACTTGCATGCATACCAGCTTAACAATACACACAACACGTACAACACATAACACCCACAGCAGCGGGTCTTCTGAGCCCCCAGTTGTCTGGGTCTCTACAGTATCTGGCAGCTAAGGCATACGCAGTTAGACAGTAAAATGGAGAACCAACTACAGGACCGCGATATATCCGAATCCGCAGTATATCAAGGGGCGATATAACGAGGGGTGGAGATATATATATATATATATATATATATATATATATATATATATATATATATATATATATATATATGTATATATACTGTATATATATATATATATATATATATATATATATATATATATATATATATATATATATATATATAGTTTGAGAAAAAAGGAAAACTGCTGTGTACCAAAATGAACAATAAGAAAAAAGGAAAAAAAGAAAAGGATATTTCAGGTACTTAAAAAGGTAGAATAATTGATTACAAATCAATTATCAGGACGTTTCGGACTACAAGTCCTTCATCGGCTGAATACAAAAAAACAGTGCTTTAAGAAGTTGATTAAAAAAAAAAAACAAGTAGTCTTTTAAACAAAATTCCAGAATGTTGATGATGATGATGATGACCTCAGAATAGAATGTTCATTCCAAATGGCTCCAAAGTGCCTAGTTTGAAAATAAGTTCACATTCCTTTTGTTTCCTGACAGCATTAGTTCCATAACATTGAACCATCCCACAAATTGTGATGTCTTCTATAGTGTGGTCATTTCTGTTAAAATGTCTGGCGACAGGAAAGGTAGAGGTGTTAATTAGTATACTTCTCAGATGTTCCACGAAACGATCAGCCAAGCGTCGTTATATATACAGTATATACACTGTATATATATATAACGTTATATATATATATATATATATATATATATATATATATATATATATATATATACAGTATATACACTGTATATATATATAATGTTATATATATATATATACACTGATTGTACAAAACATTAGGAACACCTTCCTAATATTGAGTTGCACCCCCTTTTACCCTCAGAACAGCCTCAATTCGTTGGGGCATGGACTCTACAAGGTGTCGAAAGTGTTCCACAGCGATGCTGGCCCATGTTGACTCCAATGCTTCCCACAGTTGTGTCAAGTTGGCTGGTAGTGGATCTCTACTCCGAATAGCTCGCTCCATCTCATCCCACAGATGCTCAATTGGATTGAGATCTGGTGACTGGGCAGGCCACTGCAGTAATCTGAATTCACTGTCATGTTCGTGGAACCATTCCTGGACAATCCTAGCCTTGTGGCATGGGGCATTATCCTGCTGAAAAAATCCATTAGCAGATGGATACACTGCTGCCATGAAGGGATGCACGTGATTGGCAATGATGTTCAGATATCCTGTGGCATTCAAACGTTGCTCCACTTTTATCAAGGGGCCCAATGTGTGCCATGAAAACACACCCCACACCATCACACCACCACCACTAGCCTGCAATGTTGACACGTGGCATGATGGATGCATGTACTCATGTGGTTTTCTCCATACCCTAGTCCTCCCATCAGCGTGAAACATCAGGAACCGGGATTCATCAGGCCAGGCAATGTTTTTCCAGTCCTCCAGTGTCCAATGTTTTCATTCCTTATCCACTGCAACCACAGTTTCTTGTGTTTTGCTGAAAGAAATGGAACTCTGTTAGGTTGTCGGCTGCCATACCCCATTCGTGTCAAGGTACAACGAGTTGTGCATTCTTTTATGGGTCTTTCGGCACCAATGTTGTACTGGACTGTCAGTTGACTAACTGTAGCCCGTCTGTTGCTCTGCACAATTCGTGTCAGCCTCCTTTGGCCTCTTTCATCAATTAGCCATTTTCGACCACTGGCCTGCCATTGGCTGGATGTCCTTTGGGTGGTGGACCATCCTTGATACACACGGGAAACTGTTGAGCGTGAAAAACCCAGCAGCGTTGCAGTTCTTGACACACTCAAACCGGCATGCCTGGCACCTACTACCATACCCCGTTCAAAGGCACTTAAAACTTTTGTCTTGCCCATTTACCCTCTGAATGGCACACATACACAATCCATGTCTCAATTGTGTCAAGGCTTAAAAATCCTTCTTTAACCTGTCTCCCCTTCATCTACACTGATTGAAGTGGATTTAACAGGTTACATCAATAAGGGATCATAGCTTTCACCTGGATTCACCTCGTCAGTCTATTTCATGGAAAGAGCAGGTGTTCCTAATGTTTTGTACACTCAGTGTACAAAACATCAACATTGTCCCAAAATAATCTAATAATCGTAATAACTAAGTACATTTTGGGGTGCTATATTTTTTTATTTTATTTTTATTTTGTTGTTTTATTTTAGCTTTTAAATTGGTTTATAATTTGCATGGAAGCAGCTAACTTAGCCTATTCTAAAAAGTAAATGTAATTGGATAATATAAACACAACAATTTAAAAGAAATGTAATGAGAATTCATACAGTAACTTAAATTTATTTAGGCAACTGAATGTATATTGTATATCCCATTGTGCTATTGTCAGAGTTTTATAAGTTTATATCATACATAGATTATCCCTGATTGATCTGTGACACACATCAGAACTCCTGTATCCAATGTGTTACATGCAAATCTTATCATATTAATTAATTAAAATTAGCTTTATCTGGGATTGATTTAAAAAACAAAATACAGCAGGATTATCCTCCTAATTGCTAAAATAACCCCTGATAAGGTATAGGCTCAGCTCATTTATAATAATTTGTTATCATTTGTCTTTTAAATTATAACTTAGATAAAGGAGATTTACAATGCATTTTAAACCAAACCATTGATAATGCTCTAAATTGGCTTAATTTGTTAAGGGACACTTTGTTGTCTAAACCAGTGAGTCACATGGCTTGGAATAGTGAACATCTGATTATTATTCCTCTTTAGTGTTTGTATTCTTCTACTCCTTCTTGAAATTAGAAACACGTTTTAGAATTCCAATACATATCTTCTAATAATATCTAAGTTGACCTAAACTAAAATAGCAGTAGTTTTAAGTGTAACAGATTATTTTGAGTAACTGAATAGATTTGAACTGTGAATTATACCACCATTTTGCAAATAGCAGGCTGTGCTTCAT
Organism: Acipenser oxyrinchus oxyrinchus; assembly: GCA_030684275.1. Lineage (NCBI taxonomy): Eukaryota > Metazoa > Chordata > Actinopteri > Acipenseriformes > Acipenseridae > Acipenser > Acipenser oxyrinchus. The sequence goes on along the minus strand of CM060247.1, from coordinate 4,554,116 downwards.
ATTTACGAAGCTGAAAGCCCTTAAAAAGGCACTCATAAGGTTTTAAACAAGCTTGTTAAAATTACCACAAATATCAGTTAAAACTGAAAACAGACAGCTTGTGTGATAAAAAAAAAGAGAAAAAAAAACAATAGGCCTTAAGCTACAGCATGAACTTAAGTGGAGAGAACAGGATTACACTGAAGCAAGTCTTGTGATCGCATCTTTTGGTTGATATTGTATAAAATGGTATGGTAAAAAAAAAAAATTGTTTGAATTCGGAGTCCACCTGGAATCAAGACCCATGATTTTTGGGGGAATAACATCTGCATCTAAAAAAAAACAGACAGGTAGTTAAGGAGCAGTTTTGTCATGGATGGATTTTTTCGCTCTTACAGCCCAGGGGCTAGTGTTTCATTGATTACAGGGTCCCTCTGTGAATGGTCGTTTGTGTATTGTCAGTACAAAGAGGTAAGCTTCCTCTAAGGAGGTGTTAGACAAGGGAATGGATTGGAATTAGCTATTAGGCTCGATGGAGCGACAGGTTGGGGCTAGCTGAGAGGGCATGCAAATCACACAAACTTACTGCTTCTACACATCGTCTATACTGGACCAGCAATCACAAACTCTTACTGCTTCTACACATCGTCTATACTGAGACAGCAATCACAAACTCTTACTGCTTCTACACATCGTCTATACTGGACCAGCAATCACAAACTCTTACTGCTTCTACACATCGTCTATACTGAGACAGCAATCACAAACTCTTACTGCTTCTACACATCGTCTATACTGAGACAGCAATCACAAACTCTTACTGCTTCTACACATCGTCTATAATAAGACAGCAATCACAAACTCTTACTGCTTCTACACATCGTCTATACTAAGACAGCAATCACAAACTCTTACTGCTTCTACACATCATCTATACTAAGACAGCAATCACAAACTCTTACTGCTTCTACACATCGTCTATACTGGACCAGCAATCACAAACTCTTACTGCTTCTACACTCGTCTCGGCCCGCTCCCGTGCCACAGGCAGTTGTTGTTGAAGCTGACACCCTGGGATCCTTCAAGAAGCTGCTTGATGAGATTCTGGGATCAATAAGCTACTAACAACCAAACAAGCAAGATGGGCTGAATGGCCTCCTCTCGTTTGTAAACGTTTTTATGTTCTTATGTACACATAATCTATACTGCAACACCAGGGTACTGGGGCACCTCCCTGAAACTGAGCGCATGGTCCTAAGGTTGTCATGCAGCACAAGAGGATTGAGAGTCAGGCTAAGAAACAGCGCTCTTACAGCCCAGGGACTACCCTTTAAAATGTGCTTCACTCATCACTGTGTTTAAATTCCCTCTCTGTACACCACCCAAAACTTCAAAATCTAAGGTACTTACTATATACAATACTTATAGGCTGTCCTAGAAGTCATAAGTCATTACAGGCATTATTGTTAATATTAATTGACTGTTTGTTTTTAGTTGTGAATGTCTTTAAGATCAGCAGAACAAATAGAGATAATTTTGATGTGCAGATAGTGGGTGTGGCCATCCAATTTAACATTGAACATTGTAATCTACAGTATATAGTGCCATATATGATCACTTTTATCAAAATTATGATTGTATTTGTTCTAGCTCACAGCCAGAGAACTGGGATGTAGGTACAGTAACCTTCTCCACCTTTGATTTTAAGAGAAAAAGCTATGAGAATTGGAGGTATAATTACAGTATGCTAGAATACTACTGCAACATTGAGAATAATAATAATAATAAAAGAATAATAATTTTCTTGCAGCAAAGTGCAAAGTTAAGTTAACTCAAATGTTTTTAAAGAGATTGATCCACTTAAGCACAACGCCCTCAAAAGTAACTTATGTTACAAATCATCAACCTTATAATACCTTTTTGGTGACAATATGACTGTCTTCTAAAGAGCATAAAAAATATTGGCCAGCTCTTCACAAAATTTCTCATACAACAACATAATTATTTTACATGCACTACCTGGAAAATTACAAAGACTTGGAATGAAGTCTCAACATTTATAGTACCACCACTTTCAGTGGTTCGTCTTTTTAAAATGATGCAATATCAAACATACCAGGAGCATCAGCATCAATGGAAACGGTTTGATATATGCTACCTTCCTCACTAAATACCCAGGCTAAGTATGAAAAGCTGCTTTAGTAAATAAAATAAAAATGTTGGTGCCTCTGTACTCCTGGCCACCCATTTTGGCTAAAAAGAGCCGGCACAGAAGGAATTAGCAGGGATTATGGACAGGTTTGTTAAGTAATTGTCCTGAGGCAAAGTCAGGGCTCTGCAGCACTCTCTCATCTCTGAGAGTTCTTGATGCGGAGAGCGAAATATATGGGTTTTTCTTTTCACAATTTCAAAGCAACTAATAAATTACAAAATACTCCCTTTGAATACTATGAAGACTGTGATGATGACAGACTGGGATTCAATGGAGTATTGGGAGGAATCCAACCTCTCTTTAAAATTCCTTTCCAGTTCTGGTATGATTTGGACAGCTTGGTGGGACTTTACTGGTCCGTGTATGATGCAGATTTATTGTTCTAAAGAGGTTGTTTCACACTGTAGGGACTGTATCGACCCAAACCAAGGTGTCCCCAACCCGACCAGACCTGCTTTGATTTATAACACTTTTTGCTTGACATATTGCCTCATTAAGTGCCGATGTGCATTTTCAGCTGTAGCAACCAATTGGGCCGCATCCAAGTATTTGCAGTGACCGGAACCAGCTCACAATTGTATTCTGCTCGCAGAGATGGTTTGCAGAAAGGGGGTCGTTAAGACTTTTATTTTAATAAGGCAGAGTTCAGGCAGTGGAATTACCTCCTATCCTTTTCTAACTGGGTATGAGACTATCGGCTAAAAAGCACAAACCATTTGGCAGGTCGGGCTCTAGTGAGTTCTGATTATAGGATTGTGCTAGCTGAGTTGCAGAAATCATCATGCATGAAAAGGCAATGTTGGAATTACCTTTGTTTTAGTGCAAAATAGTATATTTGAAAAAAAAATAGATAGATAGGAATGTGCAGTTAGTGAATGTATAGCTGACTCTTCCAGGCGAAGTTTAAGAAGTGAAAAATACACAATTTGTCAATATTTTCAAAAGAATGGCATAACCTACAAACTTACATCTTATTTTATATTGCCATACTTAGGAGCATTGGATATATCGATCTGCGTTTCTCTCTTTCTCTCTCTCCATATATAAATACACCTCAAGTTGATAGTTTAAGGGATTACATATTTCATAGCTGTAAGACCATACCCATGTTGCCTATAGTGTTATGTGGCATCCATAATTAGATGCTCTTGGCATTCTTTAAATGTTTGTATATCATTTCTTCATGGCTAAATTCTTAAATTCTCGCCCTAATTGTGTCTATGTAGCAGTCTTGTTCAAATTGTGTTGTTATGTTTATATATAGACAGCTAAATTATATATTGTTTTCTATACTTGATTGCCATAGATACTGTATATAACACATATGGTAAGTTTTTTGTTGTTGTTTTTTTGTTATTATTAACATAAAATACTGATAGTTGTTAATCTTTTTAAATCCCCTGTTCATGTAAGCATTTGATTATAAGTAAGTATGTAATAAAATCCTAGTTATACACAAAATAAAATAATAAAAAAAAGTAATTTAGAATCACATTATTTTAATTGGATAAACATTACTCACAAATAGATCCGAAGTAGAACATATGGTAATAGCCCATTTACTTTGGAGGTGGTAGGTTTTCGCTTGTCAGTGTGTGTTCAGAGAGACATGTAAACATCGATTCGCACTTACTCAGTTATGTAAATTCAGGGTTAGTAATAGCACCTTACCCAGCGCGAGAAGCTGAAACCACTTGCATATCTATGCTGTCTGGAACGAGAGAATCGAATCCACACACTGTACTCACCCGTCTGATTTCAGTAAAGGGCAAGGTTACAGCATCAAAACTCTGCGTTTTTAAATGGAAGGAAGCATTTCTAGATGAAAAAAAGGAATTACTAATTCAGTAAGTTATCGTAAACATATACTCAACAGAACTGATCCAATGATATGCATTGTTTCGTTTAAAGATTAGGCTTTCTGGCGGCTCTTTGGTCAAATACAATATTTGTCATTTTTTGTTCGCATTGTGTGGTGTGGTCGAGTTCCTGTTAGCATGCTAGTCATTTTATTATTTAAAAGAAGCGTCGAGCCTCTCTAAATACTATGGCTTAATAAGAAAAAATATGAAGGATACATCTTTTTTTGTTTTTTTACAGATAACAATAATGACACCGAAAGAAAACGTTTTTCTGTAGTTTATTAGTTTAAATTTAATGTAGGATGTTTATATTGCATACAGTTGGACCTAGTGCTTAATTCGTTTTTCCAATTGTTAGCCTGCTAAAATTGTATATTATAAATAAATGAAACATCAAAAATTCACTAAATTCATAAATGCTAGTACATCTCTCTGTCACACATTTTTGGGGAAACACATAATAAAAAGGCTATGAACCCTTAAATATCTCCCTCTTCTTCACTTGTCACTGTTTTTATAAGAGCCCTATTAGAAATGATGCTGTAACTCCAGACTTATGTTTCTCTCAAAAAAAAAAAAAAAAGACAGAAATGCGCCTGCAAAATACCCACCGGTAACTGTCAAGTCCTTAATGAATAAACCACAAAAACAAATGTACAACATAAACTAACTTAGCACCCCAGTCGTCGTCCCCCGCCCGTCCCCCCAAACCCCCTCCCACCTCGGGCTTCGAAAAGCCACTCTCGAAATCTGCTCTGATGGTCTTCTTTAGATTGTTATCATAGGTAGAAATCACAGACGCTCGACTCTCAAGTTTCCACCCACCAAGAACATTTTACTTAATTGTCTGCTAAGAACTCCCTGTACCCAAATGCAAAGACGCAGAGATTGCACTGGCAAAACATCATCCCGTTCTATGGAAGTAGGCTAGGATTTGTTTTGCTTTTTTACATATACATTTCTTGGATAAAACTCAAGCTTCTAACTTGATACGGGAAAGCCAACCTCCGTTGTGACTTTTCTTCCTTACTGTCTGTTTATTCTTTTTTTTTTGGTTGGAATTGTTTTTAATGAAAAAGCTGCCGTGAAGATTAAAATGATCCGCGCAAGGTGTACATATAGCTGTTCCCTGCAGTGCAGGTAAACTCGGAGCTGCTGTTTCTCTGAACTTTTCAACGGCACACTAAAGGAAGAAAAAATACAACTCTTGATTCTTTTTCGTTTTCTTCAAGAGGAAAACCTGCAAGGCAATTATACAAATTCAAGTCTTCTTTCAGTGCGAATAACTTTCGAATTATTTGTGCTGTGAATGTGAAGAATCGTAAATATTTTTTTTATCGTGTTTTTTTTTTTGGCACGCTTGTAAACAAGGAAGCGCCTATGTTGAACACACTGGTACTGTTTTACTTCATTAATTTATACTTCCGCTGGGATTCAAGGGAATCTACGGGATATTTATTGTAAAGAAAACAGTGGCTTTTTTCATCCAGACTCCTTCAGGGTTTGATTTCTTTTTAGCGCTGTTAACAGGTGGATTTCGACAACTCAAGATGCGTTATATCTCTTCACGGTTCATCTACTTGTAAGGATTCCATGTTTTTTTTCGATTTATAAAACGGGCACATTCTTGCCAATAGAAGTCGCTAAAATCAAACTTTTTTTGTTTGTTTTTTTTTGTTATATTTGTATGGCTTGTAATTATACATGATTAATTGTGTTTCCTTTTGTCCCTCCAGGGGTTTGCACTTATTAGTCCTCTACTTTCAAGTTCAGGTGGGTTGTCTTTTATTATTATTATTATTATTATTATTATTATTATTATTATTATTATTATTATTATTATTAATAATAATGTTAAGTTGTTTCCTTTTACAACTGCTGTTCTGTAGCCTATCGTGATATATATATATATATATATATATATATATATATATATATATATATATATATATATATATATATATGACTAGCCTATGACTTCATTTAAAGCGTTTAAAGAAGTAAACAATCATACCGTCATTCAATTTATTTAATCGGCCTGCATAGACATGGGTGGTGGTGTCTTTTGTGAATTCACTTTATCTGCTAACTCCTCTATACGCAAATGCCCTCATAACCAGTGCAGCGTTGCGCATAACTCAAAAGATGATAGTGATACTGTAGGCTATTTATTATGTAACCCCCACGAGACTGAAGCGGCATACATAAACTTCACATGCACCGCTTTCATTCGACATCCAGGCTTGTGTAAGGGGAAACATTGAATATACCGTAAAACCTGACCATGACGAATTCGAATGAATCGAGGAATTATGTTTTGGGGAGACTAAAATCCTGTGCTACTATAATCCAGGCTACAATACAGTTCTTGAAACTCTTTTAAAATGCAGTATAAATATTTATTAAGATGTTTTATACGTTTGACTGGATTATTATTATTATTATTATTATTATTATTATTATTATTATTATTATTATTATTATATCCACGTCTGTAGGCCAGAAATACACACATAAAATGTAAGGATTTTGTTATATTACGAAATATTCTGAATGACATGGGCAGGAAAGTTAAAGCTGTAGCCAGCTGTACCTTTTAGGAACTAGAAGGGTCGTATATATTGCCTTCTATAACCAACATTTAAAAATACATTAGAGATAATATTATTTAAAATGATATTGGTCTTTTCAAAATTAGCCTTTATCTGTTCAATTTTCAAACATTGCATTTTAACATTTACAATTTCTTAGTAATTTTAATTTTATAAATAAAAACAATTTTGTAAATTAAACCTAATAAAATCAATGACAAGCGTTTTGGTTAAAATTATTATTTAATGTCTTCAAGTAAATGTTTTTTTTAAACTCTTTTCACATTTTTTACTTTATAATAATAATAATAATAATAATAATAATAATAATAATAATAATAATATAGTAAATCAAGTTTAAAAAAACACTGACACTATAGCATTACATACGTTCAGCAAATTGTGAATTTATTCTAATTAAAATTAAAATGTTACATTATTTCATATTGAGGTGGAAAATCTGTTTGAACACATTTATTAATGAAGTTAAGCTAAACGCTTCTAATATATATATATTTATATATTTACACACACATACACACACATACACACATATGTGCACTACAGCAGCTGTTGAAATAAAACTCAATAAAATTCAATGTTATTTGATTTATTTCTTTTGTATTGTACTGCAATTCTCAATTATTATTATTATTATTATTATTATTATTATTATTATTATTATTATTATTATTATTATCCATGTGTTTAGTCTATTCCTAATGCCACTGGTGTGATTCTCTTAACTGGGGCATTTTCCGTTGTTTCCAAATATAGTAGGCTAGTTCACCATATTAAATGTTTTAGCTCTGGTTAACAAAGACATGTTTTTTATAACTTATGACATGGCCTTTCAGACATTTACTTTGTAAGGCATCAGAACCAAACAATACTGAATACTAAACAGTCCACTGTCACACAAAACTCTCTCTCTCTCTCTCTCTCTCTCTCTCTCTCTCTCTCTCTCTCTCTCTCTATATATATATATATATATATATATATATATATATATATATTATCAGTGTCCTAAATAAAGACACTCCAAGGGTACGCACATATGAGGTTTATAGGATATGGGAGAAATTAAATAAGGCACCGTTGCCCTCCACTGTGGATTTAGGGTCAGAGTTATAGTTTATGTTAAAGGGCCATTCAGCTGGATTAAATGCCCCACAGCATTTGATTTAGCTAAATTAGTACCATTCCTCACAATTAGATTTAAACAGTACAAATGACACAGTAACCAAAGACCTTCAAGAGTTTTGGGATACCATTTCAAGGGTTACATGAAAGCTGTCACCATGGTTGTACAATACAAACAATACAGCAAGGGGATTAGTTCTTGGCAAGAAACCTGAAGTAGAAATTTGAATTTTTTGTTTGTTTGTTTCTAATACACAGATGGATCAAATGGGGGCCCTATTTAGCAAATATGTGTGCAGCTGCTATCGCTAGGGCAAAAAATGACAGCTGGCGAGGAGCTGCGATAGCGCACGAAAACGTGATTTAGAAGTCAGGTTTCATGCGTGGGCTAATGCACATCAAACAGCGAATCATGCGCCCAGCCAATCAAAGCACAGCGGGGGGGAGTAAGGTTACAACCAATAAGGATTCAACATTCCCTTTAAGAGCACCTGTGCGTCTGCGATAGCGAATGGATGGCATTTTGAAACCCAAAAAAAGAAGGAAGACAAAACGTAACATTTTTAAAATGTCCAAAACCCAAGTGAAGAGGATGACAAAGCCCCTCAAGCAAGGCTACAATTTTTTTTAGCAGCCTGGAGGGGGAGAGTGAATACAAAATAAAAAAGTGATCTATAAGCAAAATTAAGTTACATCATTTTTTTCTGTTTTACTTGCTGAGGAGCGTGCGAGTGAGTGATGGGGGTGACAAAATTTTAGAATCAGGAGTTTTCTTAATTTAGGCATGTATAGCTCACCTTCGAATTACAGTATGAGCACATTTAAAGGTACCTCTGTTCGATAGGGGTCGTGGGGTTGAGCAGTGGTATCACTAGCCACCGCTTCAGTGGATGCCTGTTATCCATTATCAACCAGCCTCTCAGATTGTCATCCCGCTGAAACGCAGCTGCCACCTACGAATTAGCAAGGATAAACGAGTCCTGAGCGGAGCAAGGATAGTTTGCATACACATTTGTGATGTAGTTGTTGGCATCACAGATCACACACTAATTGCACATTGACAGAATAGGTCCAATTTACGTAGAGGTGTCTATTCTGTGTTGGTGCGCGTACCTTAGTGCTACAAGCAAACAGTGAGCTCTCCACATGACTCCTTCCAGGTCAGCCTGAAGCAGTTGGCAGATGTCAGTGACTGTTTATCTGTTGAGGTGAAATTGCTGCATACATTGTGTCAGACAGGCTCAGAAAAGACAGATGACTTCTAAATATTTGGGGACGTCTCTTCCTCTCTTTGACTGGCCACGTAGAAATTTTCATCATTATTATTATTATTATTATTATTATTATTATTATTATTATTATTATTATTATTTATTTATTTATTTATTTATTTATTTCTTTCTTAGCAGATGCCTTTATCCAGGGTGACTTACAATTGTTACAAAATCACATCACAAAGTATCACATTATAAAATATCACATTAATCCAGTGCACACCCCATATTTCTTTTATTTCTTTTATTTCTCTCTCTCTTTTCTTTACCTGCTTCCCTGGTAGTTTCACTGGTATTTATAGTCAATCATGTAATTTGCGCACAGTTTGGACCGGGTTTTCACATGTCAATTGAAACGCAAATGATAACACTTGATGGTTTGCTAAATCGCTACATTTGTATGTAAATGAGGACAGTCCCCTAAATTTCAGCCCATGTCCAGTGCTAACGCTGACTTGCCGAGTGGGCACTAAAACACTGTTGCTAAATCACATATGTGGGCACAGTCTGTTTGCCCACACGTGCGCCTGATTCTGGTGCGCTAACTGTTTGTGTTTTGTGATTGCCTTAGGGATTCGCGAACGTTGCCAAATAGGGCCCAGGGAGACTTGGAAAAACACTTTTGGACAAAAGGGGTTTACAGTCTCAGTTTCTCCTTGTCTATCACCAATGCTGTTTAGTGGTTTGCTCACACATTGTTTCTATAGCTAAAGACAGTTATGCAGATATGTCCACTGATCCTGTTCCTATACACAGCATTAGAATTGGGAATAATTGATAGTTTGGGGTTCCAATAAGCCAGGCCTGTGGGGAATGCAGTCAAAAGATTATTTTTTTAATTTTGTTTAAATTTGTATTAATGGCTGTGGTCAGCACCCATCTCTTATGAAAGAAAGCGATATAATATATAATGTCCGCAGTCTGAAAAGCAGAACCTGTTTGCTAATAAGAATAATAACATCCCCCATACTGACCTTGATGTCTTTTGTTTTTAAGGAATCTCAGCAGACCTCAGCTGATTTCCGCGTCTATGTCGAAAACCACACACGGAACCCCGATGACCTGAGCCGCAAACAGGTCCGGATATATCAGCTTTACAGCCGGACCACCGGGAAGCACGTCCAGATCCTGGGGAAGAAAATCAACGCCAACGGGGACGATGGGGGCAAGTATGGTACGAGCGTGTTCTTGTGCAGTAAGACTGGCTGAACTCACTTACCCTCAGATTCAACTTTTAAAATGAACTGAAACAAGCAAGAACTGTGGTGAAGAGAACGTCCTGGTATTTTACGCAGTGTTGATATGGTGTCAGTACACATTGTCATCATAGCTTTTGATATTTGCAAGTTTTTTTTAAAAGCCTTATAGTGGCGCCATAAAAAAAACTTAATTCTGGGGTTAGTGACAACCAAACCAACAAAAGCTGTCTGAGAGGTGAAATGCTGCCAAAATATTGGGTTCTTCAGAATATTTAGCTGTACAATGGCTAACCCTTTTAGGAATCAACGTTGTACAATTCCTTTTGTTCCTTTTCAGTTTGGGATTAATATCCAACAGCGTTGGCAGATGTATGTGGTGCAAAAAATATATATTAATGCACACACTCAAATATGAAGCTTTTATTTATGTGGTTTTAAAAAAAAAAAATCCTGGTGATGAGTATAGTATTTAATTTAGAAACATTCGCCTCTGTGGAGACTGCATTTGTATGTCATCCCACAGGCTTGCTCCAGCATGAATGGAAGCAGAGCCAGGCTTTCCCATGAGCTCTGCCAATGTGCCTCATGACCTGAAGAGGCCACTGTCTCCACCAGGGTGAGAGAACCTCCTGTCTCTCATTAAAATACAGGGCTTCTCTCCCTGAGCCAAGAAAGACTCTCTGTTCTGCTAAATTACCAGCAATGCAGGCCAGTTTCATGATGTGAAAATATGTATATAGTATGAATTATGCACGATTTCAATCCAATGTTACTGGGTTATATTGCATTTCAGAGTAAGTCCTGCCAGTAATAATAATAATAATAATAATAATAATAATAATAATAATAATAATAATAATAATAATAATAATAATAATGACTATCCAGTCCAAAGTATAAAACACCTTAATAAATATTGAATGGTAAATGCCACAGATACAGGAAAACTACGACTGATTTGGAGTTCTAGTTCTTGAGATATTTCTACTCTAGAGGTTTAGGAAATGGGGAATAAAAAATACGACCTGGTTGTAACATAACTGGATTAACCCTTTCAGTTCAAAGCAAACTAGCAGAACACGTGAAAGTGATCATTTGAATCTGTTGTACCATATACCACTTTTTATCTCACTTGTGTGGTAGATATTAGAGATGGCCTATTCTAAGTTAAGTCCCCAGTGATGCAATACAATTCATGAAATCTGTTCCGAGTCCCTCAGGGCAAACTGTAATCCCTGGTGTGTTAAACAGATCAGGCAATCTTTAACCTTTTAATTGAGTGAACAAGTACTAAAGAGACTCTGATACATAATCCCAGGGCATGTGAACTATTTGGAAAAGTTCACGCTGATTTCATTCCCTTAAGCAGGGCTGGGCTGTAAGTATGAGTAACCATGAAGCTCTTTACAAAACAGGAAAAAAAGTGGAACAGTTAACTAGCATATGAAACTGTAAAACCAGTCAAACTGCTGTTCAGACTAGCTTTGGTTACACTCTATCGAATGTCAGTGCTTGTACAAGTGTGAAGAAATTGATTTTACTATTCTAACATTGATCTTTACTATTTGTTTTTTGTTTCCAATTTAGCTCTCCTAGTGGTGGAAACAGAAACATTTGGAAGCCATATCCGAATAAAAGGAAAAGATACTGGCTACTACATCTGCATGAACAAAAGGGGCAAAATTATTGGAAAGGTAAGAATCCCCTATAGGGTGATTTACAACGTGACCCATAACATAGACACATGAGCCCAATGTTATTTTTAGTACTGCTTGACTTACTGTGGTAAGCCAGTTCCCTTACTATATGGGTGAGATACCTGGGACCTTATTGCACAGTGTAAGCAAGTGTCCTCCAGTGATCCCTCACATTTATAAAGTGTGGAGGGGCCATTGACCACACAGCCTGTTTGTTCACAGGAATCATCTGGCAGTTTAGCTAAAATCACAGCTCCATTAGCAATGTTAAAAAAAAGATGAAATCATAAATTATTGACAAAAGACTCCCTAAATAAATCATTAAAAAAATGGGCCTCTCTATCTGAAACAATGGGCATTAGGTTCACAGTGGTTCTCTGGGCAGAGCCCCAAATATTCTTTAAGTGGTCACTGTTCAGAAATTCCACAGAACAATTTGTTTGAAACTCTGCACAGAAAATAGGATTAAAATTAGGAACCTAACTCTTACAGATGTTGGTTCTCGTTTGGAATATCAACGCTGGAATCTCTTTTTAATTTATTTTCATTTTTTAACCCGAAACTAATACCTTGCTTGAACCTGTACATGATTAGTAAAAGTCAACAAGACAGGAGTTATTATCATAATATTTAGCAGAAGCAGATGTAATTGACAAAAGAAAAGAAGGTCCTACTTATATGGCTTTTACAATGTGTCTCACAAGCTTAAGCAAGAGTCAGTTTAGATCTGTCTGTAACATGTATACCGTGCTTAGTGACTTAAATCTTGGCACAGTTTGGAACAGCGACTAGAAACAGATGCAGATTGTGCGGAAATTGCATTTTTTTTCTTATTTTGTTGCTATTAGTAAAATTGCTTTGCTTCTTGATGAGTTCCCCTAGAGATTGGCACACTTGAAAAGGTTTAATCTTTTTTTCAGCAGTTTATGAGTCAATTTGTGTGTGGTTTTGAGGTGAAAGAAACGTAACTATCCAAGGGGAAACCCAGTAGTGGCATAGGGTACAGGGCACATAAATAGGTTTCTGTCTTTGGTTTTCTTGTCATTTCTAAGAAGCCATGTTCACAATTGTCTTGTCAGGAGACAATACAAGAAAAGTAACCATTACATCACAAACACACCCATGCAGAACACACACAAAAATATGCTTCTTAGCAAAAAAGGGTACGGTTAAAAAACATGACAAAAAAAAACCTTACTATAGACGGCCTCCTGACACAATGGTCAAAATCTCAAATTAACAACTGTTATCCCAGACTGGTGGAATATATTCCAGGTAAAAAACACTGTTTCCCAACCTCCCCACACCAGCCAGGCCAAAAGCACATTCTGAATAGAAAAGGAATAACAACTCCTTTATTCAGACATTAATAGTACATTCCTGTCTTTTCTGGCATGGCTTGCTTGATTTGGGCTAAAAATACCAGAAGAAGACCAATTTTAAAGGACTGGCACAAGGCAAGATGTTTGTCTGTCTGTTCCTCTAAACAGTGAAGAAGCTGTGGGGTATTTTGCCTGCTTGGTTTCTGTGATATTAAATTGATGCTTTTGCCAACTGGACTCAGCGGTTATGTTTAGTCTTTACAGTAGTCCAAAGAGGTTAACTTGTCATCAAAATAGTATTTCCAACTGAATCACAGTCTATTATATGTACTTTATTGTTTACCCTTTTCTGTTTCTGCAGCTCAATGGACGGAACCAGGAGTGTGTCTTTGTGGAAGAAGTACTGGAGAACAACTACACTGCACTGGTGTCAGCCAAGTACAAAGGCTGGTACCTGGGATTCACCCGGAAAGGACTGCCTAAAAAGGGCTCAAGGACCCAGCAGAACCAGCAGGAAGTCCACTTTATGAAACGGCACCCAAAGGGCAAAGTGGACCCACTACAGGAGTTCCGTTTCACCACGGTCACCAAGCGGACTCGCAGGGCACGGCGCTTAAAAGTAAAGTCCAATTCAAATTGAACAAGAATCCCAGGGTCTGTGTGTCAAAGGAATACTCAAGCACCTTGCCTTAAATATCTGGAGAAAAAAAACAACAGAAAAGATGTTTTATTTTTATACCTAAGGAGTCGTGAATTGCTCTGATGTGCTAGCTTTTTTGTGGGCTGTTTTTTAGTGTTGTTATTATTATTATTATTATTATTATTATTATTATTATTATTATTATTATTATTATTATTATTTATATTGAGCAGAACGAATATTTGTCATTACCTTGCTGTTGCTACTTCGAAAGGTAATGGCAGAACAGATTTTTTTTGGAGGTATCAGAAACTCTAGTAACTGACTGTATCCATATCCGTGGAGAGTATCAGCGAGTGGATGAGTCTCTTTATATTCAGCTGGATTGGATGCAATGGAGTCCGGAAGGTAAAAATGCACGCCCATGATATTGACCATAGCTAATTCTTTAGCTATAAGTGCAATACTTTGTAAAGGGCCCTTTTACAAAAGAGGTTACTATTAAAACTTATCATGGCTCCCCAAACTCCAAACTGCCCCTCCATCCTTTAGATGTTTTTTTTTTGTTTGTTTTTTGTTTTTAACATAATAGACAAAGTGATGGGAGTTTAGTATAAATTGAAAGCTGTTGGTTACGTTATTGGAAGGGGCATCAAGTAAGGGCCTGGATAAATGACTGCACATGCATCCACCTCAGTGTTTACTTAGCTGAACAATAATAGCACACACAGTTTAGACAGGAAACAAAGAGGCTGGACCAACAGGATAGTTCCCTGTGGAGTCCATCTAACATCACAGTTTTCATTCCAACTTTATTGAACAATTACAAATTATGTATCAAATTGGAAAATAGGTGTGGGAGTAGTTTTATACCTCAGATATATCAGTTTTGTATTCATGATGCATAGTGCATATTATACTTGGCTATTATATCAGTCATACCATCCAATGACAATCCTCCCTCTGATTACCATGATTAATAGCATTGATATTAAATATTAGCAACACCTGTAAGTTGTAGTTACTATGTACGTGACACATTGTCTCACACAGAGGTATTCACATACATATAGTATGTTATAGTACAGCTGCGTATCATCATAACTCTTCCCATTGAGTTTTTTACTGCTGAATCCAAAACAGAAAATGTAATGGAATATACAGATCAGTTTAATGCTAGATACAGGCAGATCTCTGTCTGAGGGCGATTGGAGCTTGGGGGCCTGGAATAGGCTGGTGACCTAGAGGGCCATTGTTAACATTATTCGGTCCAGATTTTGGTAGGGCGGTATCATTAACTCACCTGCCCAGGGACCACTGTGTATTGTGTATGTGATTCTACTAACACCTTGACACATTTATGACTTAAAGTGTATGCAAAAATAATTTTTATGACTTATTAAATATTTATTGCCTTTCTTTGTAAATACATCCTGATGAATTTATTTGACCTCTGTTAATAAAGTGAGGACTATATTTAAAGATATACCGAATTGTTTTCTTTCCTATTTGTCTGTTGCTTACTGTCACCAATGCAGGAGTGGTAGAGTGATATGTCAGGCATGCTGCAGTAGGGTGGTATACAACACTGAATACATTTCCAAAGAAATTACATTCTTAGGAAAAAGGCTCTACAATATTGCGTTACCAGTTCAAGTGTCCTTTTATAATTCTATAGTCTATGGAACACTATAATAAACAAAACAAAACAAAAACAATCATACATGAGAAAATAAGGTTGAATGAGATGACATGAATACAATTTTACTGAACATATCTATAGCATGTGTTTTGTATTTATTTGGCCTATTTTGTCAGTAAAGAGAAACCCCTGAGAAAGGATCAAGTGCTGCATCTTCAGCATTGTCAGTATAAAATCCAGATGGTACTGCATGTGTACTTTACAAAATGATCAAAGGGATGAATGCTTGTAAAAATTACAATATAAAATGTGTGTGCAATTTGCACTAATACAATGTTTAGTAAATTAGAACAAATATTTTCTACATACCAAGCTACTAAGCAACCAGCAATAATATTTTACCGCCAAAAGTTTTTTTGTCATGTGATTCAGGCCTTTATGCATATTAATAGGTCATATTTATAAACAGGTAAGATTTTCATTTTGCACTGCTGTTTCCCATCCCCATTCACATGCTTTTATGCAAAGATGAGGACAGTTGGGAATCATGTCACCAATCAATGATGATTTATGATGATTTAAATTCCTAAGCTTTGTCTCTGGCTTATTTGGCCCAGTCCAGAAACAGGTCCCCCCACCCCCCTGCATCTTTAACTGTATTTAAGGCCCACAACTTAAAACAGTGGGCACATTTGCTTCAATATTAAAGTACACCTTGAGCCCCGTTTAGCAACCACAAACCACACCTGTGGGCAAAA
Organism: Acipenser oxyrinchus oxyrinchus; assembly: GCA_030684275.1. NCBI lineage: Eukaryota > Metazoa > Chordata > Actinopteri > Acipenseriformes > Acipenseridae > Acipenser > Acipenser oxyrinchus. The sequence goes on along the minus strand of CM060247.1, from coordinate 4,537,797 downwards.
AGAACTATGTGATTTAGCAACGAAAACACGTGCTCTCTCGGCAAGTTAGCGTCAGCAAATGTAGCGATTTAGCAAACCATCAACAGCGTTAGCATTTGCGTTTCAGTAGACCTGTGAAAACGAGGTCTAAACTGTGATCAAATGACATGGTGGACTGTAAATACCGGTGAAACTACCAGTGAAGCAGGCAAAGAAAAGAGTGAGAAAAGAAATATGGAGTGGGCACTGGATTAATGTGATATTTTATAATGTGATACTTTGTACTGCGATATTTTTTTAACAATTGTCTGCTAATAAATAAATCAATAAATAAATAATATCAATCAATCACTCTATTTTTATATAGCGCATTTCACCAAAAAATTGCCTCAATGCGCTGAACAAGAGAAATTAAAAAAAAAACACATTTTTAAATACAGAAATGAGAATACTTAAAAGCAATACAAACAAGTACTAAATACATAAGTATAAATAATTAAATAAATTAATAAATAAAGTGCAGTAAAAACAATTAATAGAAAATATACGCTGTCATAAAAGTAAGTTTTTACTTTAAACACAGCAGAGGGAGCGTCCCTCACAGTTCAGGGGCTCTGTAGAATGCTCTGCCACCTGCATTTTTTTCTGTATACTTGGAATGTTAAGCAAGGCTGTAACTTGTGATTTCAGAGGCCGAGTAGGAGAATATGGAGTCAGGAGTTATTTTAGGTACAGGGGACCATGGTCATGGAGAGCTATGTCAGGAGCAGGATCTTAAAATCAATCCTGAAACGAACAGGAAGCCAGTGCAAATCTGTCAAAACAGGGGTAATATGTTTTAGTATAAGACGCAAATGCGTACCATCAGTATATTTTTTTAACAGGACATCACTAGAATAAAGGCAGCGACGTGCTCACGGTTCAAAGAGAAAAGATGAGCTATACACGCCTAACGTAAGGAATACTCCTGATTCTAAATTGTTCGCTCCCCTCCCACCGCCCGTTGCTCGCTCAGCAAGTGAAACAGAGAAAACAAATTATGTAACTTAATTTTGCTTATAGTTAACTTTTTTTATTTTGTAGGTATTCTCTGCCCCCCCCCCCCGGACGGGGAAAAATAGCCTTGCTTGAGGCGCTTGTGTCTTCCTTGTTTTGTTTTTTTTGTTTCAAAATTCCCTCCGTTCACTACCGCAAACTGACAAGTTCTCTAAATGGAATGTTGAATCCTTATTGGTTGTAACCTTACTCCTCCCACTGTGCTTTGATTGGCTGGGCGCATGATTCGCTATTTGATGTGAGTTCGACCACGCATGAGACGCGACTTCTAAATAACGTTTTCGTGAGCTGTCGCAGCGCTTCACAAACGCAGTCATTTTTGGCTTAGCGATAGCGGCTGTGCATATATTTGCTAAATCGAGTCCTTTGTGTTTAAAAATTAACATTTCTGGGAAACTTTGATGCCAATTGATAGTTTACAATATTCCATTCAATGGACCTTGCAAGACAGCATGCCTTTAACTTTGGTGTATGTGAGGAACGCCATAACTTTGGTTTGAGATTTAAATATTTCCTCCTGAATAACACAAATGCTCTGTTAGAACAGGACAAGTTAGCAAATAATAATAATAATAATAATAATAATAATAATAATAATAATAATAATAATCTAGAATGTTCAATTATGTTCCTACACCACAGCAATTCCCCACAACAGGCCAGGAGAAATGAAGGTCAGTGAGTGTACTCCAAGCTCAACAGTGGATGCCAGTGAGCTACCAGTCCCTGGAGGACAAAAGGCCAGCCCTGCAGGTGTCCACGTGAGCTCAGGCACCTTGCCAGTGGGGGGCGCTGTAGTGCGGAGAGGTAAAACAGTCCCTAAAAATTCTGCCTCCTCAACCTGTGGGAGCAAATGCTCTCAGTGGGATGCCAGCTGGGACACGACCCTACGCCCCTTGACTATATGACTAAAACCCACTCACTTAAACTGATATAGGTTGGACATTGTTTTATCGTCAAAACTGTTGGGAAGCATTGAATCTTACTGTGTTATTTGTGTTCATTTTTTTGTTTCACTCCCATTCCCAAAATCCCACCCCACTTAAAAAGAGCTGTGCATTACCTATAAATAATACCACACTCTTAAATCACAATAAAAGTGCAGTTTTTGTTCTAAATAAATAAAAAAAAAACACAGGGAGCTGAAAGGAGAGATGGATTTTAGGGTATTTTGCACTGCACTATTAATTTATATATATATATAATTTTACAAAACAGATTGTTCTTTTTATGTAGAATATTTCAGAAATTACACATTGTTGCTGTGTGTCTTCAAAGCTCTTCGTATTTTTCCGTCCTGCTAAACTGCTCCTTAAAAACCCAACTAGCTCGGCAGGACACCTTTATAAGGCTGGATAGGCGTGTCCTCAGTATGGTCCAGCTGCACACTTTCCTTGACCCAGAACATTGGTTTGTAAGCATTTGAAAAATCTATTGACACAAAAGTCAGGCAAAGAAGACCAGACTCCAACTGAGGGGAAGGAAGGAAGCATCAAAAGCTCAAAAACAAGAAGGAATGCAAACATAATCCACACACAAACCTCCTGAAATGACTGTCCCCCTGCCTGCCATTCTCTTCACTTTTTTAAGAGATGAAAATGAAAGCTTGGGTTTATTTTCTTTAGAAATATCCCAAATCTTCAGACTACAAAAAAGTCCAAAATCTTTTTTTTTTTTTTTTTTTTTTATAGTGTGAATGTTGTTGTACATCTCATATTTGCAAACACATATCTAAAACTTTTTTTCCCCTTTCAAGAAAATGGATCAGGAATGTGTAACAGCATTCCATGGTCTCAGTAACTGACTTAAAAATGTTTTGTACTCTGCCACTGTTTACAGTAACCGTCAGACTGAGAGATGGCAGTTTTGGGAAAAAAATGTCTTTTGTTTAAGTTCCCACTGATGTTATCAAACCTCTCCAGCGTAGCTACCTACATCAGCCAAAGAGGCCGGCCCGCCATTGGCTTCTGAAGCCTACTAATCTCGGGGCTTTTTTAGGGGTGGAAATTATAAAGCTGAAACCCAGAAGGTCACAACTTTTCTCATGTTTAGGAGAGAATTCACCTCGCCTGAGCACTGCAGTTGAATACCCTTATAGCAGTGGTGCCATCGAGATCCATTCCAGTGTTTGGTCCAATCAGATCCTAAATTAGAACAAAGACCTGGACTGGAATAGATCTCATGTTCACCTCTGCCTTCATTATTATATACTACATCTCAGATGCCTCCATACACAGCTAGTGGATACCAGTTTGTTTCCAATATTATAGAGATTGGGACTGAATGAACTGTAACTAAGATGACCATGATTACTATGATGGAACTTAGCCTCTCTTAGCCTCTTTTGTTCTGTATGTTTACAGACAAAAACAACAATCCTAGTTTATATATATATATATATATATATATATATATATATATATATATATATATATATATATATATATATATATATATATATATATATATATATATATATATATATATATATATATATATAAGATCAAAATATTTTTGACAAAGCAATAGGGAAATAACAACAACAACAACAACAACAACAACAACAACAAATCCCAATACATGACAATAAAATAATGCCTTTCTGCACAGAGCTAATCATACAGCCATGTTTTTTGGTTCAATTTAAAACGTTCAGCACACATTTGCACTCAGTTTGGTTGTCTTGATAGTCAATGGGGGAAGAGTCGGGTGCATTGGTGCCTCTTATGAAGCTCCTTGTGAAGTCACTGAGATCCTTCTCCTTTCAAATGAATGTGATTGTTTCTATTTGCAAACAACTCTCACACAGCATATATCGTTCTGGTGGGTCATGTGACACTTCTCATGAGCAAATGTGCATACACAACAGACTAGGGGATTTCAAATTACATTCTCATATTCTCTGGTCATATTTTTTCCTTGTAGATCTTTAATATAGTATATTGCAAGTGTATTGAATATTATGAGCTTGCACCAGCATTCATGTGTTTTAGGGTTCAATGTGTGCTGGACTATGTGTAGTTCATAAGCAGTGAAATAAATGTTACATGAATGGTGATTACCCACAATCCTGAGTGTTCGTGTTGTAACCGGTGTACAGTCAGGGAATGATGAGTTCATTACACTGACATCAGTATAATACCTGCACTTACCACTCAATTACAGAGCTGGCTAGTTGAATGGTGAGTTGTTTGTCTTTGAACCATATGGTTTGCAATTCAAGTCCAGCCCCTGCTTTGCCATTCAATTCAATGGGCAGAGATGCCAATTTAAAATACACCCTACACCACTTCCACCCATGGAAAACACACCCTCACTAGCATGCATGGTATACAACCAATACCACTCTGGGTGAGTGCTTAACCATAGCAGTGCCAAGAACAGAGACACATAGACTTTAATTACAGTTTTACAAAACAGCAGGACAGAGCATGTTTGTATGAATTTCATTTTACAAACTGGCAGGGCAGGCTGGGGTTTACACTGTAACAGGGCCATACTGTACAGAGATGGCCCAATCCCTATTTCTCCCCTTCCATAAGCTGCCTTTCACTGTCTCAGCTGTTCTTCTGTTCCTGTTGCACTTTACCGATGGTTGTGCCAGCTCACCTCTTTTATATCTCACTGCTCAAAGTCCTGCCTATCAGAGTTACGTCCCAAACTCCAACCGAATTCTTATGATGATTACTATTGGAAATGAGAATGACTTGATAACTTTTGCCATGTGTGGTACACAGGTGGCTCGCTGCAAGTTTCCCTCAAAATACCCTTCTGGATGTTTCATCTAACTTCAAGGACTGTCCAGTCTTCAAACATCTGCCGAAGATATGTGCTCAATAGCGTTTTTTTTTGTATTGTGGACACCTGTCTACTAGGAACTTGGCCAAGACCTATCAAAACTAATTCCACCCGGGCAGCCAACCAGCCTTTTGATAGCAAGGACCTTTGATCACTGAAGAATTGGTCTGGAGTAAAACCAGTGACCTATAGATGAAATGCTTCAAATCCAATTGCCAATCCACAAAGCCCCCCTCCTTTCCTTCACAGGAGTTGCATGCACTGGCTGCAATCTTTGTCTAAGGACAGAGGTTTCCCAGGGGACATTGATACCTTGGTGGTTTCACAATACAAGGTAATGTTATAAATGTATGTATGTATATACCGGTGAGTACTTTATTATTATTATTATTTATTTATTTATTTATTTATTTATTTATTTATTAGCAGATGCCTTTACCCAGGGCAACTTACAATTGTTACAAGATATCACATTATTTTTACATACAATTACATTATTTTTTACACATTATTTTTACATACAATTACCCATGTATACAGTTGGGTTTTTACTGGAGCAATCAAAGTAAAGTACCTTGCTCAAGGGTACAGCAGCAGTGTGCCCCACCTGAGATTGAACCCACAACCCTCCGGTCCAGAGTCCTAATCACTACTCCACACTGCTGCAAACACTCAGACTGGAATGGATCTCGATGGCACCACTGCTATAAGGGTATGTATATGTACTGTATATGTATATGTATATGTATGTGTATATATATATATATATATATATATATATATGTTAGTAGTAGTATTATTATATTTTTATCACGTGTGAAGTATATGTGCAACGGTTTTGACCTTAAGCAACCAAATATGCTGTAAAAGAAAGAAAATGAAACAACAAAAGTTAAAAAAAAGAGCTAACGAGCTGGAAAGAGAAAAAAAAGAAACATTTTAATTGTAGCCAAATGATATAAATACGTAAATATGTATATCCTGTTAACTGAAACAATAAATGACTTGCAGGCATCAGCAACCACACACTTAGCAAACAAGGACATTGGCTGACATTCCGAGACAGTGTGTTTGAAAAGTTTACATACCCCAATGGAAATATATAATTTCTAGAAAACTCCAAAAATGCTAACTCAGAAGTATTCTTACCTTTTGACGCTATGATAGTATTGTCTACAAGGTGCTAAAAATGTCAATATGATAATGCAGAACCTAATTCTAGAAAAGTCTAGAAAATGGATGGATTGTAGGTGAACATTCTTAGAGAGTATAAAAGGGTTAGGCATAGGATGATTGCTGTCATTACCAATAAGTCAATATGGGGAGAAGTAAAGAGGTATCTGAAGACCTTAGGCAGAAAATGATTTATTATCATAAAGCTGGAGAAGGTTACAAGAAGATTTCCAAGCATTTGATTCAATTATTGTTTCTATTATCAAGAAGTAGAAGACTCATGGTAATGTCACAACGCTCCCTCAGTTGGGAAGAAACTACTTGTTCTTTCACCAAGAACAAGTAGAAGAATTGTGAGGAAGGTTAATAACAATCCGAGATTGACTGCCAAAGATATTCAAAGTGAATTGGCTGCAAGTGGGACTGGGGTTTCCATTTCAACCATAGATCGAGTATTGCATGGTGAAGGTCTCAGTGGTCAAACGCCAAGGAAAAAGCCACTCTAAGTAAAATGTCACAAGGAAAATTGCTTAAAGTTTGCAAAATGGCATTTGAATGATAGATATGATTTCTGATAAAAGGTTTTGTGGAGTGATGAAAGAAGAATCAAGCTATTTGGTCAAGCTGATAGTCGTTATGTTTGGAGAAAGTCTGGTAAGAAAAGAACACGATACCTACTGTCAAGCATGGAGGTGGTAATATCCTTCTATTGGGCTGTTTTTCCTCTAATGGCACAGGAAATTTAGTTCCAATACATGGTAAAATGGATTCTATAGCAAACCAAAAGATATTGGCCAATCATCTGAAACCCTCCGCTACAAAACTTGGTTTAAAGCGCAACTGGACGTTCCAACATGACAACGGTCCAAAGCACACATCAAAATCTACTTCAGAAAAAATCAAGGTTCTGGAATTAGCGCAACCGCGCTTGAAAATCCATTTCTGTGTGCTGGGTTGTAATTTTTAAAGGGGCAACGAACCCGAGTGGGTGAGTGCATTTACATATGGTGTCAGAAGTGTGGGCGCCCCTACGACACAAAAAAAAAGGATTTTCAAGCGCGGTTGCGCTAATATTTTAATAAACACAAAAATAAATACAGCAAAACAAAACAAACAAACACCTAACTCCGATTTGGAGCACTTACTACACAGGTAATTTCCCTGACTAACTTGCAGGACGGCTAAGCCGTTTACCTGGCATACAAACAAAAAACCCCACAGGTTTACACAGTACTTACTTCTTTTATGACTGCTCGGAAGCAGAGCACCTCTCTTCTGCTTCCTTCTACTCAGCAGCCCTGAGCAGACTGACTGCTTCCCTTAAATACCCTGCACCTGGCTCTAATTTAATAATAAGCACCAGGTGCAGGGAATGATCCATAATAAAACAATTAACAGAAATAATTAAACAATAAAGTAAAACAATTAAACAATACAAAAGGTGCATTTTTTCCCTTCAGGGAGGTTTTAACCCTCCCTGCTGTCTCACACATCCCGCTGCCTTACACTATATGTATATATATATATATATATATATATATATATATATATATATATATATATATATATATAGTACTGTGCAAAAGTTTTAGGCAGGTGTGAAAAAATGCTGTAAAGTAAGAATGCTTTCAAAAATAGACATGTTAATAGTTTATTTTTATCAATTAACAAAATGCAAAGTGAGTGAACAGAAGAAAAATCTACATCAAATCAATATTTGGTGTGACCACCCTTGCCTTCAAAACAGCATCAATTCTTCTAGGTACACTTGCACACAGTTTTTGAAGGAACTCGGCAGGTAGGTTGGCCCAAACATCTTGGAGAACTAACCACAGTTCTTCTGTGGATTTAGGCAGCCTCAGTTGCTTCTCTCTCTTCATGTAATCCCAGACAGACTCGATGATGTTGAGATCAGGGCTCTGTGGGGCCATACCATCACTTCCAGGACTCCTTGTTCTTCTTTACGCTGAAGATAGTTCTTAATGACTTTCGCTGTATGTTTGGGGTCGTTGTCATGCTGCAGAATAAATTTAGGGCCAATCAGATGCCTCCCTGATGGTATTGCATGATGGATAAGTATCTGCCTGTACTTCTCAGCATTGAGGAGACCATTAATTCTGACCAAATCCCCAACTCCATTTGCAGAAATGCAGCCCCAAACTTGCAAGGAACCTCCACCATGCTTCACTGTTGCATGCAGACACTCATTCGTGTACCGCTCTCCAGCCCTTCGCGAACAAACTGCCTTCTGCTACAACCAAATATTTCAAATTTTGACTCATCAGTCCAGAGCACCTGCTGCCATTTTTTCTGCACCCCAGTTCCTGTGTTTTCGTGCATAGTTGAGTCGCTTGGCCTTGTTTCCACGCCGGAGGTATGGCTTTTGGCCGCAAGTCTTCCATGAAGGCCACTTCTGACCAGACTTCTCCAGACAGTAGATTGGTGTACTAGGGTCCCACTGTTTTCTGCCAATTCTGAGCTGATGGCACTGCTGGACATCTTCCGATTGTGAAGGGAAGTAAGCATGATGTGTCTTTCATCTGCTGCAGTAAGTTTCCTTGGCCGACCACTGCGTCTACGGTCCTCAACGTTGCCCGTTTCTTTGTGCTTCTTCAAAAGAGCTTGGACAGCACATCTGGAAACCCCTGTCTGCCTTGAAATTTCTGCCTGGGAGAGACCTTGCTGATGCAGTATAACTACTTTGTGTCTTGTTGCTGTGCTCAGTCTTGACATGGTGTATGACTTTTGACAGTAAACTCTCTTCAGCAACCTCACCTTGTTAGCTGAGTTTGGCTGTTCCTCACCCAGTTTTATTCCTCCTACATAGCTGTTTCTGTTTCAGTTAATGATTGTGTTTCAACCTACATATTGAATTGATGATCATTAGCACCTGTTTGGTATAATTGTTTAATCATACACCTGACTATATGCCTACAAAATCCCTGACTTTGTGCAAGTGTACCTAGAAGAATTGATGCTGTTTTGAAGGCAAAGGGTGGTCACACCAAATATGGATTTGATTTAGATTTTTCTTCTGTTCACTCACTTTGCATTTAGTTAATTGATAAATATAATCTATTAACATGTCTATTTTTGAAAGCATTCTTACTTTACAGCATTTTTCACACCTGCCTAAAACTTTTGCACAGTACTGTATATATATATATATATATATATATATATATATATATATATATATATATATATATATATATATAAGAACTGTATAATGTTACCATCTGGATAGTTTATTTGTATACTTGCTTCAATATTTTTTCTTTTTTCTTCCTCAAATAATGCAGCTTAAAGTTTAATTTCTGCTTCTGTCTCTTTCATTGTGTTGGGTTGCTGAAATGATTCATTCTCAGACCCCTGATGGACCAAAGCTCTTCTGTGGGAGTACTCATGCATAAAAGATAGAGGAACATGTCTCTCCCATTCTGATGTTCCTGCTCTAGCTAGTTGTTAAATACACATTTGATGTAAGAACTTGCTCTTCACGGTCAAAGCATTGTCTGACCCATTACTACAAAGTCAATTCATTTACAGCCCTGTATGTCGTTTGCAACCTAGCATAAAATCTCTAATCTAACATTTGTAACATTCATTCCATTTCTAAACTTGCAATGCTTCTAGCATTCAACTGACAAAGAAAATGACTCCAATAAAAATGACTATTTTAAATAGCTACATTGCAATTTATTTTGAAAGAAATATATAGATATTCCTAACAATCTATAGAAAACTAAAGACAATATTATTCTCTAGGAATTGTTTAATCTTATTCACTGTCCATGACCTAAATAAGTAGTTACAATATTGGCCCACCTTTAAGCAGAACACTCATTAATGATTCCATTGTTATTTGTTTCAAAGCTCTTTGCAAAGTGTATGAAAAAGCTGACTTCTATACCAAAGTTAGAGAAGTAGTAATTCAAAGCAAATCCATCAATGATCTTGTTAACCTATCGCATTGTTGAAAATGTTTTGTCAGTAAGGATCCAACGCACAGCTCTTTCCTGTTTCGTGTGTATTACAATATAGAATTCTTCTCAATCAGTCTAGTGCTCATTAGCAAGCGTTTAATGTGGCATTTTATGACCTTCAGAATCAGGCATTAGATCAAGGATATTTAAACAAAACAAACAAAAACAAAATTGTTGTGCAGCATTCGATCAATCTTTACTGTTTTTAAAAGTTTGGCTTATAAAATGTGTTTCTTACAATGCTATGTACCTTCCAGAGAAGCAGAATAAGAAACACATATACCATGAAAACCCTACTTAGCTGTGCCAGCTCTGCCTGTTTTGTTCTTATTCCAAGACTGCAAGCTATGAAAAAGCTCTGGCTCATTCAAGCTTTTCCATCATTCTCTGAATCAAAGATGGTCAAGCCCAATAACCCTATTCATCTCCCAGGCCTAGTTTGCGGTTAACCCCTGCACTCTCTGAAAATGCTGGAAGGAAACAAGTAGAAAGCAGTGTGAGGATGGGATCCTCATTGAAGCCTGAACAGCATTTTGAACCTCTCTTATGTTGTACAATGGAAAACAGATATTAGGACTGTCTGTATTCTGAACATTTTAACTTGCGCTTTGTAGTTTTTGAAAGGCTGTTGTTCTTGAATTATTGAATTCTACTAATAGAAGATCCCACCTATGTTTGTTTGCAAATGTTTACGCTGATAGATTTTAGTGTTTTGGGGCAACACTTTGTTATAAAATCTGCAATTATTCAATTGGATCCAGTCTCTAATATCCATTTGCCACTATGCAAAGTTGTTAGGTTTCAGGGCTTTGGCTAGGAATGGGAGTACAAAAAATGTGTGACGGCTAGACTATGGGTTTGATACCACTGCCTAATACTATAGTGCAGCTATTGCAGTATTTGCAGCATGTTGAAAATAGGAGTCATATTCATGAAGAATAAGTGTGCCAGTACATGGTGACCCCAATACTAAAGGTTCCTCATTAATACTGTTATTACCGTAACTACAGCAAGTGTAGTTACGGATAGTAAGTAATAGTGAAAGCAAGGTAAAACACAGGCAGGCATTGCAAATGACAGGGAAATAAACATGGCAAAGGCATGGTAAACTACAAAAACACAGTGCAAATTTACCACAGTAAACATGTGTAAGGGTTCATTGTAATTATATATCAGTTACATTAGTATTCCCTTTTAAATTCCAATGCAATGATGATTCAAAGTAAATTGTAGATCTGTTGTAAAGACTTGCCAAATCCAATAGAGGTCCGATAACAGTTTAGTAATAAAGATCGGGAAAACAGTGTTGTACGAATCAAATATGGCTCCCAGGGGGTGCCTGTGAAGATGAGAGATGTCTGTTCACCCAAACCTCTAACATTTTGGATTTCAACAGAAATCATATGAAAAATAAAACTGCCTAAAGACTGTAGTTCAGTTCTTTCAAACGTCCTGCATTGCTAAAACCTTAGTGAGTAGTACCAGGGATTTCTCTCTTTTTTTTCAAAACGATGGTAAACTAGTACTTTTGGGGCCCGTTCTGCTTTGGGCCCTCATGCGTATCTTGTCAATGTCTTGTCAGGGCCCGCTGTGTTCACTCACACAAACCTTGCCGTGGAATGTCCCACAGCTTGGAACCATCCTTTGGTCAGCAGCTGGCAGGTGACACACCTCATTAATTCTCTTCCTGACATTCACTTGAGTCCTCATTGTCTTGAGATATGAGATGAGCCTTTGTTGAGGCTTTTTTTCCTCTTTTTCTCCAGGCAGGACCCATAATTAGTGCATTACAGAGGGCATACTTTCTCACAGGGCTATGACACAATTAGTCAGCATTTTCCCACCAATGGTAAAAAGCCACTTGACACTTTCAAGGCCACATTTCTGTTTCAAAGAAGTGATGGTTCCTAGATTTAAAAAAATAGAAAAGAAAAGTGAAAGCATTGAGCAGACACAACACTGGATTGTAAAAGAAAGAAGCACATGAAACACTGTCAATATTGCTCAAAACCTAATATGTATGAATAGTTATGTTCAAGAACACAGTCCTTCATTTGATATTGAGGTGGGTGTATGGTGACTAATCACCCCTGGAATAAAGAATCCCTGTCTCGTACGCAGGCGTTCCAGGACTAGGACGATTGTTTGTGTCTAAATTTATCTGGAAAAGCCAATAACTCTTGGAGTTCCTGGTGTCGACAGTGTCTGCAAATGTCTTTTTGTTCTTTAAACGCTGCAATTTTTTGTGAAGGCGCAAACAAGAGTTGCCAAGATTTTTCACACCACCTTAACTGATCCTACTTAGCTGTCTTCAAAAGGACAACCCTATCACTATGAACAATGAGACTTAAAATCAGTAAAAAGTTGCCTGGGTTTAGCAGTGCATGTTTGGTCACCTTGCAAATATATAACTACTGCCCAAGAACTGAAATATGTGTTCTTCTGACAGTGGCAATGTAATTTGTTGTTATATCATTGTTTCGGCTAATTACATTTGATGCTTTAACTGACCACAACAGCACCCATAACCAGAGATATAAAGGAACACTGCTGTCTGGGCAACTGGATGAAAAATAGCCATTTAACCTCATATTATAAAGCATTTGAGATACCTATTGTATGGCCTAACTGATTTAACCACTAATTATAATTACATTGCTATTAGTTCATTACTTTTGCCACAGCAAACTTTATTTTATTTGAGTGAGGAAGTCTGGTATTGGAGAGAAGGTTTGGGAGAGACTTCTTTCTCACTGTTTACAGTATCTCTCAGTCCCAGTAAAATGATTATCTATTAAACAAGCACAGGTACTATTTTTGCAAAATAGTTCTCAGCCCTAGCTCTCTCTATTTAGCCAGATGAAATTACTGAATAAGTGCTAGGTGTTATATCATAAACAATATGACTGACTGCCCAAAGACTGATATTATTATTAAAACAATATGTTATGTAACACTTTAAACTATCCCAGCAAAGGGTAGCCTCTTCATACCAGAGTTATGTCCAAGCTATCCTGGGATGAGGAACAATGGAGCAACTTTTAAAAAATGTATTTACAAGAAAAAATATATTACAGCTGAACCAGACCGGGATTGTACAACAATCTGGCAGCATACTTATTATTATTATTATTATTATTATTATTATTATTATTATTATTATTATTATTATTATTACTGCAGTCTCCACGTATAGGAACACTTCCTAGGAGAACACTTCACTTAAGATTTTTCCCATTGTAAAAGAACACCTTTTTGGCACTGCTTGCGATTAGTTCACAACTTATACAGTACTGTTTTGTAACCTGACTCATCATCATCATCATCAAACTTAAATTCAAATTGTTTATTCAATCTTTTCAAATGTGACTTGCCATCGCAAGAGTCTTGAGGCACAGTGATTGATTTATTCAATCTTTCCAGAACCACGGTCATATCATTGCCTCGTTTTGTATTCTGATTTCCACAAGTGCACTTCATCGCTACAAAACGGCATGTAAACAAGCCGTGAAATGCACCGCTGTTTCTCTTGCTACAGAAAGTTGGAAATTGTTTGAGCTCTTGAAAAAAACCTGAATCAGACACAATTTTTTTTTTTTTTTTTACAGTAGGGGTGCTGTGTTAATTTAGTTTGACAGTTAGTTTATTAACATTAGTTTGTCTGTTACTTTATTATTACAGTTTATTAACTTACACTTGCCTATTGCTTTTCTCTTACTTATTCTGTTCATTTCATATGTTGATGCAGGTGCGTCATGAAAAGTAATGAATATTTATTTATTTATTGATCCATATTGTGCCTGGTGGTCAACTCCGTCTTAAAGAACACGTCGGCTAAGATAACATTTCGCTTGTATCCCGGGGGGTGTTCTCTTAGCCGGAGACTACTGTGTTATTATTATTATTATTATTATTATTATTATTATTATTATTATTATTATTATACATTCATTGTGATAAGAAGCTTTCTATCCAATTGTAAAAACTGAAGATATTAACACAATTCCTGGTGCTGTGCACATGGCAGAATATCTGATAGATGATTCTTCTGAAATGACAAAAGAAAGTCAGTATGACAATGTAAGGATGTACTTTATTCATTTATCTTATTGTTCAGGGGAGCAGGCTAAATAACACTGAGAAACAGTTAGTGGCCATGCCTTGAAGTTACAATATGCAAGAGCAGTACAGACAGGGGGCTACCCTGGTACCCTGGTCATTGGAGTAGCACAAAAGATACACCCTCATGTAGCATATTGTGTTTACAATCTACACTAGATATACAATTTTGTGTGTGGTAAGTTCATTGAAAATGTGTTTGGTGGTCAACTGCATCTCCCAATCTCTTGTCTACTTATTGTCGCAGAAGGAAGATTTAAGCTACTAACAACCAAATGAGCCAGATGGGCTGAATGGCCTCCTCTCGTTTGTGAACTTTCTTATGTTCTTATGTAACCAGAAAGAACAGCAGAATAGCTGACAACCTTACTACAGTACAAAACCTAATGAGGGTAGATTGACTTTGCTATATGCACAAATACAGTTATGATATGCATAAATACAATGCTAACTTAAGACTAAGCCCCTGACTCTGAGCTTTTTGGTGCATTCTTTCCATACTGGATAAACAATGATAAGTGTTGAACCAGTAAAAGTAATTCACTGTTTTTAAGTACCATTAGGCACAAGAAACTGTGCATTATTTTCTTACTGATCCAACACTTTGAGTTCTTTATGCCACTCAAAAATGTTTTTCTTAATTGATACTTGTTCGATGAGATTTAATTGATTGTTAACTTGGTAATTGTATTTGACCATACACACGTGAAGCGACACAGCTGTGATGCAATGGGTTTGAAAACGACAGATCAGACTGGCACATATTTGTCAAGATGTGGAAATTAAGAATGTCTTCTCTGACAGTATTTCAACATATCAACAGTTTTATGTGGATTAATAGCACAAACTGTGGATTCGTTAATCAACTATATATCTGTTCCACACTCCCCTTCTCTTCAAAGCTACACAGCCACTTTTAGTTAGAAGATTTGTAGAATTAATCAATCAAAAGATCAAAGGGAGACGCCACAGAAATGTTTTAATTTCTGATAAAATCATGCTGATGGCAATTTGGAAAAGAGATTTGGGATTCGAATTTATCGACTTCTGGTTCAAACATTTTTTTAATTTTATTTCTCCAGTACATACTAGGAAACAATGATATTTAGATCAATATTTCTATATAGAAAAATTGATTTACATTGAGAAAATAGAGTGATAGGGGTATAATCTGGATAGATTATAACAAACTATTGGGAAGAAAGTATGGAAACTCAAACATTTATGTTGGGACTTTCCCATTTTTTTTAATTTTTTTTTTTGTTGTCAATACAGAATATAACCATGGTTGATAAAGCTGTGTTGTGAGACACACTGCTGTTGTGGATTCTGTCCTGCCCCCTGTTGGTGAGATGAGAGGTTTAGCGCTCTATAACCAGGAACGCAGACTTTTGCATTATGGTTAAGATGCATGCTTGTGGTGTGCAGGGTTGTTGGTTTGCGCCCAGCCCTGTTACACATGCATGCATTCATTTCTGCTTTACATTAGAGGCTGTGGAGGTTGCTTTAAGAAAATGTGCAGGTTTTACCAGCTCAGGTCTTCACATTTTTCCAAAACAGACATTGATGTGATGTTACTGTGTCTGATGTATGCTAATCTACTAATATTGTGTAATGCCTGTCTACAGCTATGGCCAAATGTTTTGCATCTAGAATTGTAGGATTGAGACATAATAAATACAAATAAACTATACGAACATAATTTAGATCTTGTAATCAAAGAAACTACAAAATGATATTGCAAACGTCTACCGAAAGCCATAATAGTAGTACAGTATTTCATGTTAGATTTCGACATGTCAATTTTTTTCAATTTCTGTCACATTTTCGTTAAGTATATGGAACTACAAAGTGGTATGTAATTCAATATATTAACATATCATTATTCAGCAGGTTTCATTTGACTTTATGAAGCACAATTAGTTATTTCTTTAAACTGATGCACAACTTTTGGCCATAGCTGTAGAGTTTGCCACTGAGCTCATGTAAACATTATATTCAACAGAATGCTGCATGCTGTGTCAGATAAAAAGTCTCACTGTTCATAGTAAAATATGCAGGGTACTGGTCTACCATATTGTGAGGGGTTCCTTTTTTAGTGTAGAGAAACTGAGCAATTTTATGGAATGGTACAGTCTGGACTGGTACAGAGTTGCATTACATACTATACCTTATAACTTATGGTACACGACTACTGTCTTTTGCAAAGAGGTCCTGAGTTCATTTGCATCTCATTTAGAGGTCGCATCGTGCCTTTTGATTTATATCCAGAAAGATTTTAACTCTCCTATTATGTTCAGAATTCAGGTACATCTGTTATGTTTTGGGTCATATTGACCCGATGCAATTTCAAACTAATTTAAACAGCCTTAAATTGATTAAATGTTTTTATTTGCAAAGGTTTTACTCTTATGATCTTTTTGTCCAGGAGCTGTGATAAAACTTCTTTGACTGCCAACCTGGGAGCTCCTCATTTTGGAATGTCTTTACCAGTGAGATGCTGTTGCAATACTGACAGAAAATTTGGCTCTACCTTGTAGATATATATATATATATATATATATATATATATATATATATATATATATATATATATATATATATATACAGTACTGTGCAAAAGTTTTAGGTAGGTGTGAAAAAATGCTGTAAAGTAAGAATGCTTTCAAAAATAGACATGTTAATAGTTTATTTTTATCAATTAACAAAATGCAAAGTGAGTGAACAGAAGAAAAATCTACATCAAATCAATATTTGGTGTGACCACCCTTTGCCTTCAAAACAGCATCAATTGTTCCAGATACACTTGCACACAGTTTTTGAAGGAACTCGGCAGGTAGGTTGGCCCAAACATCTTGGAGAACTAACCACAGTTCTTCTGTGGATTTAGGCAGCCTCAGTTGCTTCTCTCTCTTCATGTAATCCCAGACAGACTCGATGATGTTGAGATCAGGGCTCTGTGGGGGCCATACCATCACTTCCAGGACTCCTTGTTCTTTTTTACGCTGAAGATAGTTCTTAATGACTTTCGCTGTATGTTTGGGGTCGTTGTCATGCTACAGAATAAATTTGGGGCCAATCAGATGCCTCCCTGATGGTATTGCATGATGGATAAGTATCTGCCTGTACTTCTCAGCATTGAGGAGACCATTAATTCTGACCAAATCCCCAACTCCATTTGCAGAAATGCAGCCACAAACTTGCAAGGAACCTCCACCATGCTTCACTGTTGCCTGCAGACACTCATTCGTGTACTGCTCTCCAGCCCTTCAGCGAACAAACTGCCTTCTGCTACAGCCAAATATTTCAAATTTTGACTCATCAGTTCAGAGCACCTGCTGCCATTTTTCTGCACCCCAGTTCCTGTGTCTTCGTGCATAGTTGAGTCGCATGGCCTTGTTTCCACGTCGGAGGTATGGCTTTTTGGCCGCAAGTCTTCCATGAAGGCCACTTCTGACCAGACTTCTCCGGACAGTAGATGGGTGTACCAGGGTCCCACTGTTTTCTGCCAATTCTGAGCTGATGGCACTGCTGGACATCTTCCGATTGCGAAGGGAAGTAAGCATGATGTGTCTTTCATCTGCTGCAGTAAGTTTCCTTGGTCGACCACTGCGTCTACAGTCCTCAACGTTGCCCGTTTCTTTGTGCTTCTTCAAAAGAGCTTGGACAGCACATCTGGAAACCCCTGTCTGCCTTGAAATTTCTGCCTGGGAGAGATCTTGCTGATGCAGTATAACTACCTTGTGTCTTGTTGCTGTGCTCAGTCTTGCCATGGTGTATGACTTTTGACAGTAAACTGTCTTCAGCAACCTCACCTTGTTAGCTGAGTTTGGCTGTTCCTCACCCAGTTTTATTCCTCTTACACAGCTGTTTCTGTTTCAGTTAATGATTGTGTTTCAACCTACATATTGAATTGATGATCATTAGCACCTGTTTGGTATAACAGTTTAATCATACACCTGACTATATGCCTACAAAATCCCTGACTTTGTGCAAGTGTACCTAGAAGAATTGATGCTGTTTTGAAGGCAAAGGGTTGTCACACCAAATATGGATTTGATTTAGATTTTTCTTCTGTTCACTCACTTTGCATTTAGTTAATTGATAAATATAATCTATTAACATGTCTATTTTTGAAAGCATTCTTACTTTACAGCATTTTTTCACACCTGCCTAAACTTTTGCACAGTACTGTGTATATATATATATATATATATATATATATATATATATATATATATATATATATATATATATATATATATATATATATATAAGAACTGTATAATGTTACCATCTGGATAGTTTATTTGTATACTTGCTTCAATATTTTTTCTTTTTTTTTTTTCTCTTTTTTTTTCTATGTTTTTTTGTTTATAAATATCTCCAGATAGGTGCAGCCATTTCCAGAAATAATAATATAAATATAATAATATTAAAATAACAAATTAAAGAAGTTTGTTTTATTCCTGCAGACAAATCTACATAGATAAATGCCATGGGTCACAGTGACCCAAAACATCTTAGTTGTATACATGACCTGTTCTAAAAAAAAATAAACATCTTAAAAGTTCTGTTTTCTGTGTTCATGACCCCAACTTTGGAAAAGTCATAAAATATTATACAGAAAATGAAAAGAAAAACAGCATTTACACTAATTGGAAACTAGGGTCAGGTCAAATAGACTGGAAACATTCTGATTGCCATATTTGCATCCACCATGTGAATAAAATGATTTATACCAACAACATTGTTAACTGTATAGTTCAGTGATTTTTTCTTTTACAGTTTCTGCTTAGGACATTTACCAGACTTATTAGCTAATGCCAGGGCTGCTTCTGAAAAAAATTGGAAGTGAGTGGTTTTAGAAATTAACACTAGAGGTGTGCAACTGTAATGTTTTGTCCACTCTGCAACTGTGGTAATCATGAGTTCGTAAATGCAATATCTTTATACAAAACCATCAAAGAAGTGTTTTTTTTTTCCAGCACTCTACAATAAAATTGTAATGATTTCAGGCCAAAAATCTGTCAAGTTTGGTATACAGATGTCCTGCATAGCTAAAAAAAATGTCAATGTATTGAACACTGGCTTGCTGTATTGGAGGTTGTAAATTTAAATCCATTTGCATCCATTTACCTTGCTCTTGGAAATCCTATAGTCATAATGGATCATTTTACATTAGATATCTAACCCAAATACAACATCCAAACAATTAATTAGCCACCTCAAATAGTCTAGGACCTAATCTTACAAGATGAAAGTGTTTCAGGTTCAGTTTTAATGCCAGATAAGAGACTGAGGAAATACCAGAAAATATTTCAGACCTTTCACCTGGGGTCCAAAAGTGGTGTCCTATGGCTGTTTGTACATATGTTTTCAGGAGCCCAACAATTGTTTTACTATTTTGGCAGATCTCCAAACTAATGATGCCAAACGATTCCTTTAAAAAAATAAAAAATAACAAAAAACAATGGATGTTTCCTTCCAGACTTTTGTGCCAAGCTGAACCCCTCGCCACTATCATATCATTGTCTATAGAGAAAAGGTCTCATTTTTTTACTTACTGTCAGAATATTGCTTTTAATTGCTGTCCTGGTTTCCCTTGCAGAGTGAAGAGGAGTCAGGGACGATTAATCAAAGTAATGAAGCATAATGATGTCTCGGATAGGCCCCTCAGCCTTGGTCAGGGGTTGGACAATGTGAACATTCAGCTACTTAGCTTCCTTTGCAACTTTGTGACAAAACCTGTTTGCCCAACACTAATTAAGATGCCTCCCTATTTGCGCCGCTGAATAGGTTTGACGAAAGGGGTCGTCCAACGAGTTGACATGTTCCAGAGCACAAACAAGCCGGCCTGTGTCCTTTCGGAGATAATTGGTGTCCCTTGCAACATGCCGCTTCCCAGTGTTGCTCTTTGTGTTTTCTTGGAAGGCTTAAATGAGAGGATTCAGGGCTCTAATGGGATTCCTGTGAGATTTAAACAAACAGAAAGCAACCCCCTACTGTTCAGCATGGTGCATTGAACAGCAGGGAGTCCACTACTTACCCCTACTACCGTTGTAGGGTGGAAGGCCATGCATTGTCTTTCCTGCCTCTAAAGTGGGATACACCATCAGGATGCAAGCCCCTACAGAGGCTGGGTGCCCACAGTTGTGTTGTGAGTGTTTAATGTGATGAGTGTTTAATTGGACCTCTGATTGTATCTCTAATGAAAATATCTGTAACCTCTATGCAGTGTAACAAACCCAGCTGTTCAATTAATAAGCTCCTCCAGGATTATGTGTAGTTCATGGGCCAGGAGCAAAGGCTGTATGGAGGAGGAACCTCAGGAATTGAGAATAGGAGAGAAGTGCTTTATGACTTAGGAAGGAGTATGGGGTTTCCCCTTGGCTCAGGGAAACCCGCCCTTGCTTAGGTGAGACCAAACCGATAGGCCTTCAAGGCTGGGAAGCAACTTTTACTTACCCCAAGGGGAACCTAGAGGTAGAGAACAGGAGAATGGAAGATAGTTAAGATACATTTGGCCGGGGGTCCCCTCTGGCCTCGTGGAGAACCTTCCTGGGCCTCTACGGTTGGGAAGTGAGCTTCACTTGCCCCCGAGGGAGACTGTTGCAGAGGTGGAGCTGCATAGTGGAGGAGGAAGGGAGAATGGGGGAAACCAAAAAATGCAAGACAGAGAATGAGGACATGACTTGGGGGTTTATATAGGGAGAATGGCAGATATTATTGGAAGGACAACAGTGGAGAAGCCCTAGCTCCTACCCCCTCTACAACCACACCCAAGGTTACAAAAAAACAGAAAACAATCAATCAATACTTATTCAGTATTTTAAAGCCCATGACCCGTAATACACATAAATAGATAATAGTGCTCAGTAGATTTTCAGTTAGATAAAAGGGATTAAAACAGATATGACAAACAGTTACAATTAATTATGTAAGTTATATCCATGTATTATTAATTTGAGAAAAAGCCAAAAACTGAATGTCAGTGATCATGTCACTGAATATGTTAAAGCAAATGAATGATGGTATTATTATTACTATTCATCTTAAAGTGCTCACAAAATGATTCCAGTAAACCTGATCAATATTTATTGACATCATTTTGTAGCCTTGCATTTTTCTATATGAAAAATACAAACATTATGGTAAAGGTGAATTCGATTTTGTAATGGTAATATAATAGAATTTATCAAGCTCTCCTTGCACATATTTTAATGCTTCACTTCTGGTCTACTGATAGGCAACATCAATGTTGATACTGAAAACATGTCAGTCATAAGAAAAGCAGCGCTTGGTAAAAAAAAAAAAAAGAAAAAAAAGAAGAAGAAAATGAAAAATAAATGAAAAACATTCAGAATGTTTCAGGGAAATATATTAAATGCTTCTTTTCATACAATAGCTCAAAATCTCAGAAGCGACTTTTGCGTTTGCTGTGTTCCTTCAATGGGAAGTGCACCATGGAAGAGTGCAAAAGATGTTTGTTCATTTTTTTAATACACCACCCACTCGATATATATCGTGGATGTCAGGGTCCAAAATAAATCCGTTATAATTATATATCGAGGGTCGCAATGTAGCGAGAAACCCATAGAAAAACAAATAGGCTAATAAATAAATACTGTACAAGTGAACACCTCGTAAAATACAAAAAACGCTTCAGCAAATAGATATTTAATTTGCTTTGTGTTATTGTGCAATACGTGTGTATATGATAACAGTACGATATCAATGCTTTGTTTTTAATTATTTGGTATATTGTTGTTTGTGATGTTTACGAAATAAAACGAACAGTAAAACTTATTTACAAAAATACAGGAAAACAAAATACAGCTGTACCATACATACAACTATGGCTCTCGATGCGCTCGCGCAGCTTCTTTTTTTAAGCA
The DNA here is from genome assembly GCA_030684275.1 of Acipenser oxyrinchus oxyrinchus. NCBI lineage: Eukaryota > Metazoa > Chordata > Actinopteri > Acipenseriformes > Acipenseridae > Acipenser > Acipenser oxyrinchus. The sequence goes on along the minus strand of CM060247.1, from coordinate 4,515,788 downwards.
TCCAAACAAAAAACAACTAGAAAAAACAACAACTATCCTTGATGTTTTCCGCATTTGTTTTCTTTACATTAATATAATAAAGGTCAAAGATTAGAAATGTAAAGGGCAAAGGGCTAAAAAATATGTGGCCTAATGTATTTTTCATTTTACAATTTCCTTGCCTTTTTATGATGTATTGCAATTATATTGAGTGGTTCTGGATTCTGTTGATCTAATATTGAGTTATTATGATTCTTCTCTAGATCTGGCTCCATTCAAGTCACGTGCAAAAATGGCCTTAGGTGGTCCCACCTACTCACCCTCTTTATATATGTCAAGTTAGTTGGGCCAGCAGAGTTGAAAGGTCAAATTGTCACACTCTTAGAATGCCTTGGATCAGAACTGTTTCATCCAATTGAGTATTACTGGTGTGTGCCATTGTGTGTGTGGAGACAAATGAGATATTGTAGGGCAGTGTTTATTATGTCAGACCACATATGAAGCTCACAAGGGATCCCTTAGATCTGTTATATACCAACACTTACACGAAGCGTTAGTCCTGCTCCAATGCTCATTTCATCTTTGGCTTTTCCAAAGGAAAGATATTGTCTAATCACATTGAAATTATTAAGAAAATTGACAGTGCTTATCTAATCTTGTGGCCCACTGAACGCTCAGTACACTGCTTGGTCTTTTTCCTTGCTTTGATGCTGATAGGCTGCTCATTTTCTGTACAGAAGTTGAAGAGACCTCTGCTTTATTAATGTGTTGAGCTTACCTTGTTAACTCAAGCTATTTGTACAATCACTCGTTTCAGTCCTGACTACTGGACTTTAAGTAAGCCCATGCTTACTCAAGAGCTAACTAAACATACCTGGTGACTGCTATATATTTTCACAGAGCTCAGTCTTGGTTTTACTACTGTAGGCTGCTCTGATCATGTAGCCGCATCACTTAAAATATTTAGACAAGAAGTGAGGTCAAGGTGAAATGTTAAACAAACTGAGCAAATTGTTTCTCAGGTGAATGGCATTTAATGGACCATGAACCTCCCTCCTAGCGCTTGGGGAAAGAGATTGGATGAAAGCAATCCCAATATTAAATATTGTTCCAGATTTGGTTTTAAGGTAAAATCCAGCTATTAAAAATGTATTTGACAATGAGTTTGAGCGAACATGAGCTTTCGATACTTGTGGGATTATCAGGCCTTTTATTTTAAAAAATGTGGGGTTGCTTCGGTTTTAGGTATAGATATGGATCGGAATGATTTTTTTAGTCAAGTTTCTGAACAAGTTATATCACTGCTTATGCCCTTATTAAATTATTTATATGTTTGAAATTGTGATCAAATCTCAATTTCTATATTGGACCACAAGAGACTTGATCATTGTTATTTCTTGTTTTAAATTTCTTGTGTTTTATTGGTTGAGTCTCAGCGTTTTACAAATGTTTTTCTCAAATATTTCTCACCTTGTTTTCAGAAAACAAATTACTATATAGTACTTTTATGGAGGACACCCTAATAAACATACAAACATATAAAATGGGTACATTTTGGGGGATTTAAATATAAACATGATTTTTGAACTTTTAACTTCTTAGTATTTATGTACCCTGGTTCCAGTCAAATCGGCTGCGTTGTGTAGTGTAGTGTACCGGTCTACCGAACCATGATTCAGTCTTGCACCAATTACACAACAAACTACATAAATATGAATAACTTAATGTCATCAACTCAGTCAGGCTTTGGAGCATAATGATCAATAACCAATGCTGAATACCGAAGGTTTCCTAAAGTGAGCCTTCTTTAGTATTTTAGTCATAGGAGGCTGTGTGGTCCAGTGGTTTAAAAAAGGGGTCTTGTAACCAGGCGGTCCCTGGTTCAAATCCCAGCTGGCTCACTGTGTGACCTTGAGCAAGTTACTGAACCTCCTTGTACTCTGTCTTTCAGGTGAGACATTGTTGCAAGTGACCCTACAGCTGATGTGTAGTTCACACACCCTAGTCTCTGTAACTCGCCTTGGATAAAGGTGTCTGCTTAATAAAAATAATAATAATTCACTTCCTTACAAAGGACTTAGAGTTGGTCAATCACCACTTTCAAGTGAGCTTTTGACTCCTGAGTTGTCGTCTGCAGCAGTTAAATGCTCCCAAGCATAGCTAATAACAGATCTCTAGCAGTCAAAGCATAGGGTGTGCTGTCTGATTGCAGAACAGTGACTGACAGGGCCAGGCATGGGTTCAGAAATGTATTGGCGGGTAAGGGTATAATTTAACTGCATATATTAAAGTACATAGAGCTAACAAAAACATTCCAGTAAATGTTACCTGATATGTATTGCCATGATTTCCCAGGACTCACATGTTCCTATATGAAACACGCACCCATTATGGTAAAGGTGAATTTGATTTTTTTGTATTTGATTTTTTTTTTAAAGCATTTAATTAAGAAAATGTATTGCTCACTACTTGCAAATACTTCAATGCACTTCCCATTTACTCCCTTCTGCTTTAAGAGGTCGCATAAAGGAATGCAGTCTACTTTGAGAACATGTCAGTTTAGGAAAAGCAGTGATTGGTTCTGGATGGTGACCCACAGCATGAAGTTATTGTAAAGGAAATGAACGTCAGGCATGTTTTGAGTTTGCAATGTCGACTGTGTTCCTTCATGACCAGAAGTGCAGCATTGAAAAAAATGCAAAAGACTTATTTTGTTTACAAATAGCAAAGAATTCAACACATGTTTAACATAATGTAAGAAACAGGAAAACGTGAGATCTAAAACGTGATGGTAAAACATATTACATAAGACTTACCCAGATGATTTTGTTAGCTTTATGTAGTTTAATGATACTTTGCAGGAGGATATTAACAATATTTCAGCATGGGTAAGTAATACATATCTTGCTGACATTGTGGACTGTTTTAAATATGTGGGAATCTGGTTGGAACCAGGAATGACATATGGGGACACATCAGGCATTTGGTTTAAAGGCTAACACAGTTGTAACACAAAAGACAAAGCCTTTGTTTATAGTTGGGCTCAATTTTTTAAAAAAAAATGTTAATACTAGTAGAGTATAATATATCATAGGGGAACAAATGCAGTACTATCACATATCACACGTCTGGTGGGTAAGGAAAAGGGCTTGTAACCAGGAGGTCCCCGGTTCAAATCCCAGCTCACTTACTGAATCACTGTGTGACCCTGAGCAAGTCACTTAACCTCCTTGTGCTCCGTCTTTCGGGTGAGATGTTGTTGTAAGTGACTCTGCACCTGATGAATAGTTCCCTGGGATAAAGGTGTCTGCTAAAAAAACAAATTATAATACTGTTCTGTATAACCGCATGTGTAAACTTGAGAAATTGTACAGTGCGGCAGAGGCTCCATAGAGGAGACAAAGGGAGGCAGTGCCTCATCAAACTTTCAAAGTAAAAAAATAAAATTATATATTGTTGTGCAGCATTATAATATAATAATGTTCAATAAAACAAAAACAAAAATATTGTCTAAAACGCAAGAAAAAATGAAATTTTAACCTAAACCCTAGATGCAACATTCCTGTAGTAGCAGCAGTTGTGGCTCCTCCTCAGAGGAGGCAAGGCTCTGTTATAAACTCCTAACCACAGTACTAGCAGTAGAAGATCACGTGATCTGAGCATGGGTACACCGTCACTCCGTTTTTAGTATTGTAAGCGTACGTTGTTATTACGTTTTAGTTATTAATGATGGTGATAATGATAACAATATAATAATAATAATAATAATAATAATAATAATAATAATAATAATAATAATAATAATAAAACTGGCACAGTGGATGTTCATTTCAGGATCCTTCATTTTGACCACACTGTTTTAAATATAAAGTCTTAAGATATACATACAGCAGCAGTGTGGAGTAGTGATTAGGGCTTGGGACTCTTGACTGGAGGGTCGTGGGTTCAATCCCAGGTGGGGGGCACTGCTGCTGTACCCTTGAGCAAAGTACTTTACCTAGATTGCTCCAGTAAAAACCCAACTGTATAAATGGGTAATTGTATGTAAAAAAATAATGTGATATCTGCATAATGTGAAATAATGTATAATGTGTATAATATGATATCTTGTAACAATTGTAAGTCACCCTGGATAAGGGCATCTGATAATAAATAAATAATAATAATACACACACACACATATTTATACACATCATTATATATATATATAGTCAATTCTCATTAAAAATAAATTGGATTAAATGAATTTCCTGATACAAATTTAGCAGTCGCATATTGTAAATTACTTTTTATAATACCAATTCACTTAATACAAATTTCCTGTTTGTGTGAATATTTTGCAGCCCAGCCAGGGAAGAAAAAAAAAATGAATAAAATGAACAGCTGAGTGTAAAGGATATTGGGAAATGTATGAACTTATAACTTCAATAAAAAAACTAACAGTATGCACCAAAGACCAATAATGACATGTACTGTGATGGTACAGGTTGGGAAGTCTGTGCCAAGCTCTCCACTCCTTATTTGTGCAAAATAAGTGTGCTCACCCCATGTAAAACTGCACATATTGTGAGGGTAGGGATGCGTTTAAAAGCCCATTCCTGCAGAAAGTATTGCTGTTAATTCCCCTCTAATTGGGCAGGCCAAACACACATGTGCAAATGTGTGCATTTTAATGGAAGACCTGTCCTAACTGGAGGGGATTGAAAAGAAAACATGTGTGGGATGTGGTCAGGGTAGATTGGAAAATTAATTGGCACTCTAACCGGGCCATATGTATACATGATGCCCAGTTCTTAACATCAACTGTTGTACATGACTTCTGTGTTTCCTGTATGACCATCGGTCACTCTGTCACAATTTAGGAATTACCAGCATAAGAGCTACAGCTTGCAAGGGCTTGATGTGTTATTCACCGCTTGAACTGGGAAATGGTCAAGACACATTGTTTTGATTGCTTATCTTGGGGTTCATGCTGCCTTTTCTAATTGATGGTATTTTTTCATGCTTCCTAAAAGGCCACACACAAACACAAAAAGACATTCTCAGTCCTCTCTCTGTTTTTATTGACTGTAAACAGGGCAATGGCTTTTTTTCCTCATAGCTGTGCCCCTCCAGGCCTGTTCTGATAGCAAGCCAGGATCCATTAGGAGATGAAATGGCAGTGCTGGGGCTCATGTTACCCCCAGTTAAACAGATAAACTTAAACAAATCAAAACAAAGCAGGGCTTTGAGTTTAACTCATAACACTGCTGTGAGCTACAGAGGACGACAGAGAGATAGGGGAGAAAATAAAACAGAAGCAGGAAGCAGAGTACAGATTCATTTTGTTGATTATAATATTATCATCATTAATGTTCTGGCACTGTTCTGTATGGCAATGTTTTTACAGCTGGGTATATTTAATGACTTAATGCCATTATTAAGTCAATATTAATCCTGGTGATATTTTTTACAGGGCTGATGAATATCACTACAGAATAAGAGTACAGTTGAATGAGGTTTATACGTTATATGGAATTAGGACCTGATGCTGTTAGATTGTGCCAGAAACCAGCATCTTTTTTCTTCATTTATACATTTCTTTATGTTTTGTTTGTTTTCTCCTTTATGGAGGTGCCAAACGTTTGTCCATCATCATGTCCTACAGACTTAAATAGGAAAGAGGTAAATAAAAAAAAATCCCATTACCATGACTCCATCCATCCATCCATTATCATTAACCGCTTACTCCTCTATAGGGTCGTGGTGAGCCGGAGCCTAACCCGGCATACACAGGGCGCAAGGCGAGACTAAACCCTGGACGGGACGCCAGTCCATCGCAGCCATTACCATGACTGTCCTTATAAAATGTAGAGACAGATGAAAAGCCAGGTTGTAAAATTGCAGATAAACATCTACAAAAGGCCTTTTCAGTTCCTCTTTTGCATGAAGAGAATTCTGTCCTGCTGTGCTGTGATATCCCAAATCCATACTACCAATGGGTTTCTGGACAGGTGTCAGTCTTTGTCTTGCTAAGGCCTGTTCTGGACACTCTACTGTGATCATCCACGTTAAGATCATGTAAGGTGGCGCTGCATTACCACAAATAAACCAACCAAAGGGTCTTGATGAAACCATTAAGATGGTATCATCAGTTAATCACAATTTCACCTCATTTAACCATCAATCTGGGTTAGGAAAATTAAATTATAATGGAATTATAAACATATTTCAGTAACTCTTTATATTGTGTCTCTATTTACTGTGCATTACATAGTAGATACTTAGTAAATACATGTGTACTTACAATGGTATTATGCATAGTTACAATGTACTTAATTGCAAAATATATGTAAGTACACCATTATATCATAATAGGGTTAGGGTTACGGTTATATCATGCAAAACGATTTGCACATTAATGTAAAGTGTTACCCATATTTCACCCTTGTATTTTCATGTGATTTGAGTATTAGTTTTTGAATAAGAGTTTGACTGATATGAAAACACAATCAGTGCCTTTTCTCCTTTAGTTTTGGCACTGTTCGTTAGGAAGTATTCCATATCATGCCTAACACTTCTTTTTCTAATGGCTTTTCAAAACAATAGATACATTGGATACTGTAATTAATCACATAAGAACACACAACGTCCTCAAATGCACCCCTAGACCGCCTTCTAATGCAAGCACCAACTGGAATATCTGATTAATGAAAGTCCACTAAACCATTAATGCTTTTAGGTCATCTATTAGATATATGGTTGTAAGTGGATGCTACCATGAAGTTGTACTGCCGCAAACACTGGGGAGTACATGGGCTTGTAGGTCTTGTGAGAGTAGGGTAGCAGCATCCTCATTTCAACATAATACTGGCAACAAATCTGTTTCAAGTTTAGCACAATCTGTTTTATTATGAGAGAAACTGGTGATTATGTCATCAGCACCATCTGGAAGCTTCTTGATTAAACACCGTAGATGTGATCATTCAAACTGAAGGCCATACAAGATCAAATCAAGCACATACATGTATGAAACACAGTGAGATGCAAAGTATGGCTGGGAGAATGTTGGAGCCTTCCCATGAGGAGTGTAATAAGAGTATGGCTCACATGATGCAGAAGATGTGAAAGAGTGCTTGCAAAGGGTTTCCAAGCCACCACATATGACAATTGCCTGAGTTCCTTTTCAATTTATAAATATATGAGCTCAATAGTAGAACAAGTTCTGCACATATAGCTCAGCTGAGCATGTTTTGATATATCTTTTTTTTTTTTTAACTGACAATCAACAATATGTAAATAATGGCATCTGAATACTGTATTGGGTTACTGCCTGCATATTGGTGAAGAGAAGACTGATAAAAAGTTACAATTTAAATGTTTTTGATGAGGAGCCAACCCATGCCTTTAATCAAGACCAGTGTGACAAGGTGTTCCTCCAGAGATCTACCGTTATCTGCAGTGGTCTTGGTCATGCCGTGCAATCACACTCACGCACCACACTCTAGGCAATGCAGGTTGGCAGCAGAACAGGATGGATATTGAATGAAGGGTCACCAGCAATCTTATTTTCTGTCTTCTGAGCTGCTGCAGTCCAAAGTTACAGTAAATGTACTCCAAGCTTGCACAGTAACTGGATTTCAGTTTAAATTATTTTCAATGCAAGTCGTATTATAGTTTTGAACAGTTAGGTTTTGAATAATCATATATTTATTTTGTATTACAGGAATACAATTGAAGTGTATTCTCAAAAAAACAGAGAACACATTAATTTACGTGCACAGTATATGGCTAATTTACATACCACACCGTGCACGCTACATGTATTGTGAGCGATAATTTAATGTGCACGATAATGTCTGAGACATACCCGTGACCACCATGATATCAAAAGCCTCAGCAGTCCAGGCGTATCTTTTGATCAGTAGCTTATTGTGAAGGTGGAGGTGGCTTACACTGACTGAAAATGAGCGATCAACAGACACAGCACTCAGCAGGGGACAGGCAGAGGCAACGTAAAGTGAAGATGCACTGCTTACCTTTTAATTTTAACGTAAGCTCCTTTAATGCATACAGCCCGGCTATTAGTTTCTAGAATTGCATTAATGTACTGCTTAGTTTTGAAATTCTTTAAAACAACCCGCCTCTTTAATATTAATGGCCTGCATACTTATTGGTGACTAGGAATTGTGCAGGGGCAGTAATGTGAGTAGTATATTTGAGTATATTGTCCTACACACAGACATTTTCACGTACATTACGATGTATATATATATACAGGTAGTGGACAAAAAAATGGAAACACCTGGGTAAATGAGGGACACCAAGTATATTGGAAGCAAGGGCTTCTACACAGGTGTGGCTCATGCGTTAATTAAGCAAATAACATACCAGCATGCTTAGGATCATGTATAAAAATGCTGGACAGGCCTGATTGCCTATAATTATGGATAGCATGGCTGCAAGAGGAGACCTCAGTGACTTTGAAAGAGGGATGATTGTTGGGGCGCGTTTGGCAGGAGCTTCAGTGACCAAGACAGCTCAACTTGCTGATGTTTCATGAGGAATGATGTCTAAGGAGATGTCGGCATAGAACTCCGAGGGAAAGACATCATCAGCAAAGGGCAACAGTGGGCGGAAGCGCATACTCCAGGATTGTGATATCAGTGCATTAATTTGAAGTGCAAGGCAAAACAGGCGAGCAACTGCAGATCAATTGACTGCAAATTTCAACCTGGGGTACGAGCAGTCAGTTTCATCAAAAAAAGTCCGCCGAGAACTCCAGAGAGCGGGATACCATAGTGGCTCAACGCACTATTAAGTGACTTTACATTGGTGTTTCCATTTTTTTGTCCACTACCTGTATATACAGTGCCTTGCATAAGTATTCACCCCCCTTGGACTTTTCCACATTTTGTAGTGTTACAACCTGGAATTAAAATGGATTTAATTAGGATTTTTTGTCACTGATCTACACAAAATAGTCCATAATGTCAAAGTGGGGAAAAAATCTACATATTTTTCAAAATTATTTACAAATAAAAAACTGAAAAGTATTGATTGCATAAGTATTCATCCCCTTTGCTGTGACACCCCTAAATAAGCTTTGGTGCAACCAGTTTCCTTCAGAAGTCACATAATTAGTTGAATGGAGTCCACCTGTGTGCAATTCAAGTGTCACATGATCTCAGACTAAATACACCTGTTTTTGGAAGGCCCCAGAGTTTGTTAGAGAGCATATCTAAACAAACAGCATCATGAAGACCAAGGAGCTATCAAAACAAGTCCGGGATAAAGTTCTGGAGAAGCACCAATCAGGGTTGGGTTATAAAAAAATATCCCAAACTTTGAACATCCCCCGGAGCACCGTTAAATCCATTATTTAAAAATGGAAAGAATATGGCACAACCGTGACTCTGCCTAGAGAAGGCCGTCCACCAAAACTCAGTGACCAGGTAAGGAGGGCATTAGTCAGAGAAGCAACCAAGAGGCCAATGGTAACTCTGAAGGAGCTGGAGAGATCCACAGCTGAGATGTGAGAAACCGTCCATGGGACAACTATAACCCGGACACTCCACAAAGCTGGGCTTTATGGAAGAGTGGCGAGAAGAAAGCCATTGATTTCCATTACATGAGAGTAGATGTTAAAACTTCATGCTGATTTTAACTTGGCTCTCGCCAAGATAAGCACCAACTAAGACGTAGCTTCACAGTAAACTAATGTGATCCATATCAAATCCTGTTTGGATTTTGCCAAAAGGCATGTGGGAGACACAGCAAACATGTGGAAAAAGGTTCTCTGGTCTGATGAGACCAAAATTGAACTTTTTGGCCTTAGCGCAAAATGCTATGTGTGGCGCAAAGCCAACACTGCTCATCACCCTGAGAACACCATCCCCACGGTGAAGCATGGTGGTGGCAGCATCATGTTATGGGGATGCTTTTCATCGGCAGGGACTGGGAAACTGGTCAGGATTGAGAGCAAGATGGATGGAGCCAAATACAGGGAAATTCTAGAGGAAAACCTGTTTCAGTCTGCAAGAGACCTGGGGCTGGGGCAAAGATTCACCTTCCAGCAGGACAATGAACCTAAACACACAGCCAAAGCTACACTGGAGTGGTTTAAAAACAAGAACCTGAATGTCTTAGAATGGCCCAGTCAAAGCCCAGACCTTAATCCGATTGAGAATCTGTGGCAAGACTTGAAAATTGCTGTTCACCAATGGTCCCCATCCATCTTGACAGAGCTTGAGCAATTTTGCCAAGAAGAATGGGCAAAAATTGCAGGGTCCAGATGTGCAAAGCTGGTAGAGACTTACCCAAAAAGACTCACAGCTGTAATTGCTGCCAAAGGTGCTTCTACCAAGTATTGACTCAGGGGGGTGAATACTTATGCAACCAACAAATGTCTTTTTTTTGTTTAATTAACTTTTGTGTCATAATAACAAATATTTTGCACCTTCAAAGTGTTAAGTATGTTGTGTAAATCAAATGGTAAAAATCCCAATTAAATCCATTTTAATTCCAGGTTGTAACACTACAAAATGTGGAAACGTCCAAGGGGGGTGAATACTTATGCAAGGCACTGTATATATACATACATATATATATATATATACCTCCTGAAGTCCAATTTCCACTGCCTCAAAGTGGCAGAAGGGTGACAACGGGTACTCAAGACAAAGTACAGTTGGGTCCCCTGACTCTGGCAGGTTAAACCATGCTGTGAAAGCTGGTTAGGCATGAAGGCAGAGGGTGCTAAGAATCACCAGGTTATGATGTTAAGCTGCCACAGAACACTGACCCTGGCCACGTACAACTGTAGATCGCTTTCAGGTGAAGCAAGACTTCAAGAGTTGGAAGAAGAACTTGGAAGAATCAAGTGGGACATCATAGGACTAAGCGAAGTACAGTGAAAAGATGAAGGACTACTAGAACTCAAGAGTGGACATCTTCTCTTCTACCGAGGCACTACAGATGGACGAACAGGTGGCATTGGATTCATTGTCCACAAGACAATCAAGAATAACATAGAAGAGATTGCCAGCGCATTAGAGAGATCTGCAAGACTGATAGTGAAAGTTTCAAGGAAGTATGAACTTCAGGTCATCCAAGTATATGCACCAACAACAAGCTATTCGGATGAAGATGTCAAAGATTTTTCTGAAGAAGTAGAATAACTACACGAAAATGGGAAGAGTCACTACAAGTTCATTATCAGTGACTTCAATGCCAAAATAGGAACCCAGCAAGAGGACAAGAATTCGGTCTGCAAATTTGGACATGGCGTCAGGAACGAGAGGGGAGACAGACTAGTCAAATTTGCAAAGAACAATAACTTATTCATCATGAACACCTTCTTCCAGAAGAAACCCAGCAGGAAATGGACATGGAGAGGACCCAATGGACTGAAGAATGAAATTGACTACATACTCACCAACAAGAAACACACCGTACAAGATGTCTCAGTACTAAACAATTTTAACACAGGAAGTGACCACAGACTTGTTAGATGCAAAATACACCTAAGCACAGCACTGGAGAGAGCGAAACTTGTGATGACGAAATCCAACACAATCAACGTGGAAATGCTCCAGAAGAAAAGACTGGAACTGAAGAATAGATTCAGTGCTTTTCAAGATCTGCAAAAAGATGAAGCAATCGAGGTAAACAAAATCTATGAGGAAGTGACGCAAGTAATTGTAGAAACAGCAAAAAACATAGCTGGAACACAGAGTACAAAATGCGACCAGAGGATCAAGCAAGAGACAAAAGACTTCATCAGGAAAAGAAGGGAAACAAACAGCAGCTCTGAAGTCAAAGACTGAATACATTGAGCTCTGCAAGACAGTAAGAAAGCGCACGTCAAATGAAAACCCACTTACCGTATCATGCCGTACCTGCATCTGTCAAGTTTCCCATTCTATTCTATGATCGGTTTCTCAGTCTAGCATTTCAGGTTTCATTCTCTAAGGCAGCGCTAGTACTGTGGAATGTGCAATGAAAGTCGCGGGAGGGTCAGGTGACATTTGTATCCAATTGCGTATCATGTAGTGATTCCAATCTACCTGTGGGCATTTAGAAGACCGAGATATATTGCGGGAAGCCATTCAACTTTTACAAGTATATATATATATATAGTGTTTTCAATTGTTATTTTTTGTTGTATTATTAGTTTTACTTGTTTAGTTGTACAGGTAGTGGACAAAAAAAATGGAAACACCAATGTAAAGTCACTTAATAGGGCGTTGGGCCACTATGGTGTCCCGCTCTGTGGAGTTCTCGGCGGACCGTTTTTGATGAAACTGGCTGCTTGTACCCCAGGTTGAAATTTGCAGTTAATTGATCTGCAGTTGCTCGCCTGTTTTGCCTTGCACTTCGAATTAATGCACGGATATCACAATCATGGAGTATGCGCTTCTGCCCACTGTTGCCCTTTGCTGATGATGTCTTTCCCTCGGAGTTCCTTGCCGACATCACCTTAGACACCGTTGCTCATGAAACATCAGCAAGTTGAGCTGTCTTGGTCACTGAAGCTCCTGCCAAACGCGTCCCAAAAATCACCCCTCTTTCAAAGTCACTGAGGTCTCCTCTCGCAGCCATGCTAGCCATAATTATAGGCAACCAGGCCTGTCCAGCATTTTTATACCTGACCCTAAGCATGCTGGGATGTTATTTGCTTAATTAACGCATGAGCCACACCTGTGTGGAAGCTCTTGCTTTCAATATACTTGGTATCCCTCATTTACCCAGGTGTTTCCATTTTTTGTGCACTACCTGTAGTTTATATAGTTTTTAGCGAAAGCTAAACATGGCAATGTACTTGGTCTTTCTATAATGAGCAACGGGAGTGAAATTGGTTCGGATGATTTGTATACCAGCGACAGTGATGTTGACTTATCACTCAGCAATGATGATGAAGAGGATGTGGAGCCAAGAACAGTACAAACTGTCCAAACTTTTTACCAAGTGAACAGTCTTAACTTAAATGGCCCTTGCTGCCAGATTTTTCCATTCAAACAAATTTTAATAACCAAGTAATTCAGCAAGATGTATTTATTTCATCTCATTATTCTGAGCTGGGTGCTCATTTAAATACATTATCATGCATTACCATACACATCTCATATTTATTCAGATTACCATAGTATGGTACAATAAAATTAGCGTGCCCCATAATATGCCTACTATTTCATGGGATAATGAATACAATTGCAATAGTAAATATGGAAATCATTAACGTGCACAGTAAGTGCAATTATCACACACCATGAAGTTTAGCGCCCTTTCGTAAAATGAAGCCCAAAAACTGAGAATGAAAAGCCCCAAAACTTTTGATCCTATAATAATTTAAAATAGAAGTTCAATACAAAAATACTGTAAAAAGACAGTATGTACAGAATATATAATCCTAGAGTATTTCAGTCAGAATATAAGGAGCATGAGTGATAGAATAAAAGAGAGTTCCATTAAAGGAACATGGAATTATTATTATGACAGGGGCTTGCCCTGCAGTAGGTACAGCTCATTTCTTGGATGATACAGTATAACCACTATATAAATAAACAAGAGGATTCCAATCTTTATCAGACCATCTTATGAAAATAAATTAGTAGAAATGCCAAGAAACTCTTACTGTGAATTCAATCATTTCTTGTATATGGTATTATTATTATTATAGCAATACATGATAAATCAGAAAAAATCTTTCTTTCTTTCTTTCTTTCTTTCTTTCTTTCTTTCTTTCTTTCTGGACATGCAATGGGCAGAAATGCATTCAACCTTTAATCCAAGGCAATGATCCTGGGCTCTCATTTACACCTGCAACTGATAATACTTTATTTAGTGTATTTCCTAATTGTACTCATAATAATGTTACACATTCAGTCTAACAAACTAACTTAGTGTGCTTTCCTATAGCTTTCAAAAACATGATGTCATCAACCGAATAGATGACTCCTCTGTATTACTACGCTGCGTATCATTGAGACAGTTAAGGTAGGGCTAAGGAAAGGGTTTAAAAATAACTACCTGCAATAGATTTTTTTTGTTTGTTTTCTCACTATTTATTATTTAAGTAATTAAAGTAAATTACTAACAATTAATTAAGATTGGGTCATTTTATATGCATTCTGAGACCAGAAAAAAAGTCAAAGGTCAAATTTCAGGGTAATGCATTTTAACAAGACCAATATCTATTTACATATTTATTATTTATTCTTTGCTTCATCGATGTATTCCAGGTAATCTGTCCAGGGATTCAAGCGATAACAGCATTGCTTGGATTTCTTGAATTGATAGTTCAGAGCTGGCTCAAGATTAGATGGAAACTGAATAGTCACCCTTTTTGTTTTGCTTATAGCGGACTGTTATCATTAGCTTTGTTCCACCCGGTATTACTTGCACCTTTCCTTCCATATATTCCTCTTGGCTCTTTTTTTTACTATTAAGGGATTTCAGTAACTAGGTATCCGGACAGCCGCTAGACCACCATGTACTGGGAAGCACTGGCACAGATGTTACCACCAATAAAGTGCATTACAGGGATATAATGTACATACTTTATTGAATTAAGTGTTATTTTCATTTTTCATTGTTGGAACATTCTGGAATTCAATGTATTTTTACAAATTCAGTAATACAACATTATGGAAATAAAACATGTCATATACATGGTTATTCTGTAATAGAATGTTACAGCGTTTCTATGTAAAAGATTTACAAAACCAGCTTAGCATTTTGTCTATTTATTTGTATTGGAACTTGAAGAATTCTTAAACTATAACCTTTTTTTTTTTTGGTAGCACTGTGATGCAATTCGCATGCTGTATTACATATGACCATTTGCTGGAAGTTTCCACTGCAATAGTATGTAAGAAGCAGACCTAACAGTCTTCCTTCGACTGCCCAGTGTTCTCTGGGTTCTGTGGGTCTATTTTCTATAGTTATACAGTGTGTTTATTGGAAGTCATAGTTCAGTTCAGTTTATGCAATACAAAATAAGCCAGTATAGGACTGCAGGATCCAAGGAAGGGAACCTGGCTGTTGAAGAAGTATTACTATTATTATTATTGATTTTTTTAGCAGACGCCCTTATCCAGGGTGACTTACAGTAGTAAACAAAAATACATTTCAAGAATCACAGTACAAGTAATAATACAATTAGGAGCAAGATAACAATATGGAGCAGATAACAGTGTCAGTGATAGTTACATCAGGATATAATTAAATACAAAATACTACAGATTAAATAACACTTGTGACAGATTGCACTACTCTAAAGTACAGGATTAAATGCAGTAAAATAGGGGGCAGATAAGAGCAAGTAAAGCGCATTTAAGGAAGAGTGATAAGTGAAGGTGATTTGAACACAGTACGATTTGATATCGGAGCAGTTCAAGAGCAGATAATAGTGTTGATAGTTACATCAGGGTTATATACGAGTGCAGGTGAAATACAAAATACTACAGATTGGGTTAAGTGCAGGATTAAATACATTAAAATAGGGACCAGATAAGTGCAAGTTAAAGTGCATTAAAGGCAGAGTGCTATATTGTCCAGAAGGAAAGAGTTGAGTTTTACAGGTGTTGTCTGAAGAAGTGAGTCTTGAAGAGGTGTGTCTTGAGGAGGTGCCGGAAGGTGGTCAGGGACTTGGCAGTCCTGACATCTGTAGGAAGGTCATTCCACCACTGCGGGGCGAGGGTGGAGAAGGAGCGGGCTCTGGAGGCAGGGGAGCTAGAAAACTTGGTATGGAGCATGGTTGTTCTTCCAGTAGAAACCATGGTCAATCTGAGTCCTTTCTCTTCTTTCTCACAGAGGTCCCCGTTCCACTGGCATCCCACAGTTTCCAGACAGTGGCCCTCTCTAATGCTGGCTCTTTCAGCACATATTCTTTTTGGCTCTGGCAAACCTCCCACCTGCTGTCAGGTGATGACAGAGACACTGTCCATCACACACTTAACAAGCTGTACCAGCTCGTCCTTAAATTAACTGTTTCTGTCTTCAACAAAATCGTTTATAGTAGCAAAAAAGTTGCCAAACGTTATCTCGTTGGGCTTAAGTTCTAGAGTATCAAGCCATCATCTTTATAGATTGCTACCCGGAAATATCAAAACCTGCTTATAACAGGGTAAGGAAGCCATGAAACTTGAAAAGGGATAGTGCAAGACCACATTTTTAAGAACATTTTATTTTTGAAGATGTGAAGAGTTGAAACACATTTTACTAATGTACTTGGCATATAAATCAAAATCTAACCATAACAATATTAAACAGCGCAGCATAGCTGTGTCAAAAAAACATTCCACTAGGTGCCAAATTTTTGAATATTGCTAATTCTATTCTCTTCTCTTTTTTGTCTTCTTCTCTGCATGTTTTTCTACATATTTTCTGACTTGAGACAGAATGTAAAAAATGTGAACCCTACTTGACTTGACAGGAATTTGTCTCATGCATTAGGATGGCTGATGTATTATCAGACAAAACAAGATAAGTCCGTTCTTTGCCATTAATTTCATACAATGCTTGATTCCTGAAATACTTTTTTATAACACACTTCTAAACTTTTCCCTACAGTATCTCTCAAAGGTGCATGTGACATCTTTCAATTAGTAACCATTTCTAAACAAACATAGCCAATATACACAACATATTCTGTGTATACAGATATCAATATACAAAATATTTGAAAACATTCAGATAATCAACAGAGATACAGAAATCTGTGTTTCTACAGATATGCATCTACCTTAACTGTTGGCAGTCCAACTGAATATTAGTCATTTGGTTTAAGATACAGTATAAACCCTTATCAGATGTAAATCGACGACTGGGTAAAAATGTGGTAATTAAATGAGTTTGGTCGTCCCAAATGATGCCCTCAGTCAACATCAAGCAATACCACACAACTGCCACCACACAGTTTGACACCAGTATTGGCCTCTGTTTGGAAGAAGCCCAGGAGTTAATAGTAGAAAGAAAGAAAGAAAGAAAGAAAGAAAGAAAGAAAGAAAGAAAGAAAGAAAGAAAGGTAAAAATAATATAGTGAAACTAAAGAAACACCTTGCTCCAGTTTTACATATATGTTGCACTTACTGCCAGTTACTGCCTTACACTTTCTTCAGATGTATTGACAATACCTCAAACCGTTGTCTTTTCACAGAAACAGTCATGCACATAAAAACACACATAACAGGACATTACAAAGGTAAGAAATTCAATATTAGGAAAGTGTAGATTATAGAAATGTATGTCTTAAATTATTTTATTCAGTGCATTGTAATTGTACTTTCAGATCAGTAACTTTAGAACTGTTTGCAATTTGGTGTTTTATTTTGGGTGAAAGTGTCCCCCACAAAACCCAAGCAGTTCTGCAAACATACCTATTTTATTATCTTGAACTTGGACCTCACTTCCAAACTAAACTAAGGTGATCCTCAATCCTGACAGAGCTAGTTCAACATATGAGAGCTACTATGCTCTCTTGATCCTATTCCTACAAAACTATTAAAACATGTTCTTGGTGTTATTAATACCCACATTTTAAAAATTATAAATGGTTCACTTTCCTTCGGTATAGTTCCCTCAGCACTTAAGGTAGCTGTGGTAAAGCCTATGCTTAAGAAACACAATTTGGACCCTAAAGTCCTCAACCACTATAGGCCAATCTCCAACCTACCATTCTTAGATAAGGTTCTAGAGAGAGTTGTTGCAATTCAATTACAAAAAATTTCTAACTCCTAATGGTATATTCGAGAAGTTTCAGTCTGGTTTTGCACATAGCACCGAGACGGCCCTTGTCAGAGTTGTGAACGATCTGCTGATAAGCTCTGACTCGAGATTTCCATCAGTATTAATTCTTCTTGACCTAAGTGCTGCCTTTGATACTGTAGACCATTCCATCCTACTGAATTGTCTTGAAAGCACAGTAGGACTTTCTGGCCTTGTCCTATCCTGGTTCAAATCTTAGCTTTCAGTTCGTCTCTATTGGGGAGGTAAAATCTTAAAATTGTATGTGGTGTTCCACAGGGCTCAATTCTAGGTCCCTTGTTGTTTACATTATATATGCTACCGTTAGGTGACATTATCCACAGACAAGAACTTCCACATGCTGATGAAACCCAGCTATATTTGTCCCTAAAGCCAATAATTTCTTCTGTCTGGGTGTTATTAGCTACTTGCCTTACAGACATCAAGCACTGGATGTCACAGAATTTTCTAATGTTGAATTCAGATAAAACAGAGGTTATGTGTGGTCCAGTGGTTAAAGAAAAGGGCTTGTAATCAGGAGATCCCCGGTTCAAATCCCACCTCAGCCACTGACTCATTGTGTGACCCTGAGCAAGTCACTTAACCTCCTTGTGCTCCGTCTTTCGGGTGAGACGTAATTGTAAGTGACTCTGCAGCTGATTCATAGTTCACACACCCTAGTCTCTGTAAGTCGCCTTGGATAAAGGCATCTGCTAACTAAACAAATAATAATATTGGGCTCACAGAACCAACTAAAAGGAAATGTGGGATTACATGAGCTTGTCCCTTGCAGTCTCTCATCAAAACTTAAACTGGAAATTAAGAGTTTGGGGGTCATCTTTGATCTTGATCTCTCACTTGAGACTCACATTAGGGAAGTTACTAAAGAATCTTTTTACCATTTGAGAAATATAGCCAAACTTAGACCAATTATTTCTGTATCTGATGCCGAGAGGCTCATGCATGCCTTTGTTTCATCCAGAATTGATTATTGTAATACACTTTTTCTGGTGTTCCAAAACGTGTGGTATCCTGCTTGCAGCTTGTTCAGAATACTGCCTCTAGAATTCTGACTAAAACCAGGAAAAGAACATATTACCCCTGTTTTGGCCTCTTTACACAGACTCCCTGTACAGTATAGAATTGATTTTAAGAATTTGCTGTTAACTTACAAGGCCCTGAATGGATTAGCACCTAGTTATTTGCAGGAGTTACTGACCCTGTATCTTCCAAACCACACTGAGATTACAGGATGCGGGGCTGCTGGTTATTCCTAGGGTCAACAAAAGCAACACGGTAGGGCTTTTTCTTGTACAGCTCCAAAATTATGGAATGCTCTGCCTTCATTTGTCAGGGAAGCTGGGACCTTTATAGTTTTCAGGAGGCTGTGTGGTCCAGTGGTTAAAGAAAAGGGCCTATAACCAGGAGGTCCCCGGTTCAAATCCCACCTCAGCCACTGACTCATTGTGTGACCCTGAGCAAGTCACTTAACCTCCTTGTGCTCCGTCTTTCGGGTGAGACATAGTTGTAAGTGACTCTGCAGCTGATGCATAGTTCACCCACCCTAGTCTCTGTAAGTCGACTTGGATAAAGGCGTCTGCTAAATAAACAAATAATAAAATTCAAGACTAAAAAATGCACTTTTATAAAATGTCTTTCTTATCTTAGTGGGTTTTAATGCAACTTTGAAATGGCTGCTTTTGTATTATGTGTATACTGTTTAAATTGTTGCAGCTGTATGTGTGACATGCTACACAAATGTATTGTGGTTTGTTCTTTTTTCTGCTATGTACTGTACAGTGCTTTGCGATACATTTGTATAAAAAGCACTATGTAAATACGATACAAAAATAATAAATACAATAAACAAATGCACTACATTCAGCTGTAGTGAAAAGCACTTTGTGTTTGAGAATTCACATTTAACCATTATTTTTTGCATTCACGTACAGCTATGGTCAGAAGTTTTGCATCACCTAAAATTTTAGAATTGAGACATAATAAAAAAAAAATTAAAAAAACTATTTGAATATAATTTTATTTATCATCATGTAATCAAGGAAACTACAAAATGATATTGCAAAAGATTTTGAAACGTCACATTTTTTAATTTTTGTCAGTTTTTCATTGAGTATAGGGAAAACTACAAAGCGGTATGTAATTCAATATGTTAAAGTAACATTATTCAGCAGGTTCCATTCAACTTTATGCAGCAAAATTAGTTAATTCTACAGTGAAGCAAAAGCCATAGCTGTACATAAAGTGAGGTGAGAACTAGTCGCCATTTTCTTCTCTAGTAAGACAAACAAAGCCCTCCATATACAAAGTCCCTGCAGAGAAAACAGGTAATCCCTTAGCAGAATGTTACAAAGTGATCCCTAAGAATGAAAATGCTTGTTTCGATTGAAACACCAGTCACTCGTGTAGCACTGGAGTTATTGCATTTTCCAGATTTTTTTCACCAAACGTACTGTGTAGTTTGAGTTACTTTGTGAATTTCGATTTCTGCATATACTCATATTCAAATGTGAAAGGATCCCATAGTGGTGGTGTAGATTATACAGTGCTTGACCTGGAAATATCAGACAAGGTAAGTAAAAGCATACTTGGCACATCTCACAAGTCATGCTCATCTACTTCTTATAAGGAAGAGGCTTACCGGCTTTGAGGAGAATCTGTAATCTAGGTATTGTACAATTCAGGGAAACTAATAACACGTGGACAACTGCCAGGTAAAGCTTAC
The DNA here is from genome assembly GCA_030684275.1 of Acipenser oxyrinchus oxyrinchus. Lineage (NCBI taxonomy): Eukaryota > Metazoa > Chordata > Actinopteri > Acipenseriformes > Acipenseridae > Acipenser > Acipenser oxyrinchus. The sequence continues at coordinate 4,495,339 of CM060247.1, read as the reverse complement.
AGAGAAGTGATGTAATGTTTATACAATACAGAAATATTTTTTGCGGCTGTCAGACAGCTAACTCACCTGTGTTTATTCTAATTACAAAGAATCCTAGCAGCAGAGCACTGTTGAGACAAAGCTGGGTTTGTAGCAATGTCAGGTGGGTTGAGGCAATTAGGAATGTCACAATTCCGGGTGGGCGAGCTGGCCATGGTTCAAATCGTCTAATCTCATTGCCTGTGATTGAACACTTCCAGGATGAATGGCAATGCATGTGAACCCTTGTCTTTAATAGAACACAGATGGTCTCTGAAGAGAGCCCTCCTAAGAAAGAACAGCTGTACTCATGGCCTAACAACTAAGAGCCATCCAAAAGCGTCTTAGTTGAGCGGTCATAAGTCACAAATGCAAGGTTGTCAAGAGTCATTATTAAAGCAATAACCTGACACACTGACTTTTTTTTTTGTTTTGTTTTTTGTTTTGGTTTAGAGAGTGAATAATCTGCTAGAAGCATTGTTGTTTTTCATGCAATACCTTTCTTAAAGTTCACTATGTTATAAAATAATTCCATAACTCTTTTGCACTGCCATTCCCTATGTAGGTAGGTCTCACATTTTGGGGTTTAAGATAAACACAAATTCTAGTAAAAATGGAGAAATATTCCAGACCTTCCAGTTATTTCCTACTGTGAATCTGTTCAAGTCCTGTGCTTCCAGGAGCAATACAAATGCATCATCAATTCGTTCAGGTTCCTCTGACATCATATTCCCCATAAACATTTTAACCAGTTACATTCTGTAGCAAACTACTGTCATGATTAGAAGCCCGTCTGACAACAATGGTGATGTGATTGACCCCAGGAAAAACAATTATAGCCACTCTTCCTGTGCAGCTGCAGCCAGCTGGCGAAAGTTGGCTGGTCACGGTTGTCTCCTGTGGATGGCACTGGCGATTTGGTCCCACAGATGGTCTATTGGACTCAGGTCAGGAGAAAAAACTGTGGCCTTGTGACAGAAATAGAATGATTCTTGGTGGTAAATCTCCCTCCCGACCTGTGAGGGCGCTAAGTAAAGGGAACAGAGTACCCTGGACTGGTTGGCCTAACAATTAATTCCCAGGGTTAAAAGGAAGTTGGTCATCTAGAAAGGGGGCGGAACTCCGGTGCACTAACTCATCGACCCGGAAGGGAAATGATGTGGCAGCAGTTGATTGAAGGAGCGACAATACATTGCTGTGTATTGCCTGGGATTTATTATTTACGGTCATCAGACCTAGATTATAGTTAAACCTCCTTGAACTTGGATTCTTGTCGTCTGCCTTTTCATTGATCACCACATCACTCCTGCACCTGCACACTGCAAGCCACTTTGCCACATGCGTCAAGGATTTTGTCAATGTATCACTGAGCAATAAGGTTGCCCTCAATCTGCACCAAAGGCGTTCTTGTGTTAAAGGATATTCCTCTCCACATCATCACACTTCCACCGCCCCAGCGGTTGGCTTGAACAATTCAATAGTCAGCATAACACTCACCACAATGTCTCCACACACGTTGTCTTCTGTCAGGTCTGTAAAGGGCAAAACGGCATTCATCAGTGAATAAAACACTCCACCACTCTCTCTGCTCACCACCTCAGGTGTTCTCTGGCCTACAGAAGATGGCCATTTCGTCTCTCAGCTGTCAACATGTTGCCCCTGAATGACCTCCGAGCATGCAAATCATTTTCATGCAGACGGCAAGCTAACAGTCATTCTGCTGATGCACAGGTTATTTCTTCCTGGAATTTCTCATGCTGTAGCCACTGCAATCTGAAAACGATTACGCAGATGGATCAGTCGGATGTGGCGGTCCTGGGCCGGTGTGGTGACCCTCTGCCTTCCAGGACGTGGCCTGTCCCTCACAGAGCCGGTTTCTCTGGACTAGTCTGCTGATTGTTGAACCAGAAGATCTCATTCTCCGGGCAACTTCTGTCACAGACAGACCGCCTTCAATCATGCCGATAGCAACCAGGCGATCTTCATTACTCAAGCGGGGCATGGTCGTATCTTTAGCTGTTCTTGCATTAATTAAAATCATGTCTTTTCAAATGGCTATTTATACAGATTCTTAATCAACTCATTTTGGCAATTTTAACTAAACTCAAATACCAAATATTGAGTCGATTCTTTTATGAAATCACATGACTTGAGCTCTGTATTTTGTTTTCCCAAGAAACAATACTACTCAAACAATCAACAAACCTATTATTATGTAAATAATATTATGTATGTGCCCAATGAGCTATTAATATAAAACTTAGACTGTTGCATTTTCATTGTGCATCAGTATATTTTAGTATTTCCACACTATATAGTTTAATGTGTGATGCAGCAGCATGATTTATTTTGTGTTACCAGTAGGCTAAAGTAAAAAGAAAGTGTGCTGCAGTTATTCATTTGATTTGACTTCTGAATAGACCTACTGTACAGCTTTCTAACATTTTTTCACAGAAAAATATTTGGGATTTGGGGGTTGGGGGGGAACGACACTGGAGGTCCATTGTCCGGGGCCCACAAAAACCTGGCAGCGACCCGGCAGAAAACTTGGATAAGGCGATAATATTATGGATGAGGCAGCAAAACATCTTAATTTCACCACCACCAAAAAATTAAATAACTTATTACATTATTCCTGCAGGAGCCACTCTCCACAGCAAAGCAAAAACACTGCCAACTTTAAATGCAGTGGGTTATAACAAAGAATGAGTGCAGAGGAGCCGACTTTGGGTGTGATAGCGAATGTTTCTACATTTGTCATCTTGTAACACTATAGAAGACTGTTAAAACATGTTGAAACGTTTGTTACCATTTCATGTAGTTTGTGTCTGAAGCAGTAAATAACCATAGAACTTAAAAAAACAGCTAGCCTTTAGGTAGGCTATTAAAGCTAAACAAATAGTTTGTAGGAAACTGTTTAATATTTTTTAACGATAAATTACTTATCAATGTAAATGCTATACATGGTCATTTTCTTTTTTGTTCTACAAAACAAACATTTAATTTGTTTTGAAGTAAATTAAATGTTTGTGGGACACCACTCACTACCCAACGTTCAGATAACAAGCTTATTAATAGTCGTAGTCGTAGTCATAGTCGTGGTAGTGTTATTGTTGTTGCAAACTTTAAATAAACAGTGGACTATAAATATATAACCTGCTTCAATATTTGACATAGTTGTTATATTGCATTAATTTATCCATAGGAATACTGCATTAGAATTACTCTATTTTTTAAATTAAATTGATAGTAATGTTATCTATTTTAATATAGGGAAAATAAAGGTTTGGCAACTAGACAAAGGTATGACTATTTATTCCTGTTGTAAAAGCAGCCATTAACTGAACTTTAAGCATGTGAAGCTCGGTCTCTTGCATTTTGTGATAATTCTGTATTACAAAAAAAAAAAAAATAGCAAAATTAGAGCAAAACTTGGATTATTGTATGGTCAGCATCGTTGTTTAATTTTAAATACAAGACACTGACTATTTAACAAATCCTGTTTCCAACTGGATTGTTTTTTTGATCGTTTGAACCAGCCTTGTGTTTTATGTGATGTGAAGTGAATACAATAATACCTGCACTGTAAAGCTGTGTAATTTGCTCTTGCCATCCTCCTTGGACAACTTTGTGAAAAGGCCCTAATTTCTCAAAACATGTGTCAACTTTTCAGAAAGGAATATGTTTTGAGAACACACTAGCAAGAAATTATCCAGGAAAATGAACTTGAACTATTAGTTTTATACCTTTATGAATATTTCATGCATCTCAGTAAATTTGCCTTTGAACTTGCTTCATAATAGGGCTCGTTGTTGAAGCTTGTGTTAATCTGAAAATGAAAAGTCATGTTACTATTGCAGCCATACCGGGTCTATTTGCACATTTAGTCGGTAGTTTTTATAACTCTGCATATCCACTGACCACTGTTTAGTGTCAGTGTGGCAGTGACAACTTTGCCAATATCTTAAAGTGTTTGGTTTTTATCATCCAGAAACCAAAAAGGCACAACCAAAAAGCCTTTTTAGTCAGGGGTCAAGCTATGACTGTTGGCGGTTTTTAAAGTGAGGAGTTTCTACAAACCTTGCAAACACAAAGTCTGTATTTTGGAGATCAGAGGTGCAGAAAAATGACTACTGTACAAAACTTGAACATGATATCAGAGAGAACTGCTCTGAGCTTCCACTACCATAAATTTCAATCAGATCTCTGGAGCTTTTTTTCACGGAACATTAGAGATGTAATATATGGCTGCCTTCTTGGGGAAAGTGTAACATGCTGAGCCATACATCAAGATAATAAAAATAAATTGTGTAGACCCAAGAAAATGATTCCATAATCAAAAAAGAAAACAGTTACAATAAGACAATGTTACCAAACTTGCACAGTGATTCATGTGCCCTTGAGACAAACTGGTACTATTCTGAAGAAAATTACACTGATACACAGCAGCTTTTGTGTGCACTGTACTGGATCACTGAGCAGAGAAGGGGAAAAACTGTATTCCCCAGCCAGCCTTTTCAGGAATCAACCAGCTATTCCTTTGTGGAAAGATACAGACTGTAGACAAAAAAGTCTAGTTGAACTGAGCCCAGCTTGACTGTGAGTATTATATTACTAGAAGTATATACCTCAAAGGCACTTAAAGGATTGCATACTTAGGCTAACCACACTGTGGTTTTAGTGAATGTTCACATTATAGTATTAAAAACATAATTCTAAAACCCGATTACATTCTGATGAACTGTTATTTTGTTATGTTTTCCAATACATTTGTGTTTTTTAGTGTTATTTCCTGCTGTTTTGTTGTTCACATCAATTGTCTTCCCATTCCAAATGTACAAAACAAATGGTCAGTGCTGCTTTTTTTCTGGCAAAAAGTGATACCATTAGCTTGCTGCTATGTGGTGCAATTGTCCTTTATTTATTTACTTTATTTTGTTACTTTGTTAGCATTAGGGAAAATCTGATACTGTACATAAATTTTAGGGGAAATCTGATACTGTACATAAAAATATAATTGGAAATCATAAGATGAAGCAATGATTTATTAGCAGTCAAATAAGCTGACTTTGAATCTGTTTGGTGTGATAATATATAATAATTTAAAACAGTGGCAGTATTCCGATCCACCACTATAAGGATCAATTGAATGGACTCTATGGAGAAGGAGCAATATTTATTTGAATTAAATTCATACAATTAGGGAAAAATAGCTGTGCTGATCATTGGGTCTATGGAGAGACAGCAGCATATACTCAAATTTATAAATGAGGCGTTTTGGTCTAAAAACGTTATCTTCTCTATGAGTAGGAGAAGCCAGCGCAGTCCCCTGGGCTGTGTTCTCTGTTTCTGCACGGTAATGCGAATCACAGACTGAAATCTGATTTCTCTGCTGCTGATGGGTATCCATTCGGTTATCAGGTTTTATCACAGATGTCTGACTTGGCCCTAGTACTGTTCAGATATCAGCTTTGTGCCTTCCTTTGAAACATGCTGTTACTCACTGTGATTGATCGATGGGAAAAGCTGTAATGTAGCCACCTTGGAATGCCATTACTGCGTGATTCACACCCCCCTACGAAATTCCAGCCCTCCGGTGAGTCGGAGCGTCAGAGACAGGCTTTAAAAACCACTGGAATTGATGTTATTTCATGTTAAAAGTAGAGGGAGGAATTATTGCCTGCTGTTCGTAAAAGTCTTTTTAGAATTTACATTTGTACATCTTTACTCTTTCTTTCTAAGCAGCCATTTAGAAACCAAAGCAAACATTATGTTACATAAACAAGCTTTCAGCCGTATCTTTATTGCCTGTCACTCTTAATACATTTGATTCAGCTTCATGGGCTTTTTGTAACACCTTGGATGGCAGTAACTTACCTGACCACCTTAAACCTCAGTACATATAATTGTAAATCATACTAATACAGAACCTCTAAAAGATGACTAATAGTTATTGTGACTATGGTCTTACAAGAATAGCTCAGTTATGTTTCAACTAGTCAGTCTGAATAATCTCAATGTGTTGTTTAAAGCTGGTTCCAGGACACGAAGACCTAGTTTGAGGCAACTTTGTCGTATCAAACCCCAAGTCTCTCCTGGTGTGCCATACAGTGGCCTGAAACTTAGTCTACTGAAATCAAGCTCCAAGCCACAACATGGCTTTGTGTTCCATCAGCTTAACACTTAATACATTTAACATCAGAAGCAATCAAGTCCCCTGTCTCTAGCCAAGAATATAGCCAGTAGAACACCAAGTTAGCTGGCCAGCCGAAAAATATTCCTGATGTCATTTTCTGTTACAGTAACTCATCCATGCTGGATCAATGCATAATAGTGTGGTCTTGAAGATTTAAATGTATACGATATCTTAGCAGAAAAAAAAGTTGAATTGTTGCTGGTTGTTTGGTCTTTTCAATCAGATCATGTCAACACCTCCCAAAAGGGTTTGGTACACCATTTTAGAGGCAAATAAATTCTTCTACCTGGCTGAGTGAACCATCCCATCCGACTCCTTCAGAGATGGATTTGTGACATGTGTGATTGTAACCCTTTTTATAAATAGAGTAATAGATATGGCATGTTCATCCTCCTTAAAACCATATCATTACTGAAACTTTCAAAGATTAAGTCTTAAATTCCGTACCTTAGCATACTGTGGCAAACAAAGATTAATATTAATCTCTGAATAATTCTGGTGCCATGAGAGCTTCTCGTCACAATTATGGAAGTTACCTCAACTGCCCACTGTATAAAATAAAGATTGATTGATTGATTGATTGATTGATTGAAACTAAGATCAGGTTTAATTTGTGCCAAATTATGTGTTGAATTTGTGATGTACACTTATATTTACTGGGTGCTAAGTTGAGACAATAAAACTCAATTCACCGGATTTGACCCCAGGCCCTTGTAGGTGAAAGGCTTGAAGGGATTATGAATTAGCACGGTGTGCCACCTAGTTCAGGAACATAGAATATAGTAGTTCATTTACATCTGTCTGTTGCAGATAAGCAGTAATTTGTATAAACTCACTTTTATGCTGCAAAATTCAAAAGTGAGTTTTGCAATGTATAATTTTCAAGATTTGTATTACATTCGAGTAGTGGTTATTTACTTAATGCTAATATTAGAAGGCTTTTACAAAGATAAAATGAGATAATAGTGGTGGGGACCAACCAAGACTTAGTTTTGCTGTAATATATGAGCCTTCAGCGCTGTTCTTGCGGGTAATGTGGATTTCCTATTGACCCAGTGTTGATGGCTGAAGTGTAATGCTGGCTTCAGGGATCAGCCTATTTGTGGCCTCCCTGGAGAATCAGCACACACAACAGTGGTGATACTGGCTCCAGCAATCAACCAAAGTGTGGCCTCCTTAGCGCCTCAGCATGGCACTAACTGGAATTATACCAGAGTTTAAAAAAGCTCCTGAAACTGCTTCAGCAGCGATTCAAATACTTTTTAGCCAATGTATATATCCTCACACAATTTAAACCTTATCTCACATCCATTATGTCACATGTAATTGAATGCTTTTCATGTAAAAAGTGCTGTGAACATCATTTTATCAACCAATTGCTATGCCACGTGACATTACCATCAATATGTATGCTGTCAGTCATAAAAGTCACCCCCGCCTCTACGCTCTTTTCACAATTTGTTTTTTCACACTAGAAAGCCAGATTTGTGGCAACTCCTTTCCCTGAGGCCAGTAAGGATTTTCTACTTTCTTGTATTCAGAGCTTCTTTGGAATTTCTTCCAGATTGCTTCAGTGTGGGTGATCTGAATGATGTTCAAACACAAGGGACTGTGTTGTATTGTCTACGAGTTGTCATCCATTGTCATGATGGTGCATAGTTCATTTGTTAAGAGAATCTTCATAATCATGTTGGTAGGGAAAGCTTCCTTGACCTGTGACCAGTCAGGATGGCAGAGCAAGTCTACGGTAAGGCATGGGTTTATAAAGCAGTACCAATTGGAAATTTAGAGATTTGTCAAATATTTTTCAGATATCTTTCATTCTATATCACACAAGCAGGGCTTGCATTCAACTCTTACTTAAACTTTGATATATCAATCGTGATTCTCTTCTTTCAGTCGATTGTGAATGGATCTCAAACCCACCTTGTCCAAGATTAGTACATACTTGTGCCTGTCAATGCAGGTGAAGAAGTTTTCCTAACTGTACACACTTCCAAGGGATTGATTCATATCAAAGATGGATGATTGTATCTTCTTCAAATTGGCTGTTGTTTAAAAATATTTTGGATTCTTTTTTCTTATTTACATTTATCATCCATAATCAGTTTCTGTCTATCATGGCTGCCTACAGATTTATTCTCAAAATCTTGGCAGCATTAATCCCAGTCTTAACACAAAAGAAGAGCTCTTTAACCAATAGATTAATTCCTGGGTCAACAACATGTGCACTGGATATGAATGACATCCCCAATATACAAAGGGACTGATTCTCAAAACCTTTTAACAGGACTTGCTGCCAAAAGGTGGTCATCCTAGAAATATGTTAATATTATCTTTTGAAAAGGTCAAAATATTTATTTAATTCCCACCCACTTTTTGATATGATAGCTAAAAACTGTCATCCAGGTAACAGAAGGATGAGCTGAGTTAGTGCAGATGTGTTTTAGAAAGCTTTTTAAATGGGCTTTACTTCAAGTTAGTGGAACGAGCCCTGACAGGGAAAGAAAGGATTCAATCAGTTTTTTTAAAGAATCTTCTGCTGTAACTCATATTGTTCTGTGCAAACTCATAGCACAATCCAACTTCATTTCTGAAACATACCAAAGTGCTGAACATAGAGACAAGAAAAGCAGCAATAACAAGAGTGACCATTCAGTAGTTCAGTGACAGGCTTGACAAGCTTAGATAGAATTACCTAAAAGGAATAACCCCTTACCCCAGAATCTTCAGGTGAGGAATTTGCAAACGCTAGGAATGCGTCTAGGTGACATGTTCATGAAGGTTTGCTCCTACTCCATGGGAAAGTTTGAAAGACACCATTGGGATAGCAGTATACCACCATTACCCAGAAGAAACCCTTTCAAAACATTATCAGACCATTACCAGTAAATGCAACTCAATGGATATGGAACTGTGACCTGATTGCACATTAACGTAGGTCTTTAGCGAAGGTATTTTGAACACGTCTGCATTCTTTACTGTCCAGTATGGGAGTGTGCATTCACATTTAAGTTCTGTGTGTTCGGTACTGCCCAGTATGGGAGTGTGCATTCACATTTAAGTTCTGTGCGTTCGGTACTGCCCAGTATGGGAGTGTGCATTCACATTTAAGTTCTGTGTGTTCGGTACTGCCCAGTATGGGAGTGTGCATTCACATTTAAGTTCTGTGTGTTCGGTACTGCCCAGTATGGGAGTGTGCATTCACATTTAAGTTCTGTGTGTTCGGTACTGCCCAGTATGGGAGTGTGCATTCACATTTAAGTTCTGTGTGTTCGGTACTGCCCAGTGTGCATTCACATTTAAGTTCTGTGTGTTCGGTACTGCCCAGTATGGGAGTGTGCATTCACATTTAAGTTCTGTGTGTTCGGTACTGCCCAGTATGGGAGTGTGCATTCACATTTAAGTTCTGTGTGTTGGGTACTGTCCAGTATGGGAGTGTGCATTCACATTTAAGTTCTGTGTGTTGGGTACTGCCCAGTATGGGAGTGTGCATTCACATTTAAGTTCTGTGCAACCCCCAGAAACAGAGTTCTTTTTTTTCTTTTTTAGCCCTTTTTCAAAGAATATTTTTATTTTATTTTTAACGATGTTGCAGCCACTATCCCTGGAAGCACAATGCATCCTTTAAAGACTTTATTTTCTGCATGTTACATCCATTTGTTAACAACAGCCATTGTCTTAGCAACACAGCAATAGTCCTCTAGCACTCTGGAACTTGGTCTTGAAAGGCACTATATAAATGTGATGTTATTGTTGTTGTTTTCTGAGTATAATCCTCCACAACAACAAAATATATTCAATATAGCACCTTTCTTGTAACATCCTGTGTTTTATACAGGGGACAAACAAATACAAAATCCATACAAATAACAAAAAGAAAACAACAGTGGACAAATAATAATACACCAAGATGGTTCTAAGATGTGAAAGTAATTTCCAAAATACTTCTGAAATGGAAAAATGAGTCATATAATTTCCCTGAGAACAAACCTAAAGTGGCTCTGTTTTTCTTTAGCTCGAGGAATGCCATTTGTTGTCATTCTCTGGAAAAAAAAACACTAACGTCTGCAGCCAGACCTCTTTTGGAGAAGCATATGTGTAACTTTGAGCAGACCTTGTTATGACGTGAAGCCAGGCCTATAAATGATATCATGATCTGCTTATACCAGAAAAAAGTAATACTTCTATTGGTCACACTGCAAGCCAATCAGGGTACACCAGACATGTTCTTGAAGATCAGGTCAACGGGACATGATAAAAGAAACAGCACTGCAGAACCCCCTGGCTCCCTTTTCACTGAAAGTCACAAACTGCTGTCTGCAAAAATAGATGCATATTTTCAGCCTGGAACAGACTCCGGTAATTGCCCTCCATTGGTTTGTTGTTCTGAGTTTCACTCAACGTCAGTCTCTCATTCTGTTCTGATAAGGCAGCACTGAGAAGGACTAAGATGTTTTTGGTTTGCTGGGTCTCATTGTACCTCTGTACAGCACAGCAGGGGCTTTGAGACCGAACGGCTAACGTCCCCGCATATGGTCCTGTATTGCACTGCAGAAGGTGCAAAATGTACATTATTCATATATTCATTTCAATATGGTGGGCTGTTATTATAACTGATAAACTGTTGATTTTATACAAATGTATCTGGCTTCCATTTCAAATAATAAGAATGGGAGAAATCTCCTTATGTCTGCGCACTGGTTTGGATATTAGCTCTTGCCACACATGTGATTCACTTGGCTATATGGGTTAGGAAGGATGGTATTCTTTGTTCAAAACCCTTCACTACCTGTTCACTCCCTGTATTCAGTGTTAGGATTCAGTGATGGTCCGGTACTATTTTCTATAGGCAGCAGTGGTGCAGTTGAGCCAGAACTCGCATAATAACAGACAAGCTAAGTAACATGACTCACATCGCCCACGTAACTGTATGACTCAATCAGCAGTCCTCTTGATACAATGGAAAGGGCATTATGAACTTCTTCTATTACAAATTACTTCTTTAAGAAGGCTAAACATGCATCGATTTCGGTTGTGGACACAAACACCAACGAAGCCACTGACACACAGACACACAAATAAAGCAAAGCATTCCGACAATATGGAGAAAGACACCGTGGAAATACTTGTAGAAATTAGATAAATGCATTGCCTCCTATATGTGTTACTAGAAGTTCAGTATACAAATAAAATGTGCATTTGTATAATAATTCTTAAGAAATTCAATATTTTAGTTGTGTTCCGGTACTTTCAGATTTAGGACCACACACCACTGTTGGGGTTATTTTACATACTGACTGACATCGTATTGGCTGTCATAGTCTTCTGCAGCCATCACATTCCACAGAACATGGACAGATCTGAAGCTTTCCTCAAATGTTTTCCATTCCCTACACACACATGAAACAGTGATCCGTCATTTCTTGTTGCAGTTGCAGTCTGCTATACAGATGCTTTGACTATGTGCTGAAATAAAAATCTGAACTAATGTGAAATAAGTTTTCTAAGTGAGACATTGATGGAGAAAAATGCTGATCCTTAAAGAGTAAGAAGCGGGGTTCCCAAAAATATAGCGTTATAGGTCCCCACATGTCGCTACAACTGCTTAAATAACGTACATGTCATTTTTCTTTTCATTGTTAACATCCTGTCTACTTTTTACACTTATAACTTTAAAGTCTGTTTCAAAGCTCTTTTCAAAATGGCTGCTGTAGTGCAATTTTCTGTACAGGACAGTATAATCTACAGGGTTTTAATCTGCATTTTCTATATTTTTGTTTAAATAAATAAATAAATAAATAAATAAATAATACATAAATCAGCCAATACCTAATTAGCCACTCTCAAGCTAATACTGTACGTCATTACATTTAAATGTCATCCTACATTTGTGCTACAGTACTATCAAAAAGTCTAGTACACTGTACTACGTTGCAATGCGTACCACTATAATGCACTTTAGTTTAATGTGAGTTAAACCAAGCTAATTAGTCCACAAATGAATTAAATCAAGAATCTTAAGAATTCCACTATTGATTTTAATAAATAGGTAGTTATGGAGTTACCAGTTTTTTAATTTGCATACCACAGTTCTAAATAAAAGTTATGACAGCGTACAGGTGAAGCTGTGTAGGTTAGCCCAGGACATGCTGCTAAACAGAAAGCAAGCATTAACATGCAACTCAGAGCTCGCTGCCTCTCCCAGCTGCAACACTGTTTAAAGGCGTATTTATGTCTAGCTGTGTTGCTAATGTATGATTTGACCCATGTATTCATGAAAAATCAGGATCAGCTATTGATTTAAGTCATTCATGTATTTTGCCACAATAAGGCAGCAAATCAGAATTTTCCTTTCAGCTGCACTTTTGCTGCATTACTATTAGACTGATAATCCAGTGAAACCAGCCTTTATAATCACCTGGTTTTACTATCACATGAAGAAATAAAAGGTACTGCCCAGTGTCTCAGTAATGTGGAAGTTTCACTGATTCAACACAAAGCTTTGGACAAAGGTTCTGCATCATCTACAGTTTTGGGATTAAGACATAATTTAAAAAAAAAACTATATGAAAATAATTTAGATCTTTTATTTAACATCATGTAATCAAAGAAACTACAAAATGATATCGCAAAAGTTCATATTATATCTCACATTTTTTAATTTGTTGTCAGTTTTTCATGAAGTATATGGAAAACTACAAAACGGTATGTAATTCCATATGTTAACGTACTATTACTCAGCAGATTTCACTAGACTTTATGAAGCTTAAAGTTAGTTAATTTGATAGGGTAATGCAACACTTTTGGCCAGAGCTGTATGTTGAATCAGTGAAACTTCCACATTAATGAGGCATTAGGCAGTAACTTTTATTTCTTCATGTGAGTGCCTGTAATACAACATGACTTGTTTTAGAAGTGCAACAAAATACTGTACTGTGTAACAAGTTATTGAAACATCACTGTGAAAGGTATTGGAAGAGCCCTGGTACTTAATGCAGCAATATTCAATGTATTCTTTCCCTCTGACCAGCAGACCAGTGGCTGGAGTCCATCACTGGTGCCTGAGGGAGATGATCAAGTAAGCGTTCCTCATCTGCCATTGTGGCACAAGGACGACTGGTTTTTGCACAATCACCAACACTACCAGTGGTGTACACAGAAAACGTTCTGCAGCATGCCAGCTTGCAGCATGCCCAATGCGACAGTTATGTTTGTTGGCTGGTCGCCTTTTTCAGCGTGAAACGATTCCATCAGAAGCTGCAGCTTTCAGCTGCCCCCATACCAGGTTTCCACTGCCATTGTTTTAAAATGGCTGAGAAAGGAGAGTCCTAAGTGAGTGACCTGGTCAACACCTGGTTTCCTCACAGGACGGCATTACAGAGGGTTAATGGAGCAGTGATCATCGGATCAGTTGAACAAGTAAGGATAGGTTAATAATCATACAATATTTAGCTATATATATACTATATATATATATATATATATATATATATATATATATATATATATATATATATATATATATATATATATATATATATATATATATATATATATACTGTGCAAAAGTTTTAGGCAGGTGTGAAAAAATGCTGTAAAGTAAGAATGCTTTCAAAAATAGACATGTTAATAGATTATATTTATCAATTTGGTGTGACAACCCTTTGCCTTCAAAACAGCATCAATTCTTCTAGGTACACTTGCACAAAGTCAGGGATTTTGTAGGCATATAGTCAGGTGTATGATTAAACAATTATACCAAACAGGTGCTAATGATCATTAACTGAAACAGAAACAGCTGTGTAGGAGGAATAAAACTGGGTGAGGAACAGCCAAACTCAGCTAACAAGGTGAGGTTGCTGAAGACAGTTTACTGTCAAAAGTCATACACCATGGCAAGACTGAGCACAGCAACAAGACACAAGGTAGTTATACTGCATCAGCAAGGTCTCTCCCAGGCAGAAATTTCAAGGCAGACAGGGGTTTCCAGATGTGCTGTCCAAGCTCTTTTGAAGAAGCACAACGAAACGGGCAATGTTGAGGACCGTGAGGCGCGGTGGTCGGCCAAGGAAACTTACTGCAGCAGATGAAAGACACATCATGCTTACTTCCCTTCGCAATCGGAAGATGTCCAGCAGTGCCATCAGCTCAGAACTGGCAGAAAACAGTGGGACCCTGGTACACCCATCTACTGTCGGAGAAGTCTGGTCAGAAGTGGCCTTCATGGAAGACTTGCGACCAAAAGCCACACCTCCGGCGTGGAAACAAGGCCAGCGACTCAACTATGCGAAAACACAGGAACTGGGGTGCAGAAAAATGGCAGCAGGTGCTCTGGACTGATGAGTCAAAATTTGAAATATTTGGCTGTAGTAGAAGGCAGTTTGTTCGCTGAAGGGCTGGAGAGCGTACACGAATGAGTGTCTGCAGGCAACAGTGAAGCATGGTGGAGGTTCCTTGCAAGTTTGGGGCTGCATTTCTGCAAATGGAGTTGGGGATTTGGTCAGAATTAATGGTCTCCTCAATGCTGAGAAGTACATTCAGATACTTATCCATCATGCAATACCATCAGGGAGGCATCTGATTGGCCCCAAATTTATTCTGCAGCATGACAACGACCCCAAACATACAGCGAAAGTCATTAAGAACTATCTTCAGCGTAAAGAAGAACAAGGAGTCCTGGAAGTGATGGTATGGCCCCACAGAGCCCTGATCTCAACATCATCAAGTCTGTCTGGGATTACATGAAGAGAGAGAAGCAACTGAGGCTGCCTAAATCCACAGAAGAACTGTGGTTAGTTCTCCAAGATGTTTGGGCCAACCTACCTGCCGAGTTCCTTCAAAAACTGTGTGCAAGTGTACCTAGAAGAATTGATGCTTGATGCTGTTTTGAAGGCAAAGGGTGGTCACACCAAATATGGATTTGATTTAGATTTTTCTTCTGTTCACTCACTTTGCATTTAGTTAATTGATAAATATAATCTATTAACATGTCTATTTTTGAAAGCATTCTTACTTTACAGCATTTTTTCACACCTGCCTAAAACTTTTGCACAGTACTGTATATATTTTTTCTGAGCAGACACCCTTATCCAGAGCGACAACTATTACAAGATTATTTTTACATACAATTACCCATTTATACAGTTGGCTTTTTACTGGATCAATCTAGGTAATATATATATATATATATATATATATATATATATATATATATATATATATATATATATATATATGGATAGGTTTATAATCATGCAATATATATTCTGTTTTTGGACACTGATAGCAAAAGTGTTGCAAATGTTTCTGCAGTTTAATAACAAAAGTGTACTTAGGCTAAATGTAAATTATGTGGGTCATTAAATTAAGCCAAGGAATTTAATCACAACGTGGCCAGAAATCAATTTTTGGATTCAATAAATTGTCTTAAAAATTTGACAAGGCTGGATGCAATAACTCTTTCAGACTGTGTATGGTTTTTAGAGGTCCGTTTCCTGAAATTGAGGTGTACGGGGCGATTTTATCTTTGAAATCTCATCAAGCTCTGGGCACTGTTCGGTTCCATGCCAATTTAAAGTCTTTCATGGAACAAATTATAAACTCTTTGACACACAACATTTCAGAACATAGCCAGTGGCTGTCATTTCATTAAAAAACAACAAAGGAAAGAACCCTTAATTTAACCAAACAACGTTGCCATGGGTAATGTGGATTTTGGAAAGCTAACATTTTGTTGGACTTAGTTGAAGAGCATTACCTTTATAACACTGATTAAAATAAGTGTTTAACAGGGTCTAGATGGAGAAGCTGGTCAGTTCCCGAGCCTTTAATGATCTTCACCTCTAAGTGAGTTTGGTTATCTCAGCCTAGTCCCCTGTGGACATTAACCCACATCACAAAATGATATTGCCTTTGTATCTCTGAAGAAACCATTTCCCAGCAGAACCAAAGAAAGAAAAGAAAACCAGCTGCTGTAAAAAGCAAGATTACTACCACCAAGAGAGGTGACGTTGTGGAAATCAGTACGTGTTATTGTATTACTGGACTAATGTGCTATTATAATTTAGGGATGGTTGTAGTTCTTAAACAATGGCATTATACAATCTGACATTATATTTTTGATGCATCTTCTCCAGTTGCTGTCTTTCTGTCTGCATTTTCACCACAAGCCTGCTCTTAACTGTGTATATTGTTCTATCTTCCTGCTTTCATAATTCTAATTGTGCATATTATATAAGTACAGTCAAACCTGCTAAATATCACTTCAAAGGGACGACACATACATTGTGACAATAAGCGGAGTGACATTATCAGGAGTTCATCAGTAACCTAACAAACCAAACCACCACAAACACATTTAAACCAGTTCTCTTCTAAGTCCTTTGACTTTCTTGTACGCACTCTTTTAGTAGTAGAAGCCACTTGAGAGTTGTGATAGGCACTCAAAATGGCATTTCTGTTTTTAAGAATCTTTCTGAGATCGTAGACCGGTGCGAAGAAAATGCGTCATATTTTTTTTCCCCTTCTCGAATAGAACAATTATTTCAGCCTTGTGGCTATGTTTAAATCTTTTCATTTGATTTGAGACTTCTGCTCTCCACAAGTCAAGCTGGGTGATCATATGAGCACAGGGCTTTAGGCTACAGTGTATACAGAATGTGTCAAAATGCCGGTTTTCTGAAGTGATATTAAGTGGGTAGAAATCAATTGTATGACTTTTACATTTCCGTGACATTAAGTGGAGTGTGACATGAACCAAAGTGATATTATCCATTGACTCCCATTATATTATTTTCAATGTCCTGGCGTGGCTCACCCTCTGCCTCCTGCTCTCTTTCGACAGGCGTCCCCCAAGGCTCAGTCCTGGGACCACTCCAGTTTTCTCTCTACTCCCACTCCCTGGGTCCCCTCATCTCCACCCATGACTTCCCATGACCATGGTTTGACTGTATATTCAACATTGCACGTACAACATATTGTATTGGTGCCCCCCTTGTACCAATACTGCCTCTGTCCATGTTGGGAGGCAACTTGCACCTCTTTCATCAGAAAAGACAATATTCAACCTGAGTAAACAGTAAAAAAGTGAACAGGGTCTCCAAAAAGATTACCTAGCACTCCGGGAAGCCTCGATAACACACCTGTCACATCTTATTGATTTAAGATTATCTAGGTAATCTGGCAAGAAGCAAATAACAGAATGAATCTTCTGCCTCACCCAGCAACAGGATGATACACAGCATTGCTCAAGACACACTGTCATACATTTTCATTTTCTCAGCTTATGAAAAAATAATAAAATACAGAGCTCTCTCCCTAGCCCCAAGGGGGCTGACATTACCTACATTGCTTTGAGCTCAGCTGCACACCTGTGTGCTTGTTACAGAGCCACACTTTCAGTTTGGTGCTGTCTGTCTGTCAGTCCTGCCTGGGCTGGTTATTGGACCACAGCCCAATTTGTACATTTTCAGTTTTCAAAAGTCTGATACAATTTACAAAGCACGTTGTTTTTGACACATGCTGTAGGGTGTACAAAGGCCAGCTATATAAGCTACAACTGCTATATAAGAAAATAATGTGCAAACACAGCATGTGCTTAAACAATTAATACAGGTGCAGTGTTCAGATCTCAGAACTGTCATCCTAAAACAGCAGATACTAAGGAGGAAAGGCAGGCTAGCACTAAGAGTTGTCAGGACTATGGTTTAAATTCTAGTTTAGCCACTAAATGAACTTTTAACACTGTGCTGTCATACTCATTAACAAGCGATGCATGCACACATCTGTGAAGAAAACAGTTTCTACACAATAATGTCATATATTCCTGTTTATAATTGAGGCATGCATTTATCACTTTTCTGAGAAATACAGCATCTATATACAACAAATGTTCAGTAAATTTAGACATAGCATGCCTCATGGTTTAAAAAATGTGTTTTCTATAAAATGTGATTGCTTTATAAAATTACCTTTTGAGGGGGGAAAATGATCTGCTTTCTATAATTCATTCTGGTTCTGGAGCTTTTCCCAATAAGTTTTTGTTTAGCAGTATAATCATGGATGGGTCAGTGTGGTCCAGTGGTTAAAGAAACGGGCTTGTAACCAGGAGGTCCCCGGTTCAAATCCCACCTCAGCCACAGACTCATTGTGTGACCCTGAGCAAGTCACTTAACTTCCTTGTGCTCCGTCTTTCGGGTGAGATGTAATTGTAAGTGACTCTGCAGCTGATGCATAGTTCACACACCCTAGTCTCTGTAAGTCGTCTTGGATAAAGGCGTCTGCTAAATAAACAAATAATAATAATAAACAATACTTCTTTAAAAAAAAAAAAAATATATATATATCATTGTTTGGTTGAATGCCTATGTGTTTATTTTTTAATGTATTTCTGTGCTGTACTGTACTTATTGCAGGGAGAGATACAAAATGATGGTCGTTTGTTTTCAAATGATCTGTGTATTGGTGAGAGATATGACATACAGAAATAACTTGTGTATTAAAGGACAATATATGAACATGATTAATAAAAGTTTTGCAGGTTTAGGGGGGAAGAAATAGTTTTAGTGTCCAATTTGTCATGATTGAAAGCGAACTTGAATGTGTAATCGATATTTCATGCTAGGTTATTTAGATAAAAATGATATTATAATACCCAACTCGAAGTACTTTCAACCTCTCCCACACTCACAAATACTAATGAAATCGTATGTAAATAATAACACACAACCAGTAAGGCTAACATGCTGATTATATATATATATATATATATATATATATATATATATATATATATATATATATATATATATATGTAAGAAAGAGTGGCGTCGGCTTTAAGAAATGGCGGCCATTAGAAAACTACATCACCCAGGAACCCGAGCACTAATGGATAGGGCGGGGTTTCTGGGTATATAAGGAAGTAGGGCAGAACAGTAGGGGCGATGTGTGATTGTGGGGAAGACCGCCGGATTGTCCTGCTGAAAAGAGCCTGCAAAGTCAAGTGTGTATCGTAAATTATTGTAAGGTAAAGTGAACGCTTACGTTTGAATAAGAGTTCTTTATTGAGTTTATACCAAGTGCGTTTTCCTCTTGGTGAGGTAGTCTCTTATTTTTGTAAAGTTTAATTTATTTTCTGAAATGTTTGTAGATAAAGCGTGTATTCTCGGTAGTTAGTTTAAACACGGTCCGCATTTTCCATGGTGGTTGGTTGTGCGCTGTCACAACTGCCGTTTGTTTAGTGTTGTGTTTGACCACGGGACCCAGAGGTAAATTGGTCATTCACGCTGCAGGGACAGCGAGCTGTAACAGATGGAACTGAAGCAACAGACTGTATTTCCAGGACATTGTTTATTGTGGGACAGACACGAATAATATTACATACAGGTTGTGTGGAAAGTGTGGATACCGTGCTTCAGCTCTGGACACTATTTGCTTCCGTGGACGACTGGGAAGTTGGCTGCAGGGTCCCTTCCCCACAGCCCGGATACAATTTTATTATCACCGTTGTATACTTCTCTTGGCGTTGGGTCCGCGTGAGTTGTGTTCCTGGAGCCCTTCTTCGGAGGGGGCCCGTTCCACACTTGCCTTTGCTTACCTGTGTTACAGAAATACTCCAGCAGAGGGTGTTTGTCCTATGCTTACCTGTGTTACAGAAATACTCCAGAAGAGGAGCCTGTTTTGTACTTACATGTCGTCAGGACCACTCCAGCAGAGGGAGCCCGTCCTGTGGTTGTCTGAGTTGCAGAATCACTCCAGCAGAGGGAGCCTGTTGTATACTTACATGTGTTGCAGAGATACTCCAGCAGGGGGGGAGCCACCTCTGTGATTATTTGGATTACCAGGCTACTCCAGCAGAGGGGGCCTGCTCTGAGCTTACCAGCGTTCCAGGACTACTCCAGCAGAGGGAGCGTGCCCTGTACTTACCTGTGGACTGACCCACTCGGGTTGAAGGAACCTCTCTGATACTTACCGGTCTCCTCGTCCAAAGTTACCAGTGAAGTTCATCCTGGTGGACTCGGTCCCATTTGGGTGGGTCTTGCACAGGCCACGGCCTGTAGGACACAATAGTCTGAAAATAGCTTAGAGAGGGTCGAAGAAGTGAGTCAGTCAGTGGCCCGTACAGGGCATTATTCTATAACAGAAACTGTTTGTTTGTGTAAATATTGTAAATAAAAGATACTTGCCTGAAAGTTCCACGAGTCTGTGCCAGTCGGTGGGAGCAGCAAACCCGTAACACGAAGGGTTACTCTACTAGTTTGTTACGATAGATAGACAGATAGATAGATATACAAAAAAAATCAGCATGTTAGCCTTAACTAGCCTTACTGTCTATTTTAAAGGAGGTACAGTTTATCAAAAACATAACTTAATCAATCACTTTTTACATTTAAAAGCTGCCCATTTTAACTTTAAAATCTGTTCAATTGTTATTGTGCCTTTTAGGAAACAGCGAGAGATGAAAGATCGTTTTATGTAATCAAAGAGCAGTGGGAATGATCTCAGGAATGAAGTGCACGCACTTAAAATACCAATAACCAAACTCTGGATTGTACACGCAACTCCACTGGCAGTGAATGGAAGGATTTTCAGACAGGTGCAACTTATTTATACAGTTACTATTTCCACTGCTTAGACGGACTACTAAGGCTGGTATTTGTTTTTGTCTGAAACTGAGAGACAAAGATTCTATCTATATCTATCTATCTATCTATCTATCTATCTATCTATCTATCTATCTATCTATCTATCTATCTATCTATACAGTACTGTGCAAAAGTTTTAGGCAGGTGTGAAAAAATGCTGTAAAGTAAGAATGCTTTCAAAAATAGACATGTTAATAGATTATATTTATCAATTAACTAAATGCAAAGTGAGTGAACAGAAGAAAAATCTAAATCAAATCCATATTTGGTGTGACCACCCTTTGCCTTCAAAACAGCATCAATTCTTCTAGGTACACTTGCACAAAGTCAGGGATTTTGTAGGCATATAGTCAGGTGTATGATTAAACAATTATACCAAACAGGTGCTAATGATCAATTCAATATGTAGGTTGAAACACAATCATTAACTGAAACAGAAACAGCTGTGTAGGAGGAATAAAACTGGGTGAGGAACAGCCAAACTCAGCTAACAAGGTGAGGTTGCTGAAGACAGTTTACTGTCAAAAGTCATACACCATGGCAAGACTGAGCACAGCAACAAGACACAAGGTAGTTATACTGCATCAGCAAGGTCTCTCCCAGGCAAAAATTTCAAGGCAGACAGGGGTTTCCAGATGTGCTGTCCAAGCTCTTTTGAAGAAGCACAAAGAAACGGACAGCGTTGAGGACCGTGAGGCGCGGTGGTCGGCCAAGGAAACTTACTGCAGCAGATGAAAGACACATCATGCTTACTTCCCTTCGCAATCGGAAGATGTCCAGCAGTGCCATCAGCTCAGAATTGGCAGAAAACAGTGGGACCCTGGTACACCCATCTACTGTCCGGAGAAGTCTGGTCAGAAGTGGCCTTCATGGAAGACTTGTGGCCAAAAAGCCATACCTTCGACGTGGAAACAAGGCCAAGCGACTCAACTATGCACAAAAACACAGGAACTGGGGTGCAGAAAAATGGCAGCAGGTGCTCTGGACTGATGAGTCAAAATTTGAAATATTTGGCTGTAGCAGAAGGCAGTTTGTTCGCCGAAGGGCTGGAGAGCGGTACACGAATGAGTGTCTGCAGGCAACAGTGAAGCATGGTGGAGGTTCCTGCAAGTTTGGGGCTGCATTTCTGCAAATGGAGTTGGGGATTTGGTTAGAATTAATGGTCTCCTCAATGCTGAGAAGTACAGGCAGATACTTATCCATCATGCAATACCATCAGGGAGGCATCTGATTGGCCCCAAATTTATTCTGCAGCATGACAACGACCCCAAATATACAGCGAAAGTCATTAAGAACTATCTTCAGCGTAAAGAAGAACAAGAAGTCCTGGAAGTGATGGTATGGCCCCCACAGAGCCCTGATCTCAACATCATCGAGTCTGTCTGGGATTACATGATGAGAGAGAAGCAACTGAGGCTGCCTAAATCCACAGAAGAACTGTGGTTAGTTCTCCAAGATGTTTGGGCCAACCTACCTGCGAGTTCCTTCAAAAACTGTGTGCAAGTGTACCTAGAAGAATTGATGCTGTTTTGAAGGCAAAGGGTGGTCACACCAAATATTGATTTGATGTAGATTTTTCTTCTGTTCACTCACTTTGCATTTTGTTAATTGATAAATATAAACTATTAACATGTCTATTTTTGAAAGCATTCTTACTTTACAGCATTTTTCACACCTGCCTAAAACTTTTTCACAGTACTGTGTGTGTGTGTGTGTGTATATATATATATATATATATATATATATATATATATATATATATATATAGTGCTGGGACAAATATCCGAATCTTCGAACAAATATTTTTTGACATATATTCGGATACAATAATCTGATGTTCATATTCGCTATTGAACTTATTGCACTTATTTACCGTCTCACCAGAATTTGTGCAAAAAATGGCAAATGAAAAAGAGTTCTGTGAGCTTACTATATATAAGCAAAACACATAATCGACACCGCAGCTCTTGAACCTCTATTTAAAAGTTTTAAACAGCAAAAAGTAAACAAACCAGATTATGCGCGCGCATGCAGAGTGATCTCTATGGAAAACCATCTGGGACAAAAATGCATTGTGCTGCTTTAGAGCGAGCCAGAAAAAAAGCAGTTTTCGTTTGCTTGTTCAGCTACAAAAAGTCACAAGTAAACCTCATGTTATTACTTTATGAAAATGTGTCGATGGCCAGGAATGAAAAGCATAAAAAAATAAAATAAAATGCAGTGTCAACTTTATGTACTTTAATTCGGGAATAAACAAAACAAAGTTTAATTTGAACTGTTATTTGGCATCCTTTGTTTTGTAGTTAATTCACTGGGGTAAAGTAAGGCCTACACAACTTATTGGGATATTTTAATGTGTTACATATTGTAAGGTCATGCTGCTGTGCTGTCTCTACCTGCATTCAGAGCAATATAATGGCTTTTATTACTTTTTGAAAAACAAACGAATATTTAAATTATGAGCAAATATCCGAACATGAAAATTCCATGTTAGTCCCAGCACTAATATATACTGTGTATATATATATATATATATATATATATATATATATATATATATATATATATATATATATATATAATATATATTTGAGGCTTTTCTGTAGGACAAAATGATACATGTACATGGAACATACTAAGAGTAGAGCTATACTCTTGCTCATTGATCAATCAGACCTTGTGTCTTCCATAAAAAATGTTGTTTAAATGAGCATCTTGTGGATGACTACAGATTGCATCATTGGAATAATTTATTTTGCAGGTTACAACTGCATCGGTAAAGCAAGCATACAACCAATATCAAATAGCACGTCTGATATTGGCAGTATCTTCGATTTACGGCTTGTGTCTACACTTTGTATCAGCTTGAGTCCTATCTCAGAGACGCATATCTTATTAAACCAAGAAGTTCTTAATCTATAGTAGAGCTGATCAATATTCTAGCGTATAGGTTAGACCCACACAAGGTTTGCACAAGGCATTCCTTCGGTTACAATTCTAACATAGAATAAGCCGCCAGATATCATTACCTTATTCTAATCTCCACAAGAAGACTAGAGCCCCACAGGACAACCATGTGCTTGTACACCTCAGCCTGTGAAAAACAAACAAGAAAATCCATATTTCACAGGTCAGAGTAATTACTTACAAACAGCAAAGTAAACTGTCTCACAATTAATAACACAGACCCCTTTCACACAAACAGTGAGAATGCATTTGCAAGATTGCAAAAGCTTTGCCAAACTAGAGGATTACACAAGAGAGTCTTTGATGTTCAACTACTTAGCCTTTGATTCTCTGTAAGAATCTTAAATAACTTAATTTTTTTAAAAGCATATTGATAAATTAGCCTGATTTTTTTCTGTTTGTTTTTAATAATTACTTTAAAGAGTAATTTAATTCCACAAGGACTGATGGTTATTCTGCAGCCACACTAGTGCTGGTTCCTGTGGCAGGGCAGAAAGAAGCCCTACTGCTGGAAATAGTGTGTGTGGGAATGTAAGGTTGGCAGGGATGGGGTTAAATCTGTCCCTGCCAGCAATCACAGGTGTGATCATTCCCCATTTAGGTAATTGGTGTTAATTGGCTAGTGGCCACATGTATAAAAGGAACCAGAAAACCTTTGTTTGCTGCAGGGAGTTTGGATCTGTGGGTATGGACTATGTTTTTGGAGTATCTGAGTCACTAAAGGGCGCTATCCCACTAACACCACGTGTGAAAGGACAGCATCAGGAATGAGACTCAGAGTCAGGGAAAGCTGCAGTTCAAGCACATATCCGCATGTTTATTACACAAAAAGGAACCAACAAAACAGGGACAAGGGCCAAAATAAAAAGTTAAACAAAATACAATACAGTACAATCAGGTCCAAACTCACCAAGCTCCCTCCAACAAACAAAGGATTTCTGGCACCAATTACCTAAATGGGGAATGACCACACCTGTGATTGCAGGCAGGGACAGATTTAACCCCATCCCTGCCAACCTTGCATTCCCACACCCACACTATTTACAGCACACCCACACTATTTCTGCCCTGCCACGCTTCCATTTTCAGTGAGGAATTTATTTAGATAACTTTGTTGTCCACATTCCAACCTATACCAAATCTGACAGACGACCTCAATGGCATCCACATGATTTTGCATTGTTTTAAAATCCAGGAATGTCCCCGTGTCAGAGCCTGCATATCTCAAAGTCTTGGTCTCTAGATATCATTCTAGATGTACCTTGAGATATGTTGAGGCTTACTTCCTCACCATCAGTTAAACTAAAGACTGATTTTAAGGGGTGTCATTTAATAAGAGGTATAAACAAACCCTGTGTCCAAATTCAGAGCATCCACATTTTGTTTTCCATGCTTTGATGCTTGATCTCTGCCCAGTTGTTGAGAACATGCTAAGATGAGTCTTGAAGTTTAATCACCAGGTTATTATTTGTTTAGGGATATTGACATGCCTTCACTGTCTGTATGCTGCCACTACACAGCTTGTTGTCATGAACTCTTTGCCCTCATCCATAATGAACGTATACCCGTAGGCTGGTCTTCCTCAAAAGATCTGAAGAGATCTGTTGTGTTCATGCACACTCTGGTTGGATATGGCAGTAGGGATACCTTTCCTGTATTGAAAAGATGTCTGAACTGTCAAACCAGTAATTGCTAAGCTAATGTGTTACATATCCGACTAAAAGAGCTTTTTATTGTGGAGAGGCCTCACTGTCACCCCACATTTAGAAATCATCCTATCCCCAGATGAATATAAAAGGAGACAGATGTCAGTAGTCATTCAAAGGCCTTTTTGTATTATTACATTGGGCGCCACTGTAAGAAAGTGGCCCTGAGAGACTGACAGACACTGATGGGGCATGAAGATGGCACCACTTACTTACTGCTTAGCTTGATACCTGTCTACTCCATTGTTCCACTGTACTTCAAATACCTACCCTCAATTCCTTCTCATATTAATACTGGTTACTTTCTATCCAAGTTTTATGTACCACCCATTGGAAATAAATGCATTCATAGTATTCATTGCATACAGGGAACTGATTGTGGTATAAATATTGATCTGTATAAAGAGAAACTGCCTACTAATTTTTAATAGGTAACAAAGGTAGGTTGCCTAACTGGCTACTAATAAAGACAAAAGCAGCAAAGTTGTTACTGCAGACGATGATCAACTATTGCATGCTAGTCAATGAGATACTTAAACGAGATGAAAGGAAGCCTGCATGCTAGAAAAAGAAGAAACGGACTAAATATACAGTCTGTGAGTGGATGCCATTATTGACACAGTGATGGCAATAGGGGCCCTTTTTAAACACCATCAAAGATATTAAAACTTGCAAAGAACGAAAAAATGCCGCCAACAATGTAAATCTGGTAGGCATCAAAGCAAGTCGTTATCTTAGGACGATTGTTACATGTTTGTGCATTTGAAGTCTAGTTGCCCTTCTGCACTTTGATGTGCACTTATCGCAGTTTGGGCCACAGTAATTGGGCTGGGAAAGACCTCATAGAGGAGGGACAGTGAGCCATGAAACGAGCCTGCATCTCACTTACATGTGTTTGCTTTCCTTTAAAACCCTGTGTGGGACTGTTGTGGTTACGCCCTCATGCTCCTAAATGAGTGTGAAGATAAGATAAAGTGTGGGATCATTGAAAAAGAATTACACTAATAAAGGAATAAAACATGCATCTTTTATATTTATGCTGGCCAAGAACAAAAGCCAAAAAAAAAACATCTCATTGATGCCCTAATTGTTAATCAGTGAAGTAAAAAAAGGCACTTAACTCAAGAGAAAACAAATCACGCAGTAAAAGATGTTACAGATACTGAAGCTAAAAGTATGCTGTGTGTAGCAAGAGCCAATCTAAGTACTAAGTTGCCAGAGACAAATACCCTTCAGCAGCCTAGATGTTTAAAATAAAACCCCATTTCAGAAAGTTCCTGGGATTTCTATTAAATAGGGATGCTTATATCATCACATTTCCAAATACAATAGTTAGTTAGAGTGGCATATAATAATCTAGGTAGAAACAACACAGAATAATATAGAGGAAAATGTAGATTATATAAAGCATGACAGTATGTCATTGGTCTGTAATTTATAAACCTATTGGGTAAAAAACTGGTCGGTAGCCTGACCTGATCATCAGACACAAAAAGTTTATTTTTACCCTACACAAAATAATTTGTTCCCAGCATGTATACATTCACTGACAGCGTCACAGAAATGCACATACACACCCAGATTCCCATTGTGTATCTCCATTCCAATGTAACAGCAGTGACTTTCAAAGTACAAAGCATTACACTTATTTTTGGTAACATCTTCCTTAATTTCTCCTACGTCTGATCTGAAAGGGTTAAAGCAAATGAAACGATTCCCTAATGGCATGCCTCAGTTTTCCCTTTAATGTCTTCATCGCCAGTGCTTCATGAATCCGCTAGACCTATATAAACTGAGTGTGCCACTAGTCAGCAACAAACATGGGTAAACAAACGATCACAGTGACTTCACAAGGGGGGAGATGGTGGGTACCTTGGACTCTGCATTTCCACATGCAATTCAAACAGAATCAAATTAATAACTATCAGCAATACTACTAACCCATACACTTGAATAATATGAACACTTATTTAATTCTGTATTGTTGATCCTATTCAGAAAATCAGTCTCGTCATTCTAATTTGTTCATAATAATCTCTAATATTTAAGCAATATAGCACGATAGGGCGAGTGCCATTATGGTATATCACCACGCCTCTTGTGCATTGTGAGGTACGAAGCAAAGCAGAGAGTCTTGCTATCCCACAATGACACTCACCCCAGTGCTATATTATAATTATACAATGGCTATGAGGTGATTTGAAATGAACAGACAAAATAGATTTAAAGGGAAACATGGCGATGTTATTATTATTATTATTATTATTATTTATTTATTAGCAGACGCCCTTATCCAGGGCGACTTACAATTGCAAGCAAATACATTTCAAGTGTTACAGTACAGGTAATACAATAAGAGCAAGATAAATACAATGACAAGTTCAAGCAAGTACAAGTGTGACAAAATACAATTCAATTCAGCAGATAAGTGACAGTTACATCAAGATATGATTAAATACCAAATACTACAGTTTAAACATATGGCAGATTACAGTACTCTGAAGTACAGGATTAAATGCAGTAAAATAGGGGGCAGGTAATAGTAAGTAAAGCAAATTTAAGGAAGGGTGAAAGTGTCCCAGGGGGGAAACAGAGGAGTTCTACAGGTGCTGTCTGAAGAGGAGAGTCTTAAGGAGGCGCCGGAATATGTCCTGAGATATATCACTATGGCTATGACATCACATAGCCATTAAAATGAAAAGGAGAACAAACCTTGCCATTGTATAATCAGCATTCTACACCTGAATCTAAACCTTCTATAGCTCTGCCAATCTCTGTCCAAACTAGACAATATGAATCCATGGACTCACTATTTGAGATAGGCGGGCTATAAAATCATGAGACCTATAGATACACTGCTAAACAAGAAAAAAAGTCCCTTCAAACATGGGGGTATCGCATGATCAATAAACAATGAATGCTGCTTTCTTTTACAATAGCAAATATGTTTATGAAGGATATGTGGTCCATGGAAGCTAATCTGTTATACTTGCACTCTGTAGGTCTGTTCACCACAGGGATGTCCTTCAAGTCAAATTTAAGGTCGCCATCCTGGCGTCACCATATTTCCCGGACTTAACCAGCCAGTTTAATTTCCCCTAAAGACTGGCATGATTTTTAGCTAGAGACGTGCATTAATCCCTATGACAGAGCAGGCTTGTTTTGTTTTTTCAGTCTATATAATGGGAAGATCTTTGCAACTAGTTGGTTTTGTGCGCTGCACCACTGGGTTGTCCTGCGAGTGGTGCTGAATCTGCCAGCGAGTCTTTTTCTTTCCCAGACGCTCTCCAGGGTGCTGAACCAGGGATGTGGCGTGTACGGGATCCTGATTCAATCTCCCATGATGTCAGCTGAAAGGGTGAACCTCTGGATCACAGAAGCCAACCTTTACTTCTATGTAATTACCAATTATGAGGCCTTTCGGGTCACAATTTACATAACATGTCGCTAATTACTGTGTATTTACATAGTAGTTACTAAGCAAATACATGTGTACTTACACATAATTACAATGTTATTATGCATAGTTACAATGTACTTGATGTGTAAATTGTTTTGCATGATATTTGTCGTCAGTACATAATTGAATCAGATAAGGGTTAGGGTTACAAGGGTAGGGTTAAGGTTATATCGTGCACAAATATTTACACATTAAAAACATTATAACTATGCATAATAACATTGTAATTATGTATAAGTACACATTTATTTTACTTTGTAACTACTATGTAAATACACAGTAATTAGAGACACTTAATGCCACCATCTATCACCTTTACTCGCATTCTTACAAGAGCTGATCAAAGCAGAAAAATGCTTTCTTGCTTTATTCCTTTATTTTTCTTATACTTGGGACACCCATTGTAATGTATTTAAAATGTGTTCCTAATATTCACCATACAATAATAATAATAATAATAATAATAAATGAATATTGAAAAAACTGTTACTTTTAATATGGGTAATAGAGAATCTGTTGCCTAAGTTGTACTGTTGTATAGCTGGAGGTATAGCTTTTTTAAAAAATTTATTTATTTGTTTTAATGCACAAATATGGAGATAAAAGACAGGATTTTAATTATTCAAATACCACACTAAATTATTTATCTAATTAGACTTACATATATCACTTTTACAGACAGAACTGGTTTCAAAATGCTTTCAGAGACAGATTCTTAATCATTTAGATGAACAGCAAGCTAACAACATACAGTATATAATATTCTATATAGTAGTGATTTTGAATGGATTTAAAAACATTGATTAGCCCCCCTTAATATGAACTAATATGAGATCTTCAGGCCTTAAATTAGTTTCTTTCAAACTCTGCATGGTGCTAGTGGTCTTCAGCACCGACCATATCAGCTTTTCACCTCTCTAGATCCCCCCCAATAGGTTCCTCATTTCCTGAGGGCCAGGAAACAAGTTAATGTAAACAAACCCAGTTCCAGGTGAAAAAATGAGTTCACTGCTACATTTCTCCAGGGCACCTCAGGGACAAAGGGCACCTTTATCACCCTTTGCAAAGCACTTTGTTTTTGTATGTCAGATTAACATGCCCGTGGGGCAAATCCATGACATTTTTTAAGGCATTAAGTAAGAGACTAAGGGATAAACAACGATCACTGAATTTTGTTTAGCCATTAAGCACTAGACAAGCGCTATATCCTGAACAGTTCTTCAAAGGCCCCTTTGGTTATCTCAAGGCTACCATTTGACAGAATTGTGAAATGGTTCATCATTAGTTTGTCACTCGGTGGCTAATTGCTGAAACAGAGATAACAAAAGCTTTCCCTTCCAGCTACATGCTCTAATTGTTTTGTAAATGGCGATACAAAATCAGCATTTTATAAATTAGGGCTTCTCTTTTGTGATAGCGCATTCCTTGATGGAATAGTAAATTATTTACATGGCGACTAAACCAGTAATTACTCTAAAACATTTTATATAATAGTTGTAAATGTTTTTGAAAAATATAAAACCAGTGAAAAAAAAATCACAAATCAACATGCTAAATGTTTTAATTATGTAATGCAATCAATTGACAATATTTTAAATATAAATATAATGAAACAGCTGAGGTTCATATACTAAAAAAATATACATAATTTTTAAAATCAGATGGAATGTCAGTGATTACTAATGATTAATGTATGAATGAGAATCCATACAACATATTTATGAAACCCATTTTCAATATTATCTATTGTATTTTATTTCTGGTAGAATAATCACCCTGGTATTATGGGCGGATTTGTGTTTACACATTAAAAAAAAATAAATATTGAACTAATGAAAAGGGGCTAGGTGACAGAATGGGTCAACCAATGAACCTTTCACCTCTTGTGCAATCCAGTGGCACTTCCCTTTTAGCCACTGATCTGCATGTTTAACAGTCACTCCAAACATACTTGATTGTTAACAATAAGGTATTCAGTTTGCAATGAAGCTGACCAAGGTGAAGGCATCTCCAGATGTGTCTGTCCGCTTCTCTGCCCAAGCCTGCCTCTTAGTATTAGGTTCTAAACAGGCTTGTTTGCAACCCAGATAGACTCTATATCACTTCACACAGTCTGCCACCGGAGAGAGTTCATGGCAAGTGGGTTATATTAACTACAGTGCTTTTTTTATTGTGCTGAATGACATTGCATTCTCTTCTCTGTGCCTTTTTTTTGTGTTTTTTGTGTTTTGCATGCGTGCTTTGATTGCCTGAGATAACAGGTATTTTGTTCAGATTAAAATATTCTTGAGCCTGTCCCCGCCAATGTGGGAAAAGCCCTGCATTGTCTTCCTTGCTACTGAGGTAATAGTAATAAATGATATGCTTTGTGTGTTTGTTTTTTATCTTCTATTTGCTGAAGTGTTGTGCCACATATGCATCTCTGCATCTATATACCCTAGGGTTGTTCAAGTGCTTTAGTTAAAGCTTTGGCAGTCAGAGACCTGATGACCCAGTGTTCTGCACAGATAAGAGACTTTATAGAGGAAAGGAGGAAATCAAGTGTTGTTTTTAACTTTCTTGGAAAACCTCCTACTGGCTGGATGACTACACTACAAGCTATACTCATTCCTGAACTACCCTGAGCCCACCTACTGGTAACTTTAACCACTACACAGCCTCACACGTTTCACTCAAAAAGTGTCATTTGTCCTGCTGACACACCACTGTCTAAAACTCCAGCCACTACTTCTTGAAAACAAAATGGCAGCATGACATATCTGACCAAAACCCTTCACATGCACAGAAACTGACTAGATCAGTGGTACTCACAAGTGGCTCTTTTAAAACATTGCAGCCTAGGCCCTTCCGCAGGTTGGAGCCCAGGTTCCAATCATGTCCTACATTATGAAACTGAGCAGCTCAGAGCCTCACTAAATCATCAAAAATGATGGTGCTGCCATGTCTATTATAAAGTATAGCTAAGCTGGGGTTACCATATGACTCCATGTACACTAGGACAGTTCAGGCTTTTCAACTCACTTCGCAGTGCATTCTGGTACATTTTACCTGTCTCAGGTACCTTTCACAGCAGGACTACAGTTAACAGAATGCATTGGGGTAAAGTTGAAAAGCCAGAACTGTCCCAAGAGTCTTATAGTAACCCCATGGCTAGGTCTTTTATTGTTTAAGATTCTAAAAAAAACTCTTTAGTCTGCAATACACAAGAGAAATAAGCAACTAGACAGTGCTTTATAGACATTAAATGTGATCAGCAATTTAAAAAAAAAACTAATCAAGTGAGAGGCGTATCAATGATACCAGTTCAGTTTAAGGTGACTTCTCTTGTACAATAGATGCACCCACATCACTGTGTGGTCCAGTGGTTAAAGAAACGGGCTTGTAACCAAGAGGTCCCCGGTTCAAATCCCACCTCAGCCACTGACTCATTTTGTGACCCTGAGCAAGTCACTTAACCTCCTTGTGCTCCGTCTTTTGGGTGAGACGTAGTTGTAAGTGACTCTGCAGCTGATGCATAGTTCACACACCCTAGACTCTGTAAGTCGCCTTGGATAAAGGCATCTGCTAAATAAACAATAATAACTTGAACTGACATACAAACGAACCAGTCTCGTAGGGACCTGAAGTTATTTCAGCACTCTAATAGCAAGTGTAATTCAAGGCCACACTAACATTTTTCACATAATTAAAATGTTTTATGAGAGAAAGCATGACTTAGACAAGCTGCAGTTTTAACAGACTTTAACACCCACATCGCCTGAAATACCGTACCTTGGCCATGTATCTTTGTAATTGTATTGAAAGGAATACATACTTAAGTGAAATGTTTTCTCAACGTTAGAGAATCAAAAATGCAGTATATTGCAATGCAGATATGGTTTACATACAGCGATGTTATCTAAAAATGACAACTTATGTTTCATAAAGTTTATGTTTAGGATGATCTTATGAGCATATTTTATTTTCCCCAGCTGCACCAGATGGATAGTATCATGTTTTATTTTAATATCGAGAGATATTTTAATAACCTTTGCAACTGAAGGACTGCCAACTTCAGTCCAAACCCTTTCTTTTAAAATGCTTCCTTTATATTATTATTTATTTATTTTTTATTTGATGTTGGTGATCTTAATTCTTATGATATCACCAGCTGTAATCAAAAGCACTGCTGGCTGGGATTTTGAATTCAAATCCAAAATGTATCAGCACAATGGGAAGAACGGAAGAACTGAAAGAACTAAAGTTAGTAATTAAAGCTCACAGCTTTACAGTTGTGTTCTTGCACCGACTTAAATATCATAATACTTGCAGGGCAGTTTGATGCCTTGACACATGCATGGAAGTTCGACACTTATTTCTTGGCCACTTGCAAACAATGACACGGTAACTTGGGATGACATATTCTTAAATCTGGTATTTGTGAATTGTGTGTTTATAATACGAGATGTGTTGGAGCTTATGAAATGTAAGGGTGTTGCCATTGTATCAGATGACAGCTTTTCTATACCAGATGTCATCCCTTGATACTTTAGACCTGGACATATAGCCGTTTTGGGAAGACATGTAAAGTGTGACATCAACAGAAGAGGAGGAAGAAGAGATTTGTACTGTACATACATTTCCATTTGACTTGAACTTCCTAAAAAGGGAATTTAGATAGTCTACTAAAATAAATAACCTTTGTCTTTAATAATCTTTAGTACCATGCCTATTTAAACAGATAATCACAGTATGTGTTTATGCATCCATGCGTTTTTGTGTGTGTGTGTGGGTGTACTTCTTATCTGCATATATGTTGTGTGTAAACAGTTAATAATATTACTAGACCACAGTTTTACAGCAACTGATTATGCAGAGAAAGATCTGACCGGTACATCTTAATATTTTTCATTTAATAAAAACTGAATCAGCAAAACAAAACATATCAACAGTTAATTGTGCAATGTGAATATCGTTTCCTGAATCAGTTGTATATGCTAGGTTTCAGATCGATCTTCTAAGTCAATACATAAGACATTTTACAATGCTAAAACATATACTCACTGAATTTCGTACATTTCGAGTAAAAAAGACGATATTACATAGAAAATGTAGTTTTATATATATATATATATATATATATATACACACACACACACACACACAATGTCTTAACTCGGCTGTACGTTTACTGACTCAGGTATATGACTGTACAGTACAGGTATATGATCCTCTCTGTGCCAGAAATGGAAAGAGAGGAAAATTCGTTCAATACCAGAATTAATTTGAAACAGAATGTATTTATATATAATTTATGTTAAAAATAAAAAAGTCCTGAACTGAAGAGTACTGAACATGCTCTGATGAAGACAATATGTTGAAACGCATAAGCTTTATTTAGCTTTTATTTCTACCTTGTTCTTAATAAAATATGAATAATTGAGAGACACTTTGAGTTTTTCATTAAGCGAGAGTTGCCATCTTCACTCTTCAGTGGTGGAAACATCATATGAAGTATGTTTTCTTGTAACATATATATATATGACCAGCCCCTACATAAAAAAATGCTCAATTAATTTACATTTATTTAGAGCAGTAGTTTTTTTAAGTATTCGATTGGTGAAATCAATACACATACTAAATATTTGAAACATGTGCTAAATAATGCATTTTTGACCCGGATGGCCTTCCATAGTTGACTACTATTGGTCGAGTCCAGACACGTTGGACGAGCGGGGCGTGATGCGACGTGATGCGACACGACGTGATGTGACGTGATGTGACACAACGTGATGTGACGTGATGTGACATGACGTGATGCAACGTGATTCGACACGACGTGATGCGACGTGATGTGACTCGACGTGATGCGACACGATGTGACGTGACGTGATGCGACGTGATGCGACACAACGTGATGCGACGTGATGTGACATGACGTGATGCGATGTGATGTGACACGACGTGATGCGACGTGATGTGACATGGCGTGATGCAGGCGTGATGCGATGCACGACGTGATGCGACGTGATGTGACTCGACGTGATGCGACACGATGCGACACAACGTGATGCGACGTGATGTGACATGACGTGATGCGACGTGATGCGACACGACGTGATGTGACGTGATGTGACATGACGTGATGCAACGTGATGCGACACGACGTGATGCGACGTGATGTGACTCGACGTGATGCGACACGATGTGACACGACGTGATGCGAGGTGATGCGACACGACGTGACGCGACGTGATGTGACATGACGTGATGCGATGTGATGTGACACGACGTGATGCGATGTAATGTGACACGGCGTGATGTGACGTGATGCGACACGACGTGACGCGACGTGATGCGACGTGATGCGACGACGGCGTGATGCGACGTGATGTGACTCGACGTGATGCGACACGATGTGACGTGACGTGATGCGACGTGATGCGACACAACGTGATGCGACGTGATGTGACATGACGTGATGCGATGTGATGTGACACGACGTGATGCGACGTGATGTGACACAACGTGATGTGACGTGATGTGACATGACGTGATGCAACGTGATGCGACACGACGTGATGTGACGTGATGTGACACAACGTGATGTGACGTGATGTGACATGACGTGATGCAACGTGATGCGACACGACGTGATGCGACGTGATGTGACACAACGTGATGTGACGTGATGTGACATGACGTGATGCAACGTGATGCGACACGACGTGATGCGACGTGATGTGACTCGACGTGATGCGACGCGATGTGACACGACGTGATGCGACGTGATGCGACACGACGTGATGCGACGTGATGTGACATGACGTGATGCGATGTGATGTGACATGACGTGATGCGATGTAATGTGAGACGGCGTGATGTGACGTGATGCGACACGACGTGACGCGACGTGATGCGACGTGATGCGACATGACGCGACGTGATGCGACGTGATGTGACACAACGTGATGCGACGTGATGCGACACGACGTGATGCGACGTGATGTGACACGACGTGATGCGACATGATGCGACGTGATGTGACACGACGTGATGCGACGTGATGTGACACGACGTGATGCGACGTGATGTGACACGACGTGATGTGACACGACGTGACACGACGTGATGTGACACGACGTGATGCGACGTGATGCGACACGACGTGATGCGACGTGATGTGACACGACGTGATGCGACATGATGCGACGTGATGTGACACGACGTGATGCGACGTGATGTGACACGACGTGATGCGACGTGATGTGACACGACGTGATGCGACGTGATGACACGACGTGATGCGACGTGATGTGACACGACGTGATGCGACGTGATGCCACACAACGTGATGCGACGTGATGCGACACGACATGATGCGACACGGCACGCTGGTGTGTCCAGGGCTTTAATACTACAGTATATTTGGGTAATTATGTTGATTGATGGCTTTTGGATGTTAAGGTCCTCTGCCATGTGCTCCACTAGACCAGGGATGAGTAACTCTGGCCATTCAATGACCAGGTATTTGTTCCAACCATGTGCTTAATTGTTTAATTGAAACAATTAACAATTAAACCCTCCTCCCAGACCTAAATCAGTGAACTACTTTATTACACCTTTTAAACTTGGAATAGTTGCATGGATGTCTGCATTAGACCTGTATACAGTAAGTTGTTTGCAATTAGCAGAAGATCACGATAGTGGGTGCCTGTGGCACACCAATGGCAACATTTTCAGAAAACCACCATTGGAAGGCTCTACAGTACTGCTAGTGTCTTGGAAGCTTGGCCTTTTACCCCTATCATTTGTTACCACCAGGTGGCACTGTGGACTTATTCAAATCAAGCAGCCTTGGAATGAAATATGTTTGTCTTTTTAAGATCACTGACTATGTATGTCTATGTTGACAATTCTTACAATAGTATTTCTTTAACAGTTCATTGTTATGTGCCTGGAGTGCTCTGTACTGTTCAATTATATACTGCCATCTATTGTGAAAGTACTGGAATTACAATTAGGATTTTTGATGGGCAATGGACAATCCTAGAAAAAACAGAAACTACACTTTCTCTACCCTTGATAAATGAGTGTTCAAATATGGAACTTACTGATTTCTGAATATTGAACAAGCTGCACAGTGTACAGTGACCCTGAAATGGCAAACTGAAAGCTTTAGACTGCAGTTAGAGCTTAGAAAAGTATGGATTACATGAATCAGCGTCTCTGCAATACCAAAAAGATAACTGACTTGTTACATGGAAGAATGCAAAGAGAATAAACTCTGATGTCAGAAGTGAGATGGTGAAATGTAAAGTTAGCAAGTTAGTATCATTTTAGCTTGTTTCTAAAATGTTACACCAAAAAACACACACACAAAAGTACCTCACCTCAACAAATGTAACATACTGAGAGTACAACTATAATAAGCAATACTTGGGAGTTATTCAAATATAAACAAAGCTTCTGTCTGTTTTTTTCCCCCACTTTCTCTATAAGCTGAATCCAACTCCTGATGCACAGGTGTTTTAGTTTGTTGCATCACAGATACGAAATCACTGCCAGGTGTTACTGCTGCTTTGTGGAATTCTGATTTGTCTTGGTTTTCAGTTTTGTAACTGCTGAACCCCACATTTTTAAAGGACTTGTATATAACCTGTCAAGTTTTTGCATTTTTTACTGTTTTTCTACAAAATGCACACAATATTTATTCCATCAAATTCTGCAAAGACAAAATATTTTTTTCTTTTGTTTATTTCTATTATATATTATTATATGCATCCATGTTTGTGAAGAATTGGCTCAAAATGATTACAAATTGCTGCAATCTTCTCAGTACCAAAGACTGACAACTCTTGGCGATTTTGAGGCCATGTCCTCGTGTCAAAAACCTGAGCAGCCACAAGAACCTCTCTCGTCTCCATGTTGATAAAACGTTGCTTTCGGTTGCTTTTATGCTCAGCAATACTGCCAAGTAGTGCTGCTGTAAGAGCTCAGTAAAGAGCATTTAAACTCTTATTTTTATTACAACAGTTTTTGTTTAACAGTGTGATACAATTTTTTATACGGTACATTACTAGCAATCCAGCTGTCAGTTTTTTACTGTAAAAACAGATTTACAGTGTAAGCTATTAACAACACCTAAATCAAAAGGTTTGGTGAAGACATCCTTTCTGTTGTAAAGTCATCGTTCCAAGTTTGCTCATTTATCATGCACCATATAGAAAGCATGTTTTCCTTGTTGTGGTTTTTATTTTAACTTTTCAAAGGTAAGCCCAACATGTGTACTCTGTAGCATTAAAGAACATCAATCTCTACCCCTAAATAACATTTTAGTTCTGTAGTATGTTTATCGACCTGATAGTGTCCTACAGAATGGTTTGTTAAATTGACCCTTTTCCTATTCAGGTCTGTGTTGATATAGATAAAGGAGAAAAGCATGAAACTCAGCTGGCTAAACTATGTTGCATTTCTAAACAGAGGCAGATCTAAATATCAATACAATATGTATAGATAATTATAACAGATGGTTTATGGCACTACAGTGTGTGTAAATCTCTTCAGTGAATTTGTGTCTTCCTAAAAGTAAAAACCCAGGGAAGGCTCTATGTTAAGGATTCAAATAGCTGCAGTAATATGATCTGTTGCAGTTGTGTTTGTAGACAGAACAGTATTCAGAAGTCTTTACTGGTACCAAATACTCCATCACTGGCTTCCAGTCATTTATTGTGTTTTTTTGACCCATATCACACAGCTATTAAAGACATACCAGCTTTGCTGTGAATATTGTAATACTGCATGGTGATTGAAGGTGTTGCTCAAAGAATATTAAATGTAGATTCAGTCTGGCGGTGGGGCCCAGGTTGGTGATATGTGCAACGATCTGTACTTCAGTGCTTTGGAATTACTTTATGATACACCATGCAGAATTCAGGTCCTTACATCTTCTATGCTGTGGCACCAAACTCCATCCTTACCAATGAGACCGCTTACAGGGAACAAGCAGTGTCAGTCTTGTGTCCCCTCAGGCCCGGCTCCAGTTTCTCTCGAATAGGACTGCCAGTAGAGTTGTGTGGGCCACCAATGGGGTGTACAATTCATATCGCCCGACGCCTGGGACAACAAGATTTGTGTGAGAGACAAGTTTTGCCATTATATTATAGTTTGTATTTATTTATTTTTCTGGTGTATTTCTCTGTGTATTTCTGTATAGAGCCACGCAAGTTTCTAAAAAAAATGAATAGCGGAAGTCTAGCACCTAGACACAAACATTTTGAAGTGTTTACGTCCCACCCCTATCCCTGCTGATTGGCTAGCTGCGGAAAAAGCTGATCTATTGGTTACAAAGAAACCCAGAAATGGCTGCCTAGAGTCCCTGGCAAGGCACAGACTCATTTTTAAACTTAAGGTATTATTTACAATTTTTTGAAAATTAGAAAATAAGTGATATTGCTTTCTTAATACATGAACCTGGCATTTAAATGCTGCAATCTAGTAAAGTAAAAAAAAAAAAACACCACAGTATTAGCGGATTAGAAAAAATCTCGTGTTCTATAATTTACCATTAAATATTACCATTTGTATACCACTGGATTTAAATGGTAGCTAATGGTGCTTTCAGTAGTAAACTGAATAGTAATTTAAATGGTATTTGCAATGGTAAACTGAATAGTAATTGTAAATGGTATTTTCAATGGTAAACTGAATAGTGATTTAAATGATAGATTTCAATGGTAAACCGAAAAGTAACTTAAATGGTATATTTCAATGATAAACTGAATAGTAATTTAAATGGCATGTTGCAATGGTAAACTGAATAGTAATTTACAGGGTAACATGGGTGCATTGATATGAAATTTACTTAATTCTTTGTCATTTAAAAAAAAGTGCAACTAACAACAATAGAGAACTTAGTGAATGAACTCTTCACTCTAGAGTTTGTTCTCCTTCAGACAAAATCATTTTTTAGGCAGAAATACAGTGCTTTTATTAAAAAAATCTAATTTTAACAGACTACAATTTGTTTTGTAAAAGCCTAAATATTTCACATTATGACATCTAGCGCTTAAAAATAAATGAATCTTGCATTATTTATTTATTTATTCAATTTTATTGTGCCCAATTATTATACCTACATTTTTCTCCCAGTTTGGGACACCTAATATACAGATGTGCTAGATGATCTAGGGATGCTGGACCACTTCGGAGCACTGGAGCCTCATCTGAGGTTTTGAAGCATCTCCATTCTTCCCTGTATTTCACATTTTATAGTAAACATTCCCTGATTTATTCAGTTTGAACAATTGCATGAACAAAATAAATAAGTATACATCTAAAAAAGCTGTTTACATGATGATGATGATGATTATTATTATTATTATTATTATTATTATTATTATTATTATTATTATTATTATTATTATTATTAATACTAATAATCATAGTTTACATTATACATTTTTAAGTGGGGGGAGGCATTAAAAAAGGAATATTCTTCCGCATCCCAAACTTTGATAAACACTGCCTGCTGATCCCGCTGATCCAGAGGTGTTCTTATAGCGCAGATTTCCGCAGATCTGCACAGATGCGCGTTCTTCGAGTGCTGCTGCGTGACGTCACTAAGCTCTACCCGCTGAAATCTGCAGATCCTGCACAGCACAGCGCTGCTCTGAAAAGTTGCTGCGGGAGGCTGGCTGCGGCTGTGAACCAAAGAGACCTGCCATCGTAATTCAAATAGCTACTAAAACTACTGCTGCCCTCTTGTTAGTGGAGGGGAACAACACGTTATCTTTATGCAAAAAAGAGTGAACAGCCTTGTCAACGCTATATAAAATAAATGGTAACACTTTAAAATAAGTGACTGTTCATATGTGATTCATGATGAATTTCAGACACGGAATTCAGTTATTAGAATTAGAAGTGTATTCATCATGAATCCTATTTTACCATGCTGATAAATTAGCTCATACGTAATTCATTATGAATTACAGACACATTTTAAAGTGTTACCCACATAAATAAATGAATTGATCAATATAAAATAGTAATTAATTGTACATTGAACATAATGTACTAATCCATGATAAGTAATGTATACTGTTACAATAAAGTTAATGTTCAACAATTACTTCAAACTGACTCTGCATAGTCTGATAATCCAGAAACTAAGTATAGCACGTTAAAAAATTAAAATTAAGTTACAAATGACTGCAAATGAATGCAATCCCCATGTGTGATACATTGTGATAAATCAAATAATTACATGTAATTACGTTTCATTATATACATCAAACAAATAGAATACGTCATTAATTATGCAACTAGAGTATAAATATGTGATGCTGCTGTTTAGTTTCCCAAAAATTTGGAGAAGGCGTTACAAGTAGCGACGTGACGTCAAACAGAAAGCAGCCACGCGCAGCAAGCTCTGGGAAGGCGTTTCTCGAGAAGCTGCGTGTGACGTCAAACAGAGAGCAGCCAGGAGCAGCAAGTGCAGCCTGCTCTGGGATACACGATCTCGACCAGTGTAAATTTTAGGCCTGGGTGACATCTCATTCATGAGATACAGCTCATCAAAGTTGACCCATTTGGACCCCCCACCCAACCTTTCCATGGTCATAACTTCCTCCATAATTGACACCGAAAGGTAGTTTTGGTGTCGTTTTAAACTTCTCGAATAGCACTATCTTCTCATTATATGGAAGTGTAAGACAACAAAAAAAGAAAAGCTGTGTAATTCTGTGCCCTTTGACCTCACCCAGGTCAAATCTCGTAACCTTGGATTTTTGTCAGTTTTTGATAGATTGCAGCCTAGACCCTTATCTACATTTCCCGTAAGTTTCATTTTGTGCCTGACGTTGAGGTTGAGGCACAGCAGCACAGAGTGTCTGGTGAATGCAATTGCATACCTTAACTCCTAAATTTTATTCATGTATTTGGTATTTAATGTAACATTTTGTTTATGCTGTATAAAACCTGGACTACATGTTATTCTGGTGTAAATTAAGTGGTGGTTACTTTGTTTGCATAATTGTGTCTGTACTATATATACACATTTCCAAATACAGTATTGAATATTGCATTTAACTTAACCAGAAACCTCGTGTGCTCTTTTTTCTCTTTGTTTTGGCTTGCCATGGTGAACGCAGACAAACCTGGCGTGCAAAGGGACATTTTTCAACATCAACAACTTGTTTTTTCTTGAGTTTTGTATTCTGCCGTTGTTGACTTATCAACACTCCATACTGAATCTGATTCCGTGTTTTACGTATCAAAACTGCTAAATTCACGAAAACTAAAGAAGCGTCCTCCTTTCATGTCATCATTTGAAAGTTAAAGCAACATCATTTGGAAAAACCACCAACGCTTAGCGCCAAACAATGAAGGTCTGTGGACGAAAATGTGGTCTATGATTGGATACAAAATCTGCTGAGACAGTAGTGCCAGAGACAATTATCATCAATGCTTTGGCAATACCTAATACCAATCATGCTAATAAAGCACTTTGAATTTGAATTCTTTCACCGCACCTGCGGGGCCAGCAGACACTCCCGTAACTAAATTACATAAAAAGCATAATCAATCATTTTATGTACTGTACCTAATGAAACAGTTATGTTCAAGTATAATGGGTGCGTTCACTGAGATCATTCTGCGCAGATTCTGTGCAGAATCTGACCAATTTAGTCAATGATCTTCTTTGATCTCCGTGAACGCACCCATTGGCTAAATTGGTCAGGTTCTGCAGAATCTGCGCAGAATGATCTCTGTGAACGCACTCTGTAAAACTTGAATGACCTCATTTAATTTAAGAAACTCGAAAAAAACTGCAATGCAGTAAATTACAAATAGGCTGTCGACAAGAATATGACTTAATATTTGTAAACGCTAATTTATGGCAACTGGAGTTAAAACAAAATGTGGGTTCTCAATAAATGGAAAATAGCAAATATTGAAACTGTTACTGCTTTGAATAACTTTCACAAAATTACCAGTGCTCGGGTAACGTCTGTCAATCGATTCATGGAATAAATACTGCAGAAAAAACAAGTCCTCAGATGAAAGTGAAACTTTTACTCTGGTTTACATCTCCTGTTTTCCCCTCTGTCGTTGGCTTTGGTTGTTATGACAACATAGTTCTGATCCGGAAGTGAGCCAAAGTGCCCAAGATGGCGGCACAGGGACCAATGGCGATAGCTATGCGCCTGAGAAATCAGCTGCAGTCAGTGTACAAGCTTGACCCGTTACGGAATGAGGTTAGTGGAAGACAGTACTGGTCCCCCCGCCCAGGTGGCCGGTCCGGTTCAGAATTTTAGAACCGAACCGCCGCAGGTGAATAAATAGCGGGAATGACGGAGTGTGGTTCTGTTGTGTCGGAGCAGCCATGGACAGGAAAGCGGGGTTGTGTTGTTGCGCAGGCGTGAGTGGGAGAGTAGGTGATATTTTGAAGTGCTTCGCAGTTTTTTTATCAGCTAACTGTGCTCTTTGCCTGAAGTTCAAATACTTTGATTTGTTTTTTTCAGACATTAACACCAATTCAAACATTATAACTCAACAGGAAGTGTAAGGATTTAAATTGTCACTGTAGAGATATAAACGCCACTGTAACTCACTAAAAACGGGGT
The DNA here is from genome assembly GCA_030684275.1 of Acipenser oxyrinchus oxyrinchus. NCBI lineage: Eukaryota > Metazoa > Chordata > Actinopteri > Acipenseriformes > Acipenseridae > Acipenser > Acipenser oxyrinchus. The sequence goes on along the minus strand of CM060247.1, from coordinate 4,451,741 downwards.
CTGTCCTGTTTGGACATGCTTTGACGATACCCGTACTGTATATTTAGCTAAATCTATAATATAGTATTAATAAAAGGTAATTAATAATAATAATACAAAATGCCATTAGTGGATTATTTATTTGCGTCATAGAGTCTTGAAAATAAATCTGAGGGACCATCTCGAAACACTGGGTGATTATCTTTGTGGGCGTCTTGGTTGCTAACCCAGTCGCGGAATCCGTCTCTTCAAAGACAGAGAGGTCGAAGCATAATCGAAAACGTTAACGAAAAGCATGAACTAAAGCAAATTGTCAGTTATTTTAAAAGCTTCATTACACGGTTAATGTTGCGTAAGCTTTGCATTCAAGAGCGGGGTTACACTGTAGGTGGTCCACGATGTGTTCTTGGGTGTTCCATAGAAACATGCCTCCCACAGTCACTACATCACAGACTTCACCTTGTGTAAATGTATGTCGTGTATTTTAGTTTAAAGTATTTTCTTTCCATTTGCTTTTTTTTTTTTGTAACTTTGTCAGAATACTGTAAAATGTGTCTGGTCCCATAGTTTAAGCAATTAGAAATTGTAATGTATTATTATTAGTACTAATCATTGTTAATTATTATTTAGTATTATTTGTTTATTTAGCAGACGGTTTTATCCAAGGCGACTTACAGAGACTAGGGTGTGTGAACTATGCATCAGCTGCAGAGTCACAACTACGCCTCACCCGAAAGACGGAGCACAAGGAGGTTAAGTGACTTGCTTAGGGTCACACAATGAGTCAGTGGCTGAGGTGGGATTTGAACCGGGGACCTCCTGTTTACAAGCCCTTTTCATTAACCACTGGACCACACAGCCTCCTGGATTATTTAGACACGAATCTAGCAGCCAACTGAATACAGTACTATAAAACGTTATATAGCAATGATTGCATTACATTAGTTTATTGATCTTAACACCCAGTTTAAGGAGATCTTATTAAAAAACCCATATGTCATGTAATATTTAATGTTTTAAATCAGAGAGTATGTCTGCCCCACAAGTTCAGTAGAGCCCAAATATTGCCACTAATCAGTATACAGTAAATTACTACCTAGATTAAAGCATATTTTATTTCCCACAAAAAGTAACACAGTAGGCATTGGTAATTGTCAAAATTGCTGCAGTTGCATTTTTAGTTGATCAGGTGTCTGTCCAGGAGAGCCGGGCATCAGTTTCTGGGGTAGAAAGTTGTGGAAGTGATAGTAAAAGTAGCATTGGTTAAATTCTGTGTTTCTCAATTAGAGGCACAATAACTGATGTAACACTGGGCACATGACTCCTTTATTGTCTGACCGTGTTTATATTGGGTTTGTAGTTAACAATATATATACGCTGTAATAAAATGTAAAATAAATCAATTTCTTTACCTTTTTATATTATTACATGAGAATGGTACTACTTTTTATGGCTGATATTAAAACAGCAACACGTTTTAGTCTAAACCATACATGTAACTATTTTGAATTGACAGAACACTGTCTACTAACTATATACAGTATCTAAAATAACTATTTCAAGTAACAATATCAAAGGACATCTCTAGTCATTAACAGTTCAGATACTTACTGTACTAACCCTTTCACACACAAATGCCGCTACTGAGACGTCTCGGAGACGTTTAATAAATTCTTAAATACCCATTCACACAGCACGAAATTGCGCAATCTGTGCCGGTAAAATACCGTCATAAGCCAAATTTTACAGAGCCAAAGGGATCATGAGAGTATAACTTTCAAACCTGACAGTCAACACATAATTTTCATGGCAACGGCGATTCGCCCATAGATTACAGCATCATGCACCGTCCCTTCTATTTGTGAATTGCCCGCGTCCGCACGTTAAGTTAATAATTCCTTATTGTATTCCTTAATGATTATTGTATTTGAAAAAGAAAAAGAAAAAAAGCGTGAAACACCAAAAAAAGACCCAGTACGTCCAGTATACAGTCACATGGGATGTTGACTTTCAACCCACGCCCACTATAGCGCTTCAGTACCTGCGTAGCATTTCACACAGGCAATTAAACGGTTCAGTGCTGTCTGAACCACCTTCCCACTGACCAAAATGCCTCATCATTGCAGGTTCTGAGCGATTATAACTTGTCTGTGTGAAAGGGGTTTAGTTTCGTTATCTGAAGCCCTGAGAAGTGGGCTTAAATGTGTCCCCTGTGGAATACTGCATTTAGTTTTTGAATCTACCTTTTCTTTTTGACATAATAAATTGTAAATTAGTGGGCTGTAAGCCTGATAATTATAAGTACAGTCCTTCCCTGTGTGAGCATTTGTTTCTACTGCATGTAGTTTTCCAGAGCATATTTAATGTGGAATACCAGGGTGAAATGTGGTGGTTTCATTGCAGGAAGAAGTAAAAGTGAAAATCAAAGACCTGAATGAACATATTGTCTGCTACCTGTGTGCTGGCTACTACATTGATGCAACAACCATAACAGAGTGTTTGCACACATGTAAGTATTATCCTAAGGTGGGAGGGGAGTCCTGTATGCAGCATGACTATATTCATTCATATTTAGCCTAGTACTCCAAACTGTAAAAACATTAATAATTCCTGGACCTTGAAATGAAATTAATTTTATTTGAACAATTAACTTATTATTAAATGTAGAGTCACTTAAGTAATGCTGGTAGACTGATTTTTTGTGATACACATTTTATAGCAGTCTGTTTTATTGTTATGCACTGAATTACATTTTACTGTAATACAATATTTTCTCTAATTTATCATTTTGTTAAATTGATACTGAGACAAATGGAAACAAGAATTGTTTTCTCACAGATCAATAAATAATAAATAGTACTGATACATGGAGGGTGTACAGGTTTTGAACATACTTTCTTAAATACAAATTTCTGCCAGAAGGTGGTGTACACAGTCCAAGGAAAATGAAAATGTAATGTATCAGTAATTCCTTCTACTGATTGCTCCTTTAATATAAACTAAAAGCTCATGGATGAAAAACTTTGTATTTGTGCAAAATTCATAAAAGACTAAATAAATCTGAATTGTCCTGGATGCCAAGAATTACTTTGTATTTTCTTAAAAACAAAACAAACACAATGTAGATATAATTGTTACCAGTTTAATATTACAAATGTTCATAGAAATCTGATAACCCTTTTTGGAGGAATTGAAAGGAGGAATTGGGTTGGGGTTTACTTATGTATTTATTTGCATCCATTTACGATAGACAAATAGACAAAAAAATAAATAAATGAGTCCTCGCCTACTGCTAATTTCTGACCTTTCCAACTATAATGTTAACTGCGTAAAACCTTTTAAGTCATTCATCAGTTACGAGTTTTGTCAGCCCAACAAAGGAAGCCCAAACTAATGTCTTCTGACAGCTCAGCCTGACGTCAAAGGGGAAGGAGAGGGTCAGTACACTCTAGTTTTTGGTAGTGGTTGTAGGAGATGGAATAACATTTGTTTTTCTTCTACCTTCATTACACTTTTTGTTTGTTTTTTTGCAGTCTGTAAGAGCTGTATAGTGAAATACCTTCAGACCAGCAAGTATTGCCCGATGTGCAACATCAAAATCCATGAAACCCAGCCACTGCTGAACCTGAAGTTGGACAGGGTGATGCAAGATATTGTCTACAAATTGGTGCCAGGATTGCAGGAAAGTATGTATACCGATAATGTATACCACATTACCAGTCTTGCTAATACTGGCAATGGCCAGATTTGAAATCTCTGCAGTACTATAGGCAAAGCCACAAAATCCGGTAAAAATAATATTAACCACGCAGACAGGCAATGAAGGCATTCACTAGCCAGTACGATTAGGCTGCTCTAAGAGAACTGATTTACCAAAGAATTTTAGGAGCTTGTATATTTTTATTGAACAGATGAGGAAAAAAGGATTCGAGAGTTCTACCAGTCCCGTGGCTTAGACAGAGTTATTCAGCCAACAAATGAAGGTATGTAATTTTGATTTTTGGATTGCTTGTCATAATCGCGTCATTTGATAGGTATTAATGACGGTGCAAAGGAATGAACACTTCATATTTTCACAGATGCAGTACCAGACCCAGCAGGGTTGCCCTACACCAGCTTTGATCACTCAAAAGCCCATTACTACAGATACGATGAACAAATTTCACTTTGTTTAGAAAGACAAAGGTAAGTGGAATCCATTTCTGTCATCGTTCTTGTTGTTCATTGTTATTAAGGACCACTACAGTTTGTATTTATTTAAATCAGGGGTGCCCAAAGTTTACAGATCAGAGGGCTGCATTGCAAGGCTACTGTGGGACCCTTGGGCCGCAATGTGACCAAATTGCATGGATTGCAAATTTCAAGTACCCTTTTCAAGTGCATTTATTTGCATACCTGTCAACATTGAGTTTTCAAAATAAGGGAGCTTTTGTAAACTGAAATATTAGTGGCCTGAATTGAAGTGAATACCTACATAAGACAAAGGCATACAACTATTCAATTTTATTACTTGGTAGAATGATACAGTGCTCCTTCTATGCTTTTAAAAAGGAAAAAATATCATGGCATGCTTCACAATCAAAATCTCTGTTGGCTCCTGTGGTTGTTCTGGTACTGTAGTTGTAGGTGGCTGATTTGGCAGCAGCCAAAACTTTGTAAACAGATCCACTGTAGTTGATTTTGCATGACAGCAAAGCATACTCAGTTGGCGTTGTTACTTTCATCACACAACAATCCTAAAGGACGAGCTATGGCACCTACTTTATAACAAGAAAAAAAATCAATTCTATAAGTCCATAAAAATTTTTTTAAAAAAAAGCCAACATGCACAACAACATGGTATTGCAACGTTATTCATTTTAACCTTTGCGGTCCATTGTCGGACTGGGTCCGACATTGCAATTATTCCCACCAGGTCCTTTGTCGGACCCTGTCCGACATCATTTTAAAAGCATAAAAGCATAAAAAGTCGGTTTTCAACTGAAAAAGCCGAAAACCATTCAATGGCCGGTGGGAGCGAAAGGAGCGAGACAAGCCGATAAAAAAAAAAAAAGGCGTATCTCATGAATAGTCATAGAACCCCATTGGCATCAGATGGGGCGGTCGTATGGAAACAAGCTGGGAGTACAGTATCAGCGCACAGAGACTATCACGGACATTTGCAGAGCTTTTTTGAGATGTTATAGCAATAAAATAATGACTTGGATTGCATTATTGAGGAGTTTGGTGGTAAAACGAGTCATCAGGAGACGATTGATCGGTATGTACGACTATTATTATTATTATTTTTTATTTGGTAGCATATGTGAAAGCGATAGCGAACGAAAGGGTGGGGCGGGGCTGGAGATCCCTAGTGAGTGCTTTGTTGATATGCAGGGCCATTTAAACCCGTTTGACTGTGGAAAAAAATACTTTTAAACAGCGCATCTAAAATTAACTGCACATGAAAAAATTAATTAGACCTGGCGAGCCTGACGCAGATTTAATAAATGGACCGCAAAGGGTTACACTGCACGTATGTGGCGGATTACTAATACCACTGTCAGTAACATTTCTTTGTCAACTATCTTTAATTTTAAATGCACACACTATTGCTGTATATAAACACATGTTATCAATCTGAATTTCTAAAGTGATGTTGATGCTGAAATTGTAATAGAAAAGCCTTTCACTATTTGTGTGACTTTTAGACTTTCCTGCAGAATACTTTGTAATTTGTGAGTCTGGGAACATGTCTACTACAGATTTGCTGAACTAGTCACAACATGTAAAGGTCTCTGTATATAGTGCCATGAAAAAGTATTTGCCCCCTGTCTGATTTTCTGCATTTTTGCACATTTTTCACGTTGTATTTGGTCAGATTTTTTTGTGGGTTGTATTAGTATATAGAGGGAGTCTGAGAGAAAAAAATGACACCAAACTTTGGTGCTTTTTTCATTTGTTTGGTGTGGAAGGTAATCAAACATGCAATCTTCAGGTGTGAAAAAGTTATTGCCCCCCCTAGTTAACTCAACCCAATTAAAGGGATAATTAGGGTCAGCTGTTTGAGTACTTTGGTTAACAACCAGGCCTGATTTGGGCCAGCCCTGCCCAATATAAATCTAACTAACTTTGGCCCTTACCATCAGAGTGAAGTTGTCAGCACACAGGTTCTAGAGGCACATCATGCCACGAACAAAAGAAATTCCTGAAGAGCTCCGGAAAAAAGTTGTTGATGGCTATCAATCTGGAAAGGGTTACAAAGCCATTTCTAAGGCTCTGGGGCTCCACTGAACTACAGTCTAAGTTTGGGACAGTAGTGGATCTTCCCAGGATTGGCCGTCCTGCCAAAATCTCTCCAAGAGCAAGGCGTAAAATCGTCCAGGAAGTCACAAAGAACCCTAGAACAACATCCAGGGATCTGCAGGCCTCTCTCGCTTCGGCTAAGGTCAGTGTTCATGACTCCACCATCAGAAAGACACTGGGCAAAAATGGGATTCATGGCAGAGTAGCAAGGCGGAAACCATTGCTCACTAAGAAGAACATGAATGCTCGTCTCAAGTTTGCCAAAAAGCACCTGGATGATCCTCAAGAGTTCTGGAACAATGTTCTATGGACAGGTGAGTCAAAAGTGGAACTTTTTGGCCAACATGGGCCTGGACCTGGAAGCCTGGGACCTGGAAGCCTTGCCATCATTGAATGAACCTTGAATTCTGCTCTGTATCAGAGAATTCTACAGGAGAATGTCAGGCCATCCGTCCGTGAGCTGAAGCTGAAGCGCAGCTGGGTCATGCAGCAAGACAATGATCCGAAACACACAAGCAAGTCTACATCAGAATGGTTGAAGAACAAGAAATTTAAAGTTTTGGAATGACCTAGTCAAAGTCCAGACCTAAACCCCATTGAGATGTTGTGGCAGGACCTGAAACGAGCAGTTCATGCTCGAAAACCCACAAATGTCACTGAGTTGAAGCAGTTCTGCATGGAGGAGTGGGCCAAAATTCCTCCACAGCGCTGTGAGAGACTAGTCAATAACTACAGGAAGTGTTTGGTTGCGGTTATTGCTGCTAAAGGTGGCGTAACCAGTTTTTGAGTCTAAGGGGGCGATTACTTTTTCACACGGGGGCATTGGGTGTTGCATAACTTTCTTTAATAAATGAAATATGTATCAAATTTTTGTGTTATTTGTTCACTCAGGGTCCCTTTTATCTAATATTAGGTTTGGATTGAAGATCTGATAACATTCATTGTCAAATATGCATAAATGCAGAAAATCAGACTGGGCAAATACTTTTTCACGGCACTGTATTACTTTCTTGAAACCCATTTTTCCTTTGAAAACAAAATATGTTTTTAATTGAAGCACTATTTTTCTGAACGTCACTGACTTTTTTGGTGTTTTTGTTTGTTACCACAAACATAATTCTTGCTCCCATGTCCCACCATTAAAATCAGTCCTGCATAGTTTACAGAAAATATGCCTTTTTCCAACGTTGCTTAGGATTATGTGAGAATATGTTGTTGTCCAAGAAGCTTGAAATTTGCATCAGTATATATATATATATTTTTTTTACCGGGAGGGCTGATCGCACACGAAGCCATCAGGATGGTCAAGTATGTGATCTTGCCTCACGCACTGAATGCATGCCTGCCACAGGGCTCCCCTGGGTCCTAAACCCTGCTAGGTACAGACTGGGATTGGTAACCACAGACTGTTTTTGCAGAAATGAAAGGTTTGCTGACAAAGGGGTTTAACAGTAGAGTTTAGAGCAAAATATGGGGAGGAAATCTGTCCAGGGAGTTGTCTGAAAGAAGTGTTCAAAAAAATGGATAGAGGTGACAGGTCTGTTGTGTTGCTAGCCATTTCAATATTTCAGCTTAATAAATTACAAACTTAATAAATGTAAACCGTTTCTTAGTATTTACTCCCTCTGTTAATGACTTGTAGAAACATTAACCCATGGCATTAGCATTTATTCCTGTTGCCAGTGACAATAACACTCAATTCAGTACATTTTAAAATACCAAATAAATTACTATTGTTGATAAAAGTCAATTTAATGCATCAAAAAAAAAAAAATCTTGGCATTTTATTAACTGTGACAGTAACAGCCAATTCAATAAATTGTAAAATTAAATCAGTGTTATTTATTCATCTTGTCAGTGACTATAACAAGCTATTCAATAAATTGCGAAGATTATCATTACCATCTCTTGGCGCATGGTATGTGGGGTGGACTGAACAAAAAAACTGTTTTACGCTCCTTTTAATCTATAATCGATTTACTATTGAGGTGATGGGTATTCTACATTTCCAGTCAAGTAAGTTGTCTCTGGCTAGGGTTGAGTTATCGCAAATAAACAATGCTATATCCACCGCCTCAACAATAATCATTTGTATCTTAAACTTTAAAGAAGAGTAAATTATGTCATTATTTTAGAAAACAATATTGCTGCGTTGTTAATTCCTTGCAAAGACTCTCTGCTCACCCACGTATTGATCATATTCTGCATGTTTTGTTTCATAGTGGCGTTTAACATTAGTCTTCTTTCATGACTCCAATGGACTGTTTGCACAGAAGACAGAGAGCTTTGCCCTCCTCAATTACAAAATATTTCTCTGTCCATTGGTCTTGAAATGTTCTAAACTCTTCTTGCACTTTTTTTTTTAGTTCACTCTCACAGACTGGCATGCACGTAGAAATCGTTGAGTTAGTCTGTCATTAGTGTTCATGCGTAGTACGTGCAAAAATATATTCATACATTATCCGAGTTACTATGTAATCCTGCCTGCCTGCCTGCATGCTGCTTAATATCAACAAGCCGCTTTGGGCACCTCTTCTGTAAAGGCTGCTGTAAATCAAGTGCTTGGCAGCTGCTCTGTTCATTGCGGGCCACATACAAGGTTCATTTGGAGAAACAATGCGGGCCACGTTAAAGGGGTTGTCGGGCCACACTTTGGGCACCCTTGATTTAAATAGTCAATGAAATAAAGTATAGGGTTATTCCTGCTCAAGTGGACCAATGGGGGTTTGCTTGACCCCTTAAATTTATATTGTTTAATTTTAAAGTCCTTTCTAAATAGGTTTTAAAATGATACAGAATGATGTACTGTACAAACAAGCTGTTGAGTGTAAATTATATGTTTAAATGTATCTATCAGGCATGTGTGCCAGATGGTGCTGAAGGTAATTCGGACACATGTTCCAGGTGACTGTAGGTTTCAAAGAATATTAGGTCACTGTTTTAGAAAGCTAAATTCTATACTTCATGTTGTTGCACATAACTAAAGAGCATATTGAGTGTATAAGGAGATGAGTTTTGTTAGTGACAAGCCCATGTTTGTATAACAGCACATCCACTTGGTGCGTCCTCTGGTTATAGCTTGCATTTACTTTGAATCACTGGACTGGCTGTGCTATGCTGTGGAAGGGAGCCTTTGTGTGTTTGTACCGGGTTCTTCTATCGCAAGAAATAAAATGTGAATAAAAATATGAAAGCTTGTGGATGAGTATTTGCATGAAACTACTGTTCTCCAGAATAAGCTGATGGCTGCCACAATATCTGGTTATTTAGTTGTACTCAGTGATGACCTGTTAGATTTACTACATTACATTAAGAGAGCCGTATCAGGTGAGATATAGCTAGAAACTACTGTGTAGAATTTGTTCAGATTAACTTTATTGTTTAGTGGTCCTTTCTGATTGGAGTAAAGGTGACTAGACTATCCTGTTACAAACCATTATAATGAGAGATGCCATTCCTCTTACCCTATGCCACCAGGGATGATTTGTTTTCTACAGTAATACCTCAGTCTTTTACCTACCAAACAAAAAAAAAAAGAATGCAACGTGCTCTATTGAGGTCCACTGTGAGTAATTCTGGAAGAGGCACTAACCATACTTCACTGACTCTTACAAGCTGTCCACAATGATTACTTTCTTGATTACATCGAACAGCACCAAAAATAAGCCTGGACAATCAATAGCTGTTACAGAAAACAGAATAAACTTATCTATTGACTTTCTGGTCTCAGAATAAACTCATCTCTCAATCCAGCGGATGTGAGTCGGCTGTACTGCAACTGCAGTCGATTAATAATTTTGAAGAACAATCACTTTGGATTTGTTACATTCTTAAAACATTGGCAGAATCTGCAGGTTGAACTTTACAAAGGAATAACACAACTCAGTTAAGTGGTTGAGCTAAAAGGTCATTTAATGCCCAGGTTATTGTGTGATTGCTTTTTATTTTAACACCTATCACAAAGGACATTGATCTTGGCAGGTACTTTGAGGTGTCTAGTCTACAATGCCTAATGCTCAGGTCCTTGTTCTGACCTGTTTTCTGTTGAACTTTATTGATCAGCATTTTAATGGACTTTTCCAAAATCCACTTCAAGTACTTTAAAAGCATGAGTCATTTAGCTCTGAGTGATAAACTCCCCACTTCTACTGTGTATTTACAGATTGAGCAACAATATATAGTATACTAGATTTTACTTTGTTTGATTAACAGTTAAAAACTTACAAAACCAAAATGATTTAAATTTTTAATAGCCTGTTTTGAAAGACTTGGCGATTTTAAGAATTACTAAATCTAGATATAAAGTTAAATATAGAGGGAGCTGAAAATAGTCATTATGCATCTCGTGAGGTCAGCTTGTATGGATTTGCAAATACGCCACTCCTGCTTCTACAACTGCTAATACCTCATAAACCATCATTCATATTTTCAGTGTATGAAACTCAGGCAAAATCGAACAACTCCATTGCCACTAAAACTTAACCCTTTCATTACAACACTGTTTAACTTCTGGTGCTATTTATATACAGGCCACACATTTTGACATAAGTGCAAGTAAAATACTTTTCCAGGTGGTGTCCACTGACCATCTCACTGTCGTGTTGTTTTAACCTGTGGACATATCAATGATATAGATCTTTTTCACTTTTTCATTTTACCTTATATTTATAAACCATTTGATCTGAAGGGACATTTCCCTTTGATTATGGCACTGGAAATGGTTTGTTTTGTTTCACAATCTCCCATTTCTAGTTTACTGTTGTATAGGAAGTTATTTTTATTTATTTTTCTTTCTTTTGTAGCTCATCTGTTGGAAAAGACAAAAACAAGTTCACTCTTCAGGTAAGACTTTTTACAAAGATAACTTTGGTTTCTTTACCATTTTGCACTAGTTGCCTACCAGGGTTGTAGTCCTAAAATTTATTTTCTTAAACAACATTTTATTTATATACTGAACTTCAAGTAACAAAATAATAGGTAATGCATTCATCCAGGGGTTAATTTGTTAACAAAAACCATAAAGACTGGCTTCTCCTTTTTCATCAATGTTTATTTAATCACTTAACTAAATTATTTGCTATAGTGTACTGCACTGAGTTTCTAAAAATTGATAAATAAAGATGCTGTTGATGTAAAGGATTTACAATATCTGGCAGGGTTAGTGTCAACATTCTCAATTTATGCCAGCAAGGATCACTGTAAACACCTCAGTTACAGACACAATTCTCATACTATATCAAAAATACATTCAAAGTGTTTGATAGAAAAGGTTACTGATTTAGATCAATGTTCCAAATGCATTTCTTTTCTGTATATCTACATTCATTATTAGCCTATGAATTGTTCCACAAGCTTGTGTGTTTAGTACTTTCCACAGATGAAAAAAACGAATTATAAATTGGTTAGTTTCCATTTGCAGTTTAGGTTTCTCTGTCTGTAGTCTTGAACCTAAGAAATAGTTCTGATCTCTGCAAAAATATGAATTGTGAGTTTGTAAAGAACTGGCAGTATTAAACAAGCCATCTACTAGTGTCTGTTTTGTGTTTTGGCAATATTGTTTGTTTGGGTCTTAGCAGTAGAAATTAGCATTATTTCTTTTTGTGATTTTTTTTTTTTTTTTTTTTTAAACCCAAAAGCAGACAAACAAACAACACAACTATTGTACAATGAAAATGGGAGTGTATATAAACAAATACACACAAAGCAAAGTGCAGCATTACATAAATATAACACACTTACACTGAACCTTGTATATTAAAATGCATTCTGAAGTAGCCAACTACTAGTGAATGATTTCCAGATGTGTGTACAGTTTTCCTGGTGAAGTATCACCGAAGACAGCAACCTTTTTATCCTTGGAAATGACTTTGATGGCTTAAAGTTGCCATTTATAATACAAAATATGAAACATTTGTTTCATGCTTTGTAATCAAATTGCAAATTACCCAAAACAAATCACATTTTCTCTTTTGTAAACTTAAATAAAAAAAACATTTGCCAAGAAAGCTGTTTTTGTGATCGTTTAATGAAAACACCAGGTGATGTAATTTAAGATCCAGGAAGGGAAGGTTTCTCTCGAAGCCAATGCAGCTGTTTTGTTCTTGCAATATTGCACAGTGCTACAGCACCATGTCCACTGAACTCAGCTGTTCCCTGGGGAGGTCGGTTCTCATTAACTTGTACACATTTTCATTGTTGGGGGACACAGCCATGGAGCATGGTGACCAAACAGGTAGTAAATCAAAAACATATTTAACAGCAAATAGATACAAAGTCAGCAGTTATTCTGAAGCCAGGGAGGGTGAGGAGAGGTCAGGAATTATTGTAGCAACGGACTCCAGCTGATGGGAGTTTATTGAGTTTGGTGTTATGCAGCTTTTTGCAGTAAATGTAATTATTCCCATGTTGGAAGGATGCTGCCGCTTTCTCCAGGCAAGCTGACTGGGGGTTAAAATAGAGTAAATAACATCAGCAACATTTCACTGATGCTTGCTTGCCCACAATCTACACAGGGCCATTAACAGACTACTGTAAAGTCATAAATGTTTGCAAGCCTTTTATTATGTGTTTTTCAACATTTCGCCAACATTTCTAGAACAAAATAGGTTTTATGTGTGTAATTCGTCAAATATTTTGGTTGCAAATAAAAGTCTTTACAATATTTTACTGAGAGAACTGAAGTTATAGTTTTGTGAGTTGATCAATACTGCTGTAATATAAAGATATGTAGGTGAACATTTCAAATTTAATAAACTATTAAGTAAAATGGTAGCTAGCAAGCAGCTTTGCCTACTTGTTTGAATACAACATTTTGTTATTTGAAGCTAAATTCCTAAAACGCTCAGAGGTGTTACGAAGGCACATGTATTGGTCACAGAGCACTGAGATTTTGTACATGTGATGTGCCCCACATTCTCACAACTTCCACTGTGGTTAATGTTTCCCATAATTATAAATTATAGGTGCATTGCGCCCCCTATGGGCCCAGTGTAAGTAGCACATAAGGTGGCAATTTTGCCAACCAAAAATGATTGTTTGTCAAACCATGGCATTTAGTTAGGATATGCCAGTCAGAAAGTGGTAAAGATGGCGATAAGGGCACAGAGAGAAAATTAAGCTGGGATCAAGGGGATTGATCTTCAAAAGGGGCAGGTAGAAAGACTGCTTCAGATGAAAAGCTTGTGAATTTAGGATGGATCCTGCTGTAAAATATCATAGCATTTTATTATAGATTTTTTGTTGTTGTTGCACTCTATTCTATTGATGGAACCTTTATTTCTTACCTGTTAATTATGTTTAGAGTTTTTCCTACTTTCTGTTTTGGTTTGCTGGAATGCCCAGTTGTAATTCTCCCACTGTGTTCAATTTGTATTATTTTTATTAATGTGTTTATTTATTTCCTACTTTGTAGCAGAAATATGTCCGGTGTTCTTCAAGGGCAGAAGTTAGGCACCTAAAGCGGGTCCTTTGTCACAAACTCCATGTAGATCGACATCAGGTATGGGAAGTAGTAGTATCAGTCCCGATGCTGCATTGTCTTTCAAATCGTACATTAAAAATGTAATCTTTTTTCAAATCCTTCATATTTTAAATGGCATAAAACCCAAATGAAAAGAGATCAGGCCTAGCAGAGAATTCTAGGATGTATAATTGTACTGTTAGCACAGCTTCATAACAGATGATGCTGTTTGCACAATATTTTAACTTTTAGTGCAGTAAACGTATTCCAAAGATATTGTGTTATACATTAACCTTGCAGTTAGCATCAACAAATACATTATTTTATAACATTGTTCCAAAAACAAATGTTTTGACCTAGTAGAAAAGAGTTTGTTTTACCCCATCTTATTGTTTTATTTGTATTTTATTTTTACCTGCAGGTACAGATATTATTCAATAACGAGTCATTGCCTGATCATATGACTATGAAGCAGCTATGGCTTTCACGTTGGTTTGGCAAGGTATGGAGACATTACATGGCCTTTTAACTCGTTGAGTTTTAATCCGATGTATTTTATCCAATGTAAGCCTAGTTAACTTGCGGTACTGTGACCTGATGGTTTGGGAGGGTTTTGAGCTATTAAACATTTTCAAGTCCAGTTACTGATTTACAAAGAGACCATGACTGTGTTGTCTAACCTGCTATTTTCCATCAATATTCCACTAATAGTTTTGTTTTTGTTTTTTAGTCACCTCCATTGGTTCTTCATTTCAGCATCAAGGACAAGAGAGGAAGATAGAAATGAATTAACCATTTTATAGAAATTAATTAACCATTTTCCTGTATAAAGTTCATAGGAGGAATTAAAAACCTTTAACTGGTGTATATACTCTATTTTACATATTGTATTTTAATGCTATTTCTGTAAATATAAATATATTTGTTTTATTTGTGTTTTATTTTTAAATAAACGTGTTAACACTTCCAATCTGCATGTGTTTCTTACGAATTTATCAATGAAGACATTTTTATTTAGTGTTGCTTGTTAGGACATCACTATACCCTTGACCTTCCACAGGTCATTTGAAGTATTTTAAACAGAATATGATGGAGCGCTGAATCTGGTGTTTGGGCATTGGTTTGAGGCCTCAGCTGCATACTTGATGGTTGCACTGTGGCAGTGATACTGTACTAATGCTGGTCCTCCTGCACTTTCCCTTTGTAATTGTGAAGGACAGGTTTCAAACATAATCTTGGCTCAAAAAATAAATGTTACTCTAAAAGGAAAGTAATGTATTACTGTATTGTGTGAGCCACTGAAAAATAAACCTTCTATGTGTACCATAATAGCCTTTAATACAAGTGCAATATGTGTTTGTTTTTTTTTTGTTTTTTTTAATATTATAGCCTTTGAAGTGACCTGTATTTGGTATGTGCAACATCATTTGCCATAATGTGATATTTAGAGTTAAGCCACTTTGAAATAAGTTCAGTATGTGAAGGTGCAGTCTCGTGGGAGTTTGGTTGCAAAAAAACATGAACTAAAATGTTGCTGCAAAATAATGATTGTTACTTATGTCACACAGAAATTAAAGCATAAAACCAGAGTGGGTCATCCAATTCAGGATTCCCTTTTATTTCAGGAAGTCTTAATATGACAAATTAGCAATGTTCTGTGATCCTCCCTATTCTGAGCCACTTGTCTATCTAACAAGGCAACAAGAAATTAAATGTTTTAACTAAGTTCATCACTGCAAAAATCTCTGAGTTGGTGTAAAATAATGTAGTGGCATGTTAACTTGCATTCACTTTTTTGCTCTTGCAAGAGAAACTTGAACCCTTCTTCCTGTTGCATAGCTTAACCCATGAAATGGAATGATGCCCTGCAATTCATCATTGGATACAACACAAAAATCATTTTCAACGAGCTACAGAACAAAAACAATTAACTGCAGAATACCGGTTACAACTCTGGAGTCCAAAGACTGTTGGACTTCACTTGAAATACCTTGTTCTTCCCCGAATCTTCAGTTTGTTGCAGAGAGTAAATTCTAATTGAAGAGGGGAATCTATAACTGTGCTCCAGTTTGTGCACTCATCATGTTGCCTCATAATAGCCTCAAGGTGATTGCAATTTCAAGCCAGTGGCCTGTGAAAAAGCTTTTTCTTAAATGGAACATAAATGGACTATCGAGGAAACTTTAGTGGAGCTTGTATTATGTCATCTACAAAACATATATATATATATATATATATATATATATATATATATATATATATATATATATATATATATATATATATATATATATATATATATATATTCACACACACACATGTTATTTAAGAGCATCTGAGAGTTGTCTAAGATGTACTTACAAAACAATTTGTCCCAGCAACAGTTAGACATCCACATCATGGGTGCCATCCCTCAGCAGTATTGTCAAAGTACAACAATATGGGAGATTTCTCTTAAGAATAAAGTGTTTAAAACAGTTTCCAACTTGAAGCTACCTGCTGTTGCTTTGCTTCTGTTACCTAACCTTGCTTTTCTTCAAGCTGTCTGTAGTCACAGGAAAAAAATGCAAAAATGATTTAAACAAAACCAAACATTATAGGGCATGGATTGCTAGCGCTTCTGTTGCAGTGTTTGGAATTATGGCACTCAGGAATCCTAATGGATATATATATAGATATATGCCGTGAAAAAGTATTTGCCCCCTGATGTTATCAGATCTTCAACCAAAACCTAATAATAGATAAAAGGGACCCTGTGAACAAATAACACAAAAATTTGATACATATTTCATTTATTTATTAAAGAAAGTTATACAACACCCAGTGCCTCTGTGTGAAAAAGTAATCGCCCCCTTAGACTCAATAACTGGTTACGCCACCTTTAGTAGCAATGATTGCAACCAAACGCTTCCTGTAGTTATTGATTAGTCTCTCACAGCGGCGTGGAGGAATTTTGGCCCACTCCTCCATGCAGAACTGCTTCAACTCAGTGACATTTGTGGGTTTTCGAGCATGGACTGTTCGTCTCAGGTCCTGCCATAACATCTCAATGGGGTTTAGGTCTGGACTTTGACTAGGCCATTCCAAAACATTACATTTCTTGTTCTTCAACCATTCTGATGTAGACTTGCTTGTGTGTTTCGGATCATTGTCTTGTTACATGACCCAGCTGCGCTTCAGCTTCAGCTCACGGACGGATGGCCTGACATTCTCCTGTAGAATTCTCTGATATAGAGCAGAATTCAAGGTTCATTCAATGATGGCAAGGCTTCCAGGTCCTGATGTAGCAAAGCATCCCCAACCATGACACTACCACCACCATGCTTGACTGTTGGTATGAGGTTCTTACTGTGGAATGCAGTGTTTGGTTTTCACCAGACATAACGGGGTCCATGTCGGCCAAAAAGTTCCACTTTTGACTCACCTATCCATAGAACATTGTTCCAGAAGTCTTAAGGATCATCCAGGTGTTTTTTTGGCAAACTTGAGACGAGCATTCATGTTCTTCTTAGTGAGCAATGGTCTCCGCCTTGCTACTCTGCCATGAATCCCATTTTTCCCCAGTATCTTTCTGATGATGGAGTCATAAACACTGACCTTAGCCGAGGCGAGAGAGGCCTGCAGATCCCTGGATGTTGTTCTAGGGTTCTTTGTGACTTCCTGGACGATTTTACGCCTTGCTCTTGGAGAGATCTTGGCAGGACGGCCACTCCTGGGAAGATTCACTACTGTCCCAAACTTTCTCCATTTGGACAATATGGCTCTGACTGTGGTTCGGTGAAGCCCCAGAGCCTTAGAAATGGCTTTGTAACCCTTTCCATCAACAACTTTTTTTCCAGAGGTCTTCAGGAATTTCTTTTGTTTGTGGCATGATGTGCCTCAAGAACCTGTGTGCTGACAGATTCAGATTTATATTGGGCAGGGCTGGCCCAAATCAGGCCTGATTGTTAACCAAAGTACTCAAACAGCTGACCCTAATTATCCCTTTAATTGGCTTGAGTTAACTATAACTAGAGGGGGCAATAACTTTTTCACACCTGTATGTATGATTACCTTGCACACCAAACAAATGAAAGAAGCACCAAACTGTATCATTTTTTTTTTCTCAGACTCCCTCTATATACTACTACAATCCACAAAAAATCTGACCAAATACAATGCGAAAAATGTGCAAAAATGCAGAAAATCAGACAGGGGTCAAATACTTTTTCACGGCACTGTATATTAGTCAAACCTGTATTAAGAGACCACTCAAGGGTCTTACATACACTGTAAAAGCCAGAAGATGTCATATCAACAAAAGGAAGTATGTTATTTAATAACATTAATTTAGATAATGCATTTACAAAACAAATTATTTTGTGAAAGTAATAAATGCTTGCCTGTCTCAGGTCACACAAAATGTTTTAAAACCTTTGCAAATTTTAATGCCTTTCAGGTACGTGCTGATTCATTGCATCCTGAAACCAACGCCAGCATAAGATCTTTTTCGATTACCGCGCATATTGGTTTCATACTCTTATAAGTATGGCTTGAATTTGTCCATGTTTATTTTCCTTTTAAAAGTTTGCCTTTAAGTCTTAAGCCGCTACATCCTAATTATGAGAACATTCTGTTAAGTTAGCGGGAAAGAACAACACAACACGAAACAGACACATTGGAAGCTAAGCAAGTGCGAGAACGAAATGCAAGTTAAAGTAGCATCTGGGGGAAGTGATTAATGTCATTGCTTGCTCTTGTGTTCCAATAATGAAGAAGGTGAAACAGAATCAGCAAATCAATCAGGACATCAAAGTAAAAAGAAGCGACTTTGTTTAGTAATTAACAGTTTAATTAAGATATTGAATCGGCTCAAAACACGGTCACGTGAACAAAAATAAAAACCTAAAACTTCAAGCCCTAGTTTTTTCCGTTTCAAAATGCTGTATCTGTGTCTTTCTAGTGCCGAATTTGTCAGCAGTTTTTCTGACACTTATTGTTTTAACAAGTTTAATAACTTTAATTCTGTCATCTAGGGAGGACCTTTTGTTTCTCCACGTTTTCTCTCTTCCTTTACAAGAGAGCGGTGTTTTATTGATTACGAATAAAAGACAGCTAAAATGGTTACAGTGAAATAAAAGTACAAATATCATTTGGAGGAATTTAAAGTGGTCGCTAAATAAAGGTGGTCGCAAGAGCAGGTTTGACTGTGTGTGTGTGTGTGTGTGTGTGTGTGTGTGTCTATATATATATATATATATATATATATATATATATATATATATATATATATATATATATATATATATATATATACACAGTGCCTTGCAAAAGTATTCAGATCCCTGACCAATTCTCTCATATTACTGAATTACAAATTGTACATTGAAATTTCGTTCTGTTTGATATTTTATTTTAAAACACTGAAACTCAAAATCAGTTATTGTAAGGTGACATTGGCTTTATGTTGGGAAATATTTTTAAGAAAAATAAAAAACTGAAATATCTTGCTTGCATAAGTATTCAACCCACAGACATTAATATTTGGTAGAGCCACCTTTCGTTGTAATAACAGCTTTAAGTCTTTTGTGGTAAGTATGTACCAGCTTTGCACACAGTGTCGGAGTGATTTTGGCCCATTCTTCTTGGCAGATTTGCTCCAGGTTGTTCAGGTTGGTTGGACGACGCTTGTGGACCACAATTTTCAAATAGTTCCACAGATTCTCAATGGGATTGAGATCAGGAGTTTGACAGGGCCACTGTAGGGCATTCACCTTTTTGTTCTTGAGCCACTCCAATGTTGCTTTGGCCTTGTGCTTGGGATCATTGTCCTGCTGAAAGGTGAATTTCCTCCCAAGCTTCAGTTTTTTAGCGGACTGAAGCAGGTTCTCTTGCAGTATTTCCCTGTATTTTGCTCCATCCATTCTTCCTTCAATTTTAACAAGATGCCCAAGCCCTGCTGATGAGAAGCATCCCCACAGCATGATGCTGCCACCACCGTACTTCACTGTAGGGATGGTGTGTCTTGAGGTATGGGCAGTGTTAGGTTTGCGCCACACATAGCGCTTTGAGTTTTGGCCAAAAAGCTCTATTTTGGACCTCCTGCTACAAGCCCTTTTCTTTAACCACTGGACCACACAGCCTCCCACCACCATGCTTGAAGGTTGGAATGAGGTTCTTCTGTTCGAACGCAGTGTTTGGTTTTCACCAAACATAACGCTCTACCAGAAAGTTCTACCTTTGACTCATCTGTCCAGAGAACATTGTTCCAGAAGTCTTGTGGATCATCTATGTGCTCTTTGGCAAACTTCAGACGTGCAGCAATGTTCTTTTTAGAGAGCAGTGGTTTCCTCCTGGATATCCTTCCATGAACACCATTCTTGTTCAGTCTTTTTCTGATAGTTGAGTCATGAACACTCACATTAGCCAAGGTGAGAGTGGCCAGCAGATCCTTGGATGTTACTCTGGAGTTCTTTGTGACTTCCATGATGATTTTCCGGTTTGTTCTTGGAGAGATTTTGGTAGGATGACCGCTCCTGGGTAGAGTGACTGTGGTCTTGAACTTTCTCCATTTGTAGACTATCTGTCTGACAGTGGGTTGTTGGAGCCCCAAATCCTTAGAAATGGTTTTATAACCCTTTTTAGACTGATGAGCATCAATAACTGTTTTTCTGAGGTCCTCAGAGATTTATTTTGATCGTGGCATGACATGTTTCCACACACCTGTATGGTGAAGACCAAACTCACAAAGTTTCTGATCTTTATATAGGATGTGGCCTTCCAAACCCACCCCTGAAGATCTACCTAATTATTTAAACACCTGATTCTTATTATCCCCTTAATTGAGCTGATAAAATCAGGGGTTCACTTACTTTTTCACATACCCTGAATCTCAATTTCTCATTGTTTGTCTAATTCATACATCATTTTGTTTCAGAAGACATGGAATTGGTTAATATAAACCCTATTGGATATTTAAGAAAAGACTGGTTTTGATTCAAGAAGGCTATCATGGTAAAACTATGGAATTTCCATAATCATCATTGGGGATCACAAACTTTTTCTCGGCACTGTGGAGAGAGAGAGAGAGAGAGAGAGAGAGAGAGAGAGAGAGAGAGAGAGAGAGAGAGAGAGAGAGAGAGAGAGAGAGAGAGAGAGAGAGAGAGAGAGAGAGAGAGAGAGAGAGAGAGAGAGAGAGAACAGGTAAAAAATGTAGCTTATATTAGATACTCTGGTTTTCTGTATTAACAGCTAATGGCCAAGACTGAAAAGTTAACAGGCACTTACTTGTTGGGTATATAATACATTTTAATATTATTTTGGATTGAAGCGTTTTGATCAGTGTGGTAGGTCCTGGCGCTACCTTTCATTGGTCGTGGCTGGGAATACTAAACACAAGGCATTTTGGTAATATACCCTACACACTGATTGCTGACCACATTTGGATTCAGATAATGGCACTAAATAACCATATCCTGCAGTCTTGAACTATAGTTTGATGGATAAGCTATTAACTAAATTGGTTTACAAAAATATGACAGGCTCAAAACTGTTGTCAGACTGAATCTGGCAAACACAACATCAATGGCTGTTGATAATTTTAATATAAGAAACAATCAAATTACCAGAGCTTTTAAACTTTGATGAGAACCTGTGTATTTTTTTAAATGCTCCAAACTGCATGTTATTACTTGGTTAAAAGAAAATATGTGGACGATGTCTGTGATTTCCAAAGTGGGAGCAAGCAGTCTTTAAACACTGGAAGAAGAGACAGGAACTTCATAGTACAGTCTAGTCCTATGCTTGATATAATGTGAATAAAGAAGACTGTTCTTTAATTAGAAACCAGATCAGCATCAGGGATTGTTTTAAAACTGAAATGGGAGTGGAAGTAGCTGGAGAGTTCAAAAACAGATCGTGTCTGTGGAAAGCCTCAGTTTCCTAAATTTGTTAGACATCCGTGGCGTGCCCTCTTCACAAGCAGCAGAACTGGAATCTCATCTGGACTGGAATGAAACCAAGCACACATTCTCTCCACACATTCTTTCAAATGACAGAAAGCACAGAGATGGATTTATTGAAATCAAATGCATATCATGATTAGTTACAGATGAGAGAAACTGTGTTGTAATAGTTTATTACATTCTAAATATAAGACTGGGGCCTGTTGTAATGATATACACAGCAGCTATCTAAATATCTAAGCCTATTGATTCTGGTGGCGTTCTCCCTTGGAGATCATGCATTGGCTTATTACAATCACTAATACAATGTAAAGAGGTGAAGGCCAGCGTTATTAACATGGGCCACTCTTTAGATCATTAACATCTCAGTTGACCTGTTTTAGTTAGTATATTTTAATTGTTTGAGAATTTACTTTAGACCCCTTCCCCAACCCCACCATGACAAGCATTAAAGGGTAACTATAGAAACTAAAATGTGTTTACTATCTGTTGCCTATTTCATGTTTAATTCTTAAACAGTGGTTTACAGTGAACGTTCTTCAGTTGCTGTTTTTTGTCTTATTTAACCTAATTTCCTGTAGAAAAAAAAATGCTGCTTTGATTCTTAGATTGTAGGTGCACTTGACTTTATTTTAGCCAAAAACTATTGTAATGAATGTACCACCGGTCTTCACAGGCTCTTTACACTGGCTATAGACCTTGGAGCACAACAGCAGGGCCCAGTATTTATTTCATTACAAATGGTTGGTTGGAGGATAGGTGTAATTACTGTTAGTTATTATTTGATGTTTATATAATAAACATTAACGAATTAATAATGCTATTAAAATGTATCCTTTTGTATTTATGTTTACCTTGTTAATACTTGTTCTGTTCCTGCAATAAAGGTTATCATCGGCAAATTACATCCAGTCCTGGGCTGACTGGCTGGTTCCAGTCTCTTCCTACCAGGCTTTCTTTTCCTTGTTTGTCTGTTTAATCTACATTTTCATCTACATTTTCTTTTTTTTATAGATGTACATTAACAAAGTACTAATGTATTACCATAATCTATTTATTTATACATTTTCAAACACACACACACACACACAGTTAAAGTTCCTTCCTGACATTTAAATAGCAATAATATATGTTTGAAGCATATTTCCAGCTTGATAAATTGTGGAGAACACATAACTTGAAAATATGAATGGGTTTTCTCCTGTATGTCTTGAAAAGCTAGGATGTTACATATTATAGTCTAACAATAATGTGAGTGATCCCCAGCACTAAGCAATTGAACCACTGCTCTCTAAAACCACCAAAGTTCAAACAGATTTTAGATGCTGACACTAGATGGCAGTAATGCATCAATTTGTAGTCCGCTACTTTGTGAAACATTACAACAACAAAACAAAACAAAAAAGATTTAAACATAGGCCTAAATGTTAGTATTTATATCAGAGTCTAAAGTATGACACACCTTTCTCTTCCCTTAAGCAAGATAAGTTGCTTAAAACCCAAACTTATTCCATTTTAATTATAGTTTACTGAGAAAACACACACTCACACACACACACACACACACGCACGCACGCACGCACTCACGCACGCACACAGATAGGTGTTTTATATCATGCATTATTTGGGTTTTGTATTTATTTGTTTATTTATTTGATTGATAATCTGATCGTGTGTGTGCGCGCGTCTCTCTCTCTCTCTCTCTCTCTCTCTCTCTCTCTCTGTGCGCGCGTCTCTCTGTGTGTGTGTGTGAGTGTGTGAGTGGGTGTTTTGTTTAAATTTGTTTTCGTAATTCACAATTAAAGCCTGACAAGTGTATGTCTAGCAAATGCAGCATTAAAAAAAAACAATACTGATAGATACCGTGAACCTCCTGAGAGAAATATCCGTGTTTAAAAAAGAATATTTTCAATAAATAAGCATTCGTTTTGTTTTCGGGTATTCGAGTATTATTGCGAGTGTTAGCAGGACATGTTAAAATATACATGTTAGTGATTATTGAAGATGTTCATAAACAACATTTGCGTTAAAACAAACGTTACCAAACATGTTTGGCTCATACAAGCATTTACCAGACAAGCGTCCTTCCATCTTGTGCATTTAAAATGAATATACAGCCTGGAATAAACAATAAAATGGCCACACAAAAAAACAATCACCATCACAGTGCGTTGATTGGGACTTTGTTGAAGCAAACGACTTCATTTTTATTTATTTCTTAGCAGACGCCCTTATCCAGGGCGACTTAAAATTGTTACAAGATATCACATTATTTTTTTACATACAATTACCCATTTATACAGATGGGTTTTTACTTTATTTAGGTAAAGTACCTTGCTCAAGGGTACAGCAGCAGTGTCCCCCACCTGGGATTGAACCCACGACCCTCCGGTCAAGAGTCCAGAGCCCTAACCACTACTCCACATTACATGGGTATATGTAAATAATCAAACAACGATTGCATATTCATATTTATTAAAGCATTAAGTAATATGTGTTTTGAGTAATGTTTCGCATTTTAATATGATTTTCATACAAATTGAATACTCTTTCTTTCTGACCATGAAGTAAATTGTGATCAGCAATAAATAATTCGACTATTTAATCACACACACACACACATTTCGCGTGCAGACATTTAACAGACATTTATAAACAGCGGTGTTGTATTTAAAAAGAAAATAAACAAATACATCATTATAAAGGTGTTTGATTAATATGCAGATGAAAGTGGAGTGGGAAAGAGAAGTGGAGCTTTAACGGAGGATAATTAATCACTAGTTAAACCAAATTAATACCAACAGGAGAGAGTGTCAGGAAGCAGCCCAGAGCTAATCATCCAGAAAATGAAAGAGAATAGGAGGGGCTATGTGATATTTATATGGCCCTATTCTGTATTGTACGTGGCTTCTGCATGTCCTAAAGAATAGACAAACAGCATGTGGGGCCCTATTCTCTCTACGGGCAATGCAAGCCGTTCCAGCGTATAACTAAAGCGCAAACCGAGTGAGAGCAGGGACCTTTGAGCGGTCATGTTGTAGCAAATACAGAATGAATTCTAAAGTGTAACGGCAACGAACAAGAAACAGCTTAGTCTGATGAAGGAGCAGTTCAATTAGGGTTTCGGACTTCGTTTCTATATTGCGAGATCTTAAGTTCGAATACGATAGGTTACGACCAGTTGTCACCTGCTATTTCGATCAGTTGTCACTTGTTTCTATATTCCAGTCGAATTGGTGTAAATACAACAGGTCAGCGAATTGTACCCACATGTCTGAAAATACATCAACCACGCAACATAAGGAACGTGTTTTGAATGGTCTTGGAAATCGCATTTGCGTCATCATTAGTCATATACGAGACAGAAACTACAGGTTTCCCTGACACCCCGTTTTGTGTAAAGTGCACGTTTGGAACTGCACCATAAACACAACGTAGCGTTACATAGACTAATAACGAGTTATGTAATGTCTAATGTCATATCTAGAAACATAATTATAAAATATGTTAGAACATTTCAAAAACAAAATATAGCGAGCCCAATTATTATAGGGAAATTGCGGGTTGTATTGGGAGACAAATCGGATAGGAAAATCAGTAAAGGCATCGGCCGAAACAGCAGCTAAAAGAAAACATTATACTGTCAGAGCTAGCTTAGATACTGCAATTAATAGGGAAATGTAACGCTTTCCTCAAGAGGATGAAAGGGACTGAATATATACACACACACACACACACACACTTTTGTACTTTGTGTATACTGTAATCTCATTGTTTTACAAATGAAGATGACACTGACAAACAGCTCTGTGCAACGATCCATGCCACCAATGAGGAGCACACGCCGGGAACCCTCCGATTTTTTGAGATGCAATATAACCGACAGGGAGGTAACTCGAGCAAGCTATAGTCTTTGACCTGCACTGGGATGCAAACATTTATAAAATATTTGCATAAAATGTAAGCATACGAGAAGCTTATTAAAATATATATTACAAAATATAAAAATAAAAATGAAATGAACTGTTGTAATCAGAACTGTTCGTTTAATGTTTTATATAATATACTACTACTACGACTACTACCACTACTACTACTACTACTACTACTACTACTACTAATAATAATAATAATAATAATAATAATAATAATAATAATAATAATAATAATAAACTTTTTGCAGCTTTTTTGAAAGGTGGCTTAAATATACATTTACCGCCCCAAAAACAAAAGTGAAGACACATGAATGCTATTCAGCAAGTTGATACAGTTACACATATAACTGTTTGTTTTAGTTCAGCTTGTCAGAGCTTTGCAACACAAGATACAGAAAACATGAACAATTAAAAAGAAAAACAAAACGGCAAACCACGGAGATAAAGTTACTCGGGTCACTGCTGTGCTGCAGACCAGAATTACCATGCAGAATTACCATGCAGAATTACCATGCAGAATTACCAAGATTCTTTGTGGTGGTATGTATCCCCTTGCTTGCAGTTTCTTACAACTATTAATATAGGCAATTAAATGCAAGACATTAAACATGTACGTTTGCATTTTGCATTTCTACAAATTACAAAATAAACTGCACTATTAACATTGGGAATAAGTCGTCTATGCATATTTAAATAAATAAGTAACGAATACAATTAATAAACAAATAACGATTCCCTAAAACGAATAAAGGAATGCATACATTATTGTGCTTTGTGGATTCTGCAGTTTGGAAGGACAAAAAGGGGTTTTCTGCCAGTCTTGTCTTTATATTGTCCCTTATTAGCAGCATAAAATAACATTGAAAAATACTTGATACAAATTTACTTTATTTAGATGTTCAAGTTTGATGCAGTGTTTTATTATAATTGTTTTTGAAAATGATTGTTTAGCTTTGTGATGCAGCCCTTCTGTATGCCACGCGTGTTTGTGTATGCCCCTTATAGCAATGTGTTTTTTGAAATATATACTTTGATATTGTAGGTACATTATAAACAGAATTGCACATACAGGTACACTATAAAGTTTGGGTGTAATAGGCTTTACACTGATTCCCTGTAAAGTAGACACTGCTTAACGTTTAAGAAAGAACATAAGAAATTCTAGAACGAGGAAACGCCAATCCACACACCTATGGAGCAGAATATTATAATATTATAATATTAGAGCCTATAGTCTTGACTGCAATTGTTTTATTTCGAATGACACATTATATTATTATTATTATTATTATTATTATTATTATTATTATTATTATTATTATTAATAATAATAATAATAATAATAATAATAATAATAATAATAATAATAATAATAATAATAATAATAATAAAGGAGGCTGTGTGGTCCAGTGGTTAAAGAAACCGGCTTGTAACCAGGAGGTCCCCGGTTCAAATCGCACCTCACCCACTGACTCATTGTGTGACCCTGAGCAAGTCACTTAACCTCCTTGTGCTCCGTCTTTCGGGTGAGACGTAATTGTAAGTGACTCTGCATCTGATGCATAGTTCACACACCCTAGTCTCTGTAAATCGCCTTGGATAAAGGCGTCTGCTAAATAAACATAATAATAATAATAATAATAATAATAATAATAATAATAATAATAATAATAATAATAATAATACATGTACGTAGGATACATCTAATTGCCAAGGACATACTGGATGATAATAATAATAATGAATATGATTAATATAAACACATGTAAGGTATAGCCTACCAATCTCTCACAGATTAAATAATCTGCACATGCATGCTTCCACTGAATTCCAGAGCTTTCTATCCTCGACAGTCTTAACAGCGCCGTATTTATCTTGAAACACGAGTGCGAAAGGGTTAGCACTCTGCAGTGATAGGGTTAGTCTTTTAAAACCGTGATCCATAAATATTTAATTAATCCGACGTATGAAAAAGATACCATCTTGTATATAATAATACATTGTATCCCGAATTTATCTATTTTTTTTGTTTGCCCGAACTATTATTATTTTTCCCCGTATGAAAAAAAAAAAAACTACAAAGGAAAAGGAATTAATGCAATACATATTACTGCGTCGCGTTTTCTTGTAAAATATGTGTGAAGTAGAACTACGAAACATTATGTGTGGCCGAATTGCACATGACTAGAACATCTATCACACAAGATCAAACTAAAAAATAACCACAATAAAAACTCAATTTTTCCATTAAAGAATGGCTTTCTCAGAATTTTCAACCATGCTTTAGACACATAATTAAAACACAATTACAAACATTAACCTCTCAAGTCTATAAAGGAAAGTACTGTATAACATTACGTTTAATTATTATACATTACCGTATCTAATTCCTAAACACTCATTTTTACAGTAGGCTATACACCAACAACAAAAATGTTTGGCCATTTTAAGGTGATACATGATAATACATAAATATAAAACATAATAATTAAATAGAAGTTTATGGCATAATCAGAAGCAAAGGGTCCTGATATGTTTTCCACTCGCCGTGATAAGACACACCACTCTTGTGGATACAGGAACGCTTTCTCCTCGATATCTGATGTAGTGAAAAGAACTCCAGTTGACATCTCAGCTTCTTGACAACCCAAACAACTTCATTTTGGCCAAGGGAGAGTACTTCCATCACAATTCCTCTGGGACCATAAAAAAAGGAGAGAGAGAGAGAGAGAGAGAGAGAGAGAGAGAGAGAGAGAGAGAGAGAGAGAGAGAGAGAGAGAGAGAGAGGCATAAGCTTTGCATCACTCTATAGAATTAACTCATTTGACTTCACAAAGTCAAATGAAACGTGCTGATTAATGTTATTTTACCATAGTGAATTACATACCCCTTTGTAGTTTTCCATAGGCTATAATTAACGAAAATCTGAACAAAAATAAAAAATGTGACGTTTTGAAATCTGACATAAAATACTGTAATACTGTTATGACTTCCGGTACACTTTTGAGATATAATTTTGTAGTTTCTTTGATGAAATAAAATATCTAAATTATGTTCATGCATTTTTTTGTTTGAATTAATCCTAAAATTCTAGTCGATGTAAAACTTTTGACCATATAGCTGTAGGATAATCTGGGATTGCTGGTTTTGTTTTGTTTGTTTGTTTGGTATTTAATTTCGATGCGTTTGCTTCACATCCTGGGTTTTCAGAAGAAGTAAGTCGTGACTTTACATCTGGCTGGGAGAAAAAAAGTACACACATAAATTAATGTTATTACATTCCTGAAGTGGACCAACTCAGCCTTTGGAAATTTCTACACCGATTAACGGCCTGTTACACGCTTCTATGTACTTTTTTTTCAGACATGAGCTTTGAAAAACAAAAATGTCTAAGAATGATATTTAAAGAACGATACAAATTCTCGTTCTTCCAGATACAAAGCGATTAGCATTAGAAATGTTAATTAGGAATGTTAGCACATAGCGGCACACGAGTCTGTATCCCACTCGCATAAAGACATTAAAAAACATCATGCTTTAGTTATGCAATGTTCTAATCTGAATTGGAATTATTATGTATTTATTTATTTTAAATACCGTTAAATAAAAATAATACAAAGGCCTATTCAACATAATAACAAAAAGAAAGAATTAAATAAAAAGGAATATACAGTATATATATATATATATATATATATATATATATATATATATATATATATATATATATATATATATATATATATATATATATATATATATTATTACATTCATATATATATATATATGAATGTAATAATGATAGCCTTTATGGTATGTATTGAATGATTAATAACTTTAAACTTCAAGATTTTTTGCGTTTCTTGGGAGTGCCTTGCAATTGTTTCTTGAAGCAGAAAAAGGTCTACTTGACTTTTCAACCCCGTAACAAGTCTTCCTTATAGAGCCAATTGTGCATTGGAGCTCCGTCTCTCCCTCGCTCCAAAGCATCTCCCCTTGATCTGGTTAAGTGTTACAAATGGACTGAAACAAAGTGGCAGCAGACTGCAGCCAGGACAGCAACAGCGGGGAGAAAGAGGCAGCAGACTCCGCATCTCACTGCCCTCCTATTGAGATGTATTCATTAGGAACCCCTTGTTAATCAATTGCTATTCATGGGAGGGTTTTTTTAACACACACATTAAAAGAGGCACAGATGCTGGCTGAGAGAAATAACTGAAGTACGGGAGGCGGGTTAAACTAATCAATCTTACTGTTTGTGATGGAGAAATTCATAAACCATATGGCACTGGGGTGCTTGCAACCTTTTTACACCAGCAGCAGCAGCAATTCAAAGCCTCGCTGTGACAGTTGTTCAGTGAGAAAAAAGAGTATACAATTTGCCCTAATTGAATAAGCCTGGCGAACAAGACGCCAGCCACTTAACGAAAAAGTAAAAGTGACCCTCCAGCCTCTTGTCGCTACCCAGGACAATTTGTTCAGAAGTTGAACGTAGTTTATACCTAGATCGTGGTTAAACATACCCCAAAAAAAACAGTAAAAATAAAGCAAACGCAGAGCATGCAACTCGTGTTATGTATCATAATGTTTACAAATAAACTCCATCTAAGCAGCTATATCGATATTCACCGCACTTGCATGACTCGTACCAGCTGTATAACGTGTATGTTTGTAATTTAACTGGATAGTGTTAGTGTTACTATTACATACTCCCAATGTAGGCCTACTGTGCGCTTTTAATTCACTGTCAGCCTTAATGTTTGCCTGCACTGTACAATCTAAATCCAACAGATGTTACACACTTCTTGGTGTTTGCTGTTTGTAAACATACTTTAGACGCACACACACCACCAGCTTATAAATATTACGGTGTGAATTATGTGTTGCAAAATCTGTTGCTTGAGATATCTGGTTTATACAGCCTACGCAACATTTTAGACGGCAGTGATAATTACCCCGTTTCTGCAATACAGCCACTCGACATTCACCGTGCCATCGCAGCTTTTATTTACACAACACCTTTCTCTGGGTATGCAAAATCACAACTCCTTCAGAATGAAACAACAAGGTACAATAGGATTACTATAATAAGATGTCTCTCAATTTTATTCAAAATATATACACAATCGATATTTACCATAATGTGGCGACAGTGTGCTGGGTTACATTATTTACTGTTTAAAGGGCGGTGTTTGCCGTGACACGCCATTCCGAAGAGAAACAACATTTTATTAAACATTTACGAAAATCTGAATTATAAACACCAGGTATTTTTTTTCCTGTAAACGCACATTATTATAATTAATTATTTTACAAAGACAAACTATGTAGATGCCCCGAATACCCCCACCACCACCCCACATAAATTATTTAACCGACAGCTATCATTGTAACATGCATAGCAGCTACAATTAAAGAATGTGGCTTTGTGAGTTTCCAAATTAAAAAGAAAAAAATTGCACGGTTTCCACCAAAAGAACAGACCGAAGAAAAAATGCATAACATACGTAGCCTACACACTTTGCAGTAGCTGTTTTCAGTCTCCGTTTTTGTTTTTGTTTTTTGCCACTTACAGCTTTATCTTTCAAAAGCTGTCATTTATAAAATAAAAATGCGAATTCCCTTCTTATTCCTTGGCTTATTTTGGTTGTCAGTTAAAGCATTTTTTTCTGTGTGTTATGGTTGACTAAAGCGTGTCGAAACCATTTTTATTAAGTCTTTGTCCTTTAATAATTTACGAGGTTCATCAACTTAGTGACGCTTGTTCCCAAAAGTTTGTGCAGAATTTTTGTTTTCTTTTTTAATCGTCGACTTTGATTTCTTCGTCCTCTTCTGAAAACTCGTCAGTGGTTTGGTCCCTAGACGATGACTGAGGTGATTGTGGAAAGACCTCGAGTCGCTGTGACGCTGGAGAGATGCTGGGGGAGACTGCCCCGGAGCTGCGTTGGGGTTCATCGAGGTCTTCCATGTTCACCAGACTATCCAGGGCCTGGGATGGGATCTTCTTCAGGGATTCAACGTCTGCTTTCATCTCCTCCAGGTCCCTCTTGAGTTTGGCTCGCCTGTTCTGAAACCAGGTGATGACCTGGGCATTGGTAAGTCCCAGCTGCTGAGCGATCTGGTCTCTGTCTGCGGGTGACAGGTATTTTTGGTACAAAAACCTTTTCTCCAGCTCGTAAATCTGGTGGTTGGTGAAGGCTGTGCGAGACTTTCTCCTCTTTTTTGTGACCTGCTTCTGTCCGAATGCGTTCAGGTGCTCGCGACCTTAAATATAAACAAACAGCAGGACATTTAGTTAATAAAAAACAAAACAAATAAATACCCTACAAATATACCTGTTTCTGCATCCTACATATTAATCCCCCAAAATGTATGGGATTTAACAAATCGTTAGCCACAACTATTATTATTATTATTATTATTATTATTATTATTATTATTATTATTATTATTATTATTATTATTATACAAGACGATGGCAATTATTAATAAACCGTTTTCATCTGCATTCAAAAAAACATCGTTTGTTTTATCTGTATAATTCTACATTCTCATGATTTTGCAGAACATATTTTATGAGTGAAGACCCCGTAAAATATGTCCAGCAAAATCGATACATATATATATTTAATTTCCAAAAATGTAAAAGGCCAGTGAAGCTAATTTTATGAGAACAGTTCCAAAATGTTTCTCCTGAAAGAAAAGACGTTCAGGAACAATAAGATGGGGCAGTTAAATATTTCAGTGACATGTGTTTGAAAACTGCCATTTGTTTACAGATGAGTCAATGTGCATATATAGGACAACCTGTGAATGCTTACTCTAAAGACTCATATAACAACATGGCCTATGTAATAATTAGAAATACTCAGATATAATGTGTGTAGTGACGTTTTTGAAAGGTCATGGATGTATTATTTCCAATAAATAATCAAAACGGTTGCAGCTGTAAATATGCAAAGATGCAACTCTCTTGCAAAGTATTTATTTAAGTGAATATGATGTTACGTTGTTGACTTTTACATAATAGTATACAGTAGGAGTGCTACGAAAAGACAGCAGGACAAGCTTGTTCTAAAGCGCGTCTAGAAAAGGCAAACGACCAGACAGCAAAGGGTCATTGTTTACCAAAAATGTACAGCAAATTATAATCACAAGACAGCAACACCAATGTAAACAACCGTGTATTATAAATAGCACCTAGCTTACTCCATATTTAATGTGTATTTGCTTTTAGGTATGAATGTATTGTTGTGTATATCGTGGGTAAAATGGCTTGATGTGTGCCGCTCCAAAATGTTGCTGTCAAATCTTTGTGCAAGTTACTTGCTGCAACGTGGATAAGTCTTTATGAATACATCGATTGTATTTCTTGTAAACATAGTATTATCTCATAACATATTACAACTCCTAAAAAATAATATTAGTGTGTACATTAATTACTTCTCTAAAAGCAAAAAAAAAGGAAACAAAACTTCCTACTTTAAGTTCCTACAACCAGCAGATGATATAGCAAAAATAACACGAAAATACCTTCAGCTGCTTGGATTACGCTGACTTCCAGACCTTTAAAAGTTTTACTGGCTAGTTCCTCCAGTGCACAGAGCGGAGAGGAAGGAGTAGTCACGCCGTTCCTGAGAGCCGCAGAGCCGGTCACTTTCTCCAGAACGGTCGGCGGACAGCGTCTGACTGTGGATTTCTTGATTGAGGGCTTGTTAAGAATATCCTCAATACCGAAGGGGGTCAGTGGCTTGTTGGAATTGGCCGCGGGTGGCAGCTGATCTTGGGGACCCCGTCTCCTGTCTTCCCTACTAGATTGTAAAACTGAGCCTGCCTTCATTTCTTTCGTAGAGGTCATCGCAGTTCCACAGAAAAAAAAGACACACAATTTTTTAAAACTAATATTTGTCTTCCACAAACTATCCAAACACGTTTTTCCACCTTTTTGTGCTCTAGAATCGAATCTTCAGAACTGTCTTCTTCTTCGAACTACTTTCCCAAATAAATCATGTTTCAGCGTGGGCTGAAGCATTGGAAACACAAGAATTGTATTCCGTTCAAGAGAGCGACGGGTCTTCTGAGGAGTTTTACATGAAGATATTTAGGAATTGTGACGGTCCAGCCCAGGGGCTGCTTTTCTACAGCGAAATAAGAGGTCTTAAGGAACAAGAAAAACAAGCGCTTGCTAACGAGTTATTGTTGATTGGGTGAAGATCAATTAGAGAAACGCTACACCACTTACTGACCCAGTGCTGAGAGTCTTAAAGGGCCACGCCACATTACTTAATTGGGCACAGACATGGGAGGAGTTTGCGAGTGTTACCAAACTTTGCAGAGCTCGCTTGAGGAGTTTCTGTATCTCCAATTCTCTTCTCCTGTTAGGACAACCACGTGCTATTATATAGATTTTGTTGCAAAGGGGTAAAGCCTGCTGCTGACAATGTATCCCAGGCGTTAAGTCACTGCAGGGTGCTAATAGCAATACTATCGGCTTTATTAAAGAACTTTTAAATCTTCCAACAATTGGACTGGCGTGAGGAATGAAAGAGAGAGAGAGAGAGAGAGAGAGAGAGAGAGAGAGAGAGAGAGAGAGAGAGAGAGAGAGAGAGAGAGAGAGAGAGTGTCGATAAATCATCTATTTAAATTAGAGGGGAGGTATCTTGAATAACACCACATAGTTTAGCGTTACATACAGTACTAGGTTTTTATATTGAGTGCCGAAATAGATTATCACAATGATCAACCAGGAAGAAACATATCGTGCGTATGGCATTGGGAAGAAAACATTGTTAATAGAAGTGAGGGTTAGTTATCATGATTCAGACACATGCAACGGTATACTACTATAACTACTACGACTACTACTACTACTACGACTACTACTACTAATAAGTAGTCGTACTATTGTTGTTGTTGTTGTTATGACCTGCAGATAAAGGGATCAAAGACACACATTCCAGATTCATTCAAGGTCAAGTCCTGTCATTCTTATAGCCCATCCACATGTTTTCTTCAAACAATGCTATATTTTTATTTTATTTTACGTGTCCATAAAGCTTTCCACAATTGAGAACCAATTTTTCAAACAGAAAATGTAATTTCCACTCTCCTTGATGTGGTCTTAGAAAAACATACTTTTCATTTGTTCCCCTTATACACCGGGGAACATGGAGAAGGGGGAGCTCGGAACAATTTCAAACAGATGAAACTTTTTTTTTTTAATCCACCGCAGGTTCGTTAAATTTATTAGCCTCTTCTTTTTGCCTAATGCACTATAAAAAGTCAAAGAAGCAGCCTGGAAACTATTAGGGGAGAAAGGGGAGATGTTGTGGAGTTTTGAGTTACATTGGGCTTAAGCGCTATAAAATAACTTACAAAGCTCTCCGATAATGCAATGTCGTGAAAAAAGCCTCCCCTTTTCTACTACCCTCACAATCTGCCCGTCTCAAGATAAAAGACAGACGAAGGACGCTGTTTTCTGCAGCCTCTTTGTCATTACCATACTGATGATAAAAATTGAAATTCAAAGCTTGCACTGTCGCTTTGTTTTTATTTGACAGCGAATCAGTGACTGGAAAAGTCAAGTTGGATCCTGGTAAGCAGGTAGGTTCCACCGTTTACTATGTATATATATATATATATATATATATATATATATATATATATATATATATATATATATATATATATATATATATATATATATATATCAAAATTAGCAATAATCCATTAATGGATTATGTAATGTGCTAGGATTTAAATATTTTATTGAACGTTAATTGTTCACTTTACTTTATTTTGCTTATATTAATATATCGAATATAAAATGTAGTCTTAAATGCAGCTAATTATTATTCATTTTTAGTGCCATTATACAGATTACCTTGAATATTTGTTTTCTGTAATTATGATATATGCTACACATATAGCCCAATTGTTCTTTTGCTCTGATTGTCAATGATTTATTTGCATTTAGCATTATAAAGAATCGTGTGGCAATGAACAGATTACACACACACACACACACACACACACACACACACACACACACACACACACACACACACACACACACACACACACACACACATTTTATTTTGACCTTAAACACAACATTTACAATTCCTGATTATTTGCTATCTGTGCATAGAGCAGGACACCAGATGTTTCATTAATGCAATAACATGATATGGAAGTTTCGGTTTTTTCATTCTTTCTTGTTGTCATCTGCATTAAGGAATACAAACAATATAGCAAACATCAACAGCTAAATCAACAACTATCCACTTCATTATAATGATAACAATCTATTTATTGCCTAAAACCTGGAATTACCCAATAGGCCAATGTTATTTCAACATTCACCATAGCGACAGAAATGAGATTTCGTATTGTAGGCTCTCAGTTGTAATAGCCATGAAATCTGTTCAAAGCTTAAAAAAAGAAATACATATTTTTATTGTCTTATGACAGTATGTTTTTATTCATAACTCATGAATACAAAATACTATACATCTGCCTCAAATATTTTAGTATTTGACTTTGCAGTCACTCATTAGATTGTTTTTAACTATTTGGCATTATATTGTTGTAGCTTTCCTTTATACACTTATACACTTTATAAACCACGATATTATTTGTATTTGTTTGTAAATTACGAAATTGAATTTTCCATAAAATGTTAATTTGTTTAAAAATTACCCCCTTTTGTTCACAGCGTTCCACATCACTGTCTGTGACAACCTACAAATGTTGTATTTGTATCATGAATAATTTACAACATACATTTATTTAATTCGGCTTTCTTCTGACACGTGATGTAAAGAATGTGAAATTAAGATTATTTTCCCCTGCGACTTTGTTGCACGTGTCAACACGGTGGATTATTTTAAATTGTAAATCAGACGAGATTGAATTATGATTATGACACTGAGACGGGTGTTTGGAGTTGATCTGGTTCCCCTGTGTTTTAATAATCGATTTGAATGATAGATGTCCCTTTCACACGAACCATTAGAGATGAATAGACTCCTTACAGCAACATCGCACTCTCTGCCAGAAACACCATATGGTGACATTCATGTAGGGACACAAACGGGCCAAATAGCGCTGGAGTTATTATAACAGCATGAGATTCTATTACACGACACAGGGACAGGGATAGGTTTCTGATATCCAGGAATGGAAATGAACAGATATACTGCTAAACTGTAGAAAACGACATGAGAAGGAGTCCAGACACGTATTGACAGCAATCATCCTATGCCTAACCCTTTTATACTCTCTAAGAATGTTCACCTACAATCCAGCATTTTCTAAACTTTTCTAGAATTAGGTTCTGCATTATCATTTCTAGCACCTAGACAACACTATCATAGCATCAAAGGGTATGAATACCTTGAATAGCATTTTTTGCTGAAATATATAATTCTAAATATCTATTTATTGTAACTTTTTTCCTCATCCACAAAAGCTAAACCTTCGCTACAAAAGATTGTTCCTAAAATTCTTTGAGGTTTGTAAACTTTTGACTTCAACTCTCTCTGTGTGTGTGTGTGTGTGTGTGTGTGTGTGCGTGCGTGCGTGCGTGCGTGCGTGCGTGCGTGCGTGTGTGTGTGTGTGTGAAAAGGAATGCTCAGCTATTGTGAAATATAGTTAAGACACGTGTCTGTTGTTCATCTTTGTAGTAGTAGTAGTAGTAGTAATCTTCAATATCATTGTCAATTATGTTAACACATTACAAAGTCAACACATTACACAGTGTTTCAGGAGTGTGGAGTCAATGGGTGGATCAGTTCGCAAGTAAACGATATCAAATTGCACCAAAAAGGAAGATAGAGATATATTGCGATAAGTCTTCTTTGCAGACACAATCTACACAATCTATGAACAGACACGGAGATCTACATCCACAGGAATATTTATAAAGATTTATATTTAAACTAGCAATTACAGTCGCCTATGTCAAATATGAGAAACCTCATCAAAGGTAAACATTATTTATTTATTTATTTATTTATTTATGCGTTTATTTATTTATGCGTTTATTTATTTATTATGTATAAACAACACCAATAAAGATATTTAAATTGATTTCAGAAGCAGATCCATAGAGACGGGGCCGAGTTGAATGTATGTATTAAAAAGGAGACATCAATGCAGTTTATAAAATAACTCAGTAGGTGGCTTTTTTTATTGCATGACTGGAATTTAAATTGACAATATACTTTCATGTTGGTATGGCTTTAACAAACTCCATATAATATTATTATTTTTTTCTTTCGTGACAGCGCAATGTCCTTACTTGTTATATATCGTGGGTTCAATCCCAGGTGGGGGACACTGCTGCTGTACCCTTGAACAAGGTACTTTAACTAGATTGCTCCAGTAAAAAAAAAACATCTGTATTGTATGTAAAAAAAATTGTAAAAAATAACAGAATTGTATATAAAAAGAATGTGATATCTTGTAACAATTGTAAGTCGCCCTGTATAAGGGCTGCTAAGAGAATATATATATATATATATATATATATATATATATATATATATATATATATATATATATATATATATATATATATATATATTATTCAATAGTTTTTTTTTAAACATGTTTTTGGTATTTATAATAACTCTACTACTACTACTACTATTTCATATTTATTAAAATAAATAAATAAAATGTGTCCTGCTTTTAGCGAACCCCTAAGTTTTACTAACGTTATGTGCATGTATAACGAGCAGTTACATTCTGTACAATCTAAAAAGAAACTTCGAAATATATTTAAGATTGAATTTGAAGAATTAATATGAATTATATATATATATTCCTACTGCAAGTCTTTATGCAAATCGAATATTTCATGGGAGGTTAGGTAATAGAATTAGGCTATATAATTAACTTTACACATTCTATTGTTCTGAGCATTTTTGAAGCTGTTAACCACTACATGATGTAACCATTTAAATACGCGTGTATCCTCTGCTCTATTAAATACATACATAAATAAATAACACGTCCTGTATTTTAATAATGTTGATTTGCAATATCTGGATTCCACTTCTGCTGTACGCTTTGTATGCACATATATGGTCTTTAATTAGCAAAGACTCTCTTCCACGGAAAGGAGGCTGTCAAAAAAAACGTTTCTGTTTTTGAAAGCATACTAGCCTAGTGGTATTTTATTGCTATATATAAAGTCATACAGATAGCATAAGAACAAATATACCGTATGGGCAGCAGTGTGGAGTAGTGGTTAGGGCTCTGGACTCTTGACCGGATGGTTGTGGGTTCAATCCCAGGTGTGGGACACTGCTGCTCTACCCTTGAGCAAGGTACTTTACCTTGGAGGAGGCTGTGTGGTCCAGTGGTTAAAGAAAAGAGCTTCTAACCAGGAGGTCCCCGGTTCAAATCCCACCTCAGCCACTGACTCATTGTGTGACCCTGAGCAAGTCACTTAACCTCCTTGTGCTCCGTCTTTCGGGTGAGACGTAATTGTAAGTGACTCTGCAGCTGATGCATAGTTCACACACCCTAGTCTCTGTAAGTCGCCTTGGATAAAGGCGTCTGCTAAATAAACAAAAAATAATAAAATAATAATAATTTACCTAGATTGCTCCAGTAAAAACCCCACTGTATAAATGGGTAATTGCATGTAAATAAATAATGTGATATCTGTATAATGTGTAATGAGATATTTTGTAAGTCGCTCTGGATAAGGGCGTCTGCTAATAAATAAATAATATTAAACAAATGAACTAAATTGCAAATATAAGTCACCACTGGCATCAAAACTATTGAAATGAATAGTATTAATTAACATGATTATGACATGCGCAAAATTGCGCACACGCCTCAACGTGGAAATGAGAAGAAAATCCGACGGTTTTTAATCTTGAAGCCATGTTTGGTACTCCCATCACACATTTGGTCCTAAATGAACTTTTACGTTTTCTAGT
The DNA here is from genome assembly GCA_030684275.1 of Acipenser oxyrinchus oxyrinchus. Lineage (NCBI taxonomy): Eukaryota > Metazoa > Chordata > Actinopteri > Acipenseriformes > Acipenseridae > Acipenser > Acipenser oxyrinchus. Next base: position 4,412,179 of record CM060247.1, on the reverse strand, counting down.
GTAGCAGTGTTAATCTGACAGGCATGTTTTGGGCTAATTTAAATATTAATTAGAAACAGAGCACCTGACATCATCAATCACTAACACAGGTCTTGCAGGGACAGGTCGTCAACCAAACCCACCAGCCCCCGCGCACAGTCGACATCGTCCGTTACCTCTCCAAAGAACTACCCTGCCTTCCAAAGTAGGCAACATTTCGGATTTCCATCAAAGGCTGCTATTCACAATCAACAGCACAATGTCATAGGGCTACTCTTTTGGTTTAAAATAGCATTTTTTAAAGAACCAAACGTAGAAATGTGCAAACACTCGGCTGGTGATATATAGACTATTTAAATGTGCACATTTGAAGGGTACACATTATGACAAACATTTTCCAAAAATCTTATTATAGGCCCATATAACAAAAATGAACGCAATGCATTAAAAGTAGGTATAGCCTCTAAGAGGTGCACGTGAAAGGGCATTGCGTGAGACTAAATTGGCTTTGCGGTCTGAGTGAGCTTAATGTGCTGGTAAAACGAGTTGAGCTAGTGATGATCAATTATCTGATGCAATAGGTGTAATAGCTAGACACTGTTATTTTAAATGTTGTCATCAGAATACGAAGATCTAACGAGTGACTCTTAACACACATTATTATTATTATTATTATTATTATTATTATTATTATTATTATTATTATTATTATTATTATTATTATTTAGGCTCAAGATGGTCTGATACAAACATTTGAAAAATAATGTATTTAACATAAAAAGGAACTCGAAACGTATTCCTAACTAAAGACTAAAGCTGATCTTGTTCAGTTGTCGTGCAATCTGGTTTTGGTAACGACCTGTGTTTATCAAACGCAAATATTCTTGGCTATCGGGACAGGTATTCTAGAACCTTGCTAGACTGATTTGTAAAAAACAAATTCAATAAGAATTTAAACACGTGTCGTGTTTTTTATTAAAATCAAACCTGAATATTAAAATATCTAAATAAGTATCACATTGGTTTTTCACAATACACGTTACACTGTTATTAACAACACACACCACACGTGTATTTTTACAGCGTGGGAGCCACATCTCAATCGAGTCACTTGTGTCTACAGTTTATGGCGCTGTCACAGCGATACCTCATGATGTATATTGCGCCGCTATGATTTTAATTTAATCCTGGTCTGGGTAACTGTATGCCATTAGCCTATCGAACCAATAAGGAAACAGCAGATGCAATAACAGACTAGAGGGATCAGTGTGAAGGTTAACTGCTGGCATTTGCCACTGGCCATAAGGACACTGGACATTCAGCTTAGAGTTGTACACTAAACATACTTTTCTGCAATTTCAAATCAAAAGTCAGTAACACCTTCTTTGAATATTACGAAAACAGTTGCCTTATATAATAAAACAGGCTCGAAGCTCGCCTCAGTATTGTGCTACTATGTGAGTGAAATCAGTTGGAGGTGGATCACAAGATTATTAGAATGGACTGGAAGTCTCTCACATTCCCAGGCACAGGACAACACATGATGAGCACACGCGCGTTTGAGCCAATTAAGACAAAGACCCCGTACTCATCGAAGCACCGCTAATCCATCACCATTTGCAATTAAACTGTCAATTCAATGCTTGGTTTCAATCCCTGATAAATAAACATGACACAATCAGCTCCTTAACATATCGGAGTTAATAAACCGTCGGTGCCAGAATATTTAGCAACTGCACTGAGCAAAAGTTAAATTAAACAAAAAAAACATCCTCGTGTTTATTTGCATTGTTCCAGAACAAAGTCTATCTTAGAAGCAGAAAAGTACAAATGTAGGCAAAACAAAGTACAAATAATAATTTGTTTTGCATAGGAGTGTATTTTCAATTCTTAAATATTTAGTTTTACCAAATGTTTGGTGTATAAAGGGATATGTAGCCTAAATCAACGTTAAATACATACATACATACATACACACGCACACACATGCACGCACGCACACACGCGCGCACACACACACACACACACACACACACACACACACACACACACACACACACACACACACACACACACACTAATATCCAATTAGTTGAAGATTTTTAAGCACTGGAGCGTTAGTGTTCTGTTGTAGGCTACGATACGTGGGCGTTCCCTGCTACATTCTATATTACATTTGGCCGCGCGCTATCCGTAGGTATTTAGTACAGTGTAACCCGCTTAATATCCCCATTACCGTGCAGTTAGTTGAGCATATTATGCGGGTTGGGATATAAACAGGGTCTCATGTTATCCTATGGCGCCACCACGCAGTAGAAAGTAAGGGACATTTAAGCACTCCATATTCAACCGTTTTACATATAAACAAAGAAAACTGAATATAATCCATATCTGTGCGTATTTTATTGCAATATTGTACTAATATTACAGTACTGTAACATCAAATACGTTTTTCTAAAGAATGTTTACTTTAATTAAACAATAACATAAATTAATTATTTGTCTAGAAAGCTCAAACAAACGTGAACAATTGCTGCATACTTTAATTAGCTAGCTGACATTATATCAGTGCAGGGGGAAACCAGTCCACTAAAACACTTACCGCACCATAAGCTTAGGTTTATTGCTGTAACGTAACATAATTACTGTAGCTGACAACTCAAACAACGCTATGTGTACAATCTAATAAAATCAGAAGGAACAAAGCCAGCTACAGTTACTATATTTAACGTTAACGTTAGTTACCGTTTCTTTCAATTTCTTAGCTTTCTGTTGCTGGTGAAAATGATTAGCCTATACTAACGTTAAACACATTTAAAACCAATGTGTGTGGTTGGCTTGGTAACGCTGCAACATAGTGTACTTTACCATATAAAACAGTACTACCTTAAATGTTTTGATTGTGAAAAGAGAACATAGGTTGAAAAACGTATTGTCCTTATTTTAAAAAGTCATTCAATGGAGCCTGGTGGGAGTTGAGGGGATAATATGCGGGGTTCCTAGTGATATTAAAATAGTTCATTTAACATAGAAACCTATGATGAGTGGCAAGTGGTTTAAAAAAACGTGATAATAAGCGGGTTGGGATATTAACCGAGGGGACATTAATCGGGTTACACTGTACCTCTTGTGATTCTTCTCCTATTGATAACAAATGTTTGCTTTCTCAGCGGGTGACGCTCTAAGCGCATAAGAAGACCAAACGGTTCTTTGACTTTCTCACCTCAGTTCATTTTCTTCCGTGCATTTCAACACTTTAAAGCCCCCGGCAGCGGTGTTAACCAGTCGTAATACTCTATGGGGGTCCGGTTAAGATCACAAGGAAAGATGTGAGATGGATTGAGAGAGAGGTAGGGGTATGCAAATTACAATGTTTTTGAAATGCCAACATAATTAGTGGGGATTACAAAATGTTCCCACGCAATAACTACACTCTTGATTCCTCGGTATTCGTCATCACTCTTGGGAGACTTAAAAGCGTCCTTAGCTTGTACCAAAAAGGGTATCTTGTTTGTCACTCCTGCAGCTCACATGTCGAAAAAGGACTCGAATGTGTAAAATAAATTTGAAAATAAAACGGTTTAACGAAAACATAAACAATTATCTTTCAACAAATAGCATGGTTTAAATGCTAACAACCACCGCCACCGACAACACTAATAATAATAAATATCCATGCTGAGGAATTCGTGATAAGGGTTGATAAGAAATTGATTTATCTATGTTGTTGTCTTTAAATAAACACCGTTTAACCCTACTGTCACTCATACACAGTAATACATTCTGACACTTGATATTGGCATGGTCGCTGCACTGGATATTTCAAAAGGGTGTTGTTTTGCTTTTATTTACATTTAGATAGAAGCACAACACAGTTCAGATAATTATACGCAAATATCGTTTCACTTTAGTTTGAGATATTTTGTGTGTAAAAACGTTTCAGATATGAAAATTATACAGTATCTGGCCCCATTGTGCAATTAGTACTACACTTTTACTCAAAGGTTTATTTTGCAACCAAACACATAGATCAAGATATTTGACTTTTGTTCCTGTGTCAACTTTTTTTTTTTTAAATCCTTTTGATGGTTATCAGTAGGCTACGTTCCAGGGGCGTATTATTATTATTATTATTATTATTATTATTATTATTATTATTATTGGTTTATTTAGCAGACGCCTTTATCCAAGGTGACTTACAGAGACTAGGATGTGTGAACTATGCATCAGCTGCAGAGTCACTTACAATTACGTCTCACCCGAAAGACGGAGCACAAGGAGGTTAAGTGACTTGCTCAGGGTCATACAATGAGTCAGTGGCTGAGGTGGGATTTGAACCGGGGACCTCCTGGTTACAAGCCCTGTTCTTTAACCACTGGACCACACAGCCTCCTAGCGTAGCTCTCATAAGTGCAGGTGGTGCAGCTGCTCCAGGGCCCACGAGCCTTTGGGGCCCACTCGCACTTCAAAAGGGACAAATAAAATATGTGAACATTTTTAAATGTTTCTGTTAAAAATACTCAAAATAAAATAAAACTGCAGGCCTAACGAATAATGACAAACGAGTTAAAGGACTAGCCAGCACCTTTCCACAAGTCAGCACACACTGCCAAGTACCCTACCGCTAGTAACTTTGGTTTTCTTTTTAACCTATAGTGCCGTATTAAAATAACCGTATATGGGCGTGGATATGACCACTTTGTGTTACAGCTCCTGCAGTTTCTCAACCGTAAGTCAGAAATGAAAACCCAATATATCCACAATAAGGCATTAAGCAGCTGTTTCCAATGATAATGTTTTTTTTACGTGGAATTATTATTATTATTATTATTATTATTATTATTATTATTATTATTATTATTATAAGACGCAACCGCCCAAAAAGAAATACACAATTATAATAATGACTCTTTCTAAGTCAGCTATAAAACAATTTTTATAAGGATTTCAAATAAAAAAATCAGATTTAAAATATCTACTACGGACCGTTGCGGAGACACAAGACTTTGTCCAAAAACAAAACTAACAGATTTTCAGCACTGAAGTGTCAGCAATTATGCGGAGGTAGTCAAGACAAAGCAAAATATCAAAAGTAAAAAGTAGTCAATCAACGTTTATATATATATATATATATATATATATATATATATATATATATATATATATATATATATATATATATATATATATATATATATATATATATATTACCGACGCGCAATGTTCATCAGCTTCTTCCCTGAATGACATTTATGAGGTGTTAAAATTGGCTTGTAGGGATACGGAATTTTTGTTCGTAGTACCTACCTGTATCCAATGGCAAAACAAAGAAAGATTGATTTGATTCCCTGACTGCTTAAATGGACGTGAGACACAACACGGAAGAGTGATTACATCTTCGGTGCCCAGGCACCGAAATTATGTATGATGACGTTTCTGAAGCAACACAAACACAATTTTTTTTTGAGTACATTGCTTTATTTACAGAGTAATAACATCTTGTTCTGGAATAAGAAAACAACTTTTAGGTAAATGTGGGAGGGGAGGGGGTCAATTTAAATATTCTGCACCGGGTCCATTCCAACCTAGCTACGCTACTGCTACGTTCTGTATTGAACATGAACAAGTCGGGCGCCTTTTCATTTTGATGTACAGATACATGGGGTAAGGGGAGTACAGGTATCATTTTTGTGCTTCTCGTCAACTTTTGCTTCTTTTTGTACTGCGCATGCTCTGTGCCTGTTTTTACTTCTGTTCTTCCTCTTCATGTGTCAGATAAACCACCCCACTTAAATCATTTTAATTTATTGGTATTAAGTAAATATAAATGGATTATTGCTGTTGACTGTTGCTCCAACGTGGGTAATGCTACCTTCCTACGATTATTTAACTTAATTCATTTTCCCTGTTTCTAAAACATGAGCAATGTATATTCCTAATTGTAAATGAATGTGTTAATGGCATTTTTTCTGCTTTTACATTTTGCAATATAACAATTTACTTTTGGGATAATCTCAAAATACGACCCATCAGAATGTATTATCATCTTTTTTTCATTGTGTAAAGAGGTGTAGCAGTTTCTGACCCCACAATGCGACCCATCAGAATGTATTGCCATCTTTTTTTTAATTGTATAAAGAGGGGTAGCAGTTTCTGACCCCACAGTACGACCCATCAGAATGTATTACCATCTTTTTTCATTGTATAAAGAGGGGTAGCAGTTTCTGACCTCACAATACGACCCATCAGAATGTATTACCATCTTTTTTCATTGTATACAGAGGGGTAGCAGTTTCTGACCCCACAATACGACCTATCAGAATGTATTACCATCTTTTCCCCCACTGTAAAACCCCCAAAAACAGGGGTATCAATTTCTGATGGGGAGGCAAATTGTGACATCTATACATGTCAGATTTTGCTACCGATACACCGGCGCTAGGATTTACTGGGCCCTAGTGCAAGAAGTAGACCCCCCCTCCCTCAAAAAAAAAACCGTGCTGCAGTACAACCTAAAGAAAACCTTTTGAAAATAAATGCATCAGCAGCAAAATCAAAAATTTTTTTTTTTTAAATTTTTCAATAAAACATATTATTGCTTTATTTTAAGATGACTATGAACAAGACAGTAATCAATCAAGTAACAGTATATCCAAACACTTAATAAATCAATTATATAACAAGATGACTCAATTTTATTAACAACTCGATTTAGTTAATATTGAAACATATTAATAGTTTTAAATTAGTCACAAAATGTATTATAGGCATCAATTGGATTTTTAAATGAATGTTATCAAGTACAAAAGTTAGTATGAAAACATTTCTATAAAAAAATGCATTCATTACAACTCATAAGCAAAAACTAATAAAATCAAGGGAAGGAAAACTGGTAGCAAAATAACAAAACAGGCTGAACAATCCCCTATGAATTAGAACACATCAACTTTTACTGGTAATCGGAATTGCACTTTCTGCCCCCGAGTCTGCAACTTGACCTGGCAGGCAACCTCCGATAATTTCCGAAGGACCTCACAAGTCCCTCCCATTGGCTGGCTAGCTTCAGGCTCAGACCCTTCTTGCGTCAGGGGCAGTGGACCCACACCCGCTCGCCCGGCTTCTAAAATCGTATGCCCACTTCTGCCTCAATCCTGCTTCTGCCGGCCGATAGCGGGCAAATTGATGGGCCTGGTTCTGCTGGTCCTGAGAGTCATGGACATAGTCAAGGTCAGTCGGTGCAGTGGGTCCCCCCTCCACAGGGGTGCGTAGCTCCCTCCCAAACATCAATGCAGTGGGTGTACACCCTGTAGACTCCTGCACAGCAGTATGGAGTAGTGGTTAGGGCTCTGGACTCTTGACTGGAGGGTCGTGGGTTCAATCCCAGGTAGGGGACACTGCTGCTGTACCCTTGAGCAAGGTACTTTACCTAGATTGCTCCAGTAAAAACCCAACTGTAAAACTGGGTAATTGTATGTAAAAAAATATATAATAATGTGTAAAAAATAATGTAATTGTATGTACAAATAATGTGATATCTTGTAAGAATTGTAAGTCGGCCTAGATAAGGGTGTCTGCTAAGAAATAGATAATAATAATAATAATAATAATAATAATAATATCCAGTTGATGAGCAATGCCAGGGGTAGGTAACGATCCCAGTCACATTGGTCCAGATGGCGAGTTGGGTGGCCGGGTCCAGTTAAAAAGCTCCACCACCCCATCACTCTGGGGGTGTAAGGGCGTGGAGTGCATCATATAGGATTCAATGTTCCGCCCCTGTGGAGCTCCTCGGGTATGAAACGGCTGAACATGCTCTCCAGGTTTGGTCCGGGAGGGCATAGGCCTCGGACCATTTCCTGCAATAGTCCATGGCCGGTTGCCCTGCTCCGATCTCAGAATGCTGCCAAGGAAGTCAATGGCCATGTGCGCCAAAGGGGCTCCCACCCGGTACTGCTGCAGTGGTGCATGTGACTACCCTTGTGGTCCCTGCCGACAGTGCTGCCAGTCAATGCCCCATGACTTGACTCACCACCCTCCGGTGTAATTGGGGAATGACCAACTGCTAGCGCTTTTACCCCCTCCAGGAGTCCCAAAACATCCCATTGCCCACAGAGTGCAATGTTGCTATCTCGGTCCAGGTGGGTTGACCACACTCTGCGAGCCAGTTGGTCACCAACTCTAACTCCGGATCTGCAAACTGCATCTGGGCAAGGTCCTGTTCGGAATCCCAGACAGGGCCCCTGTGCTGACAGTGGCCGAATTTACCCACTCACTGGAGCTGCTTCACAAGGCCACCGGGAGAGGGCATCACTATTCCCGTGCTGCCACCTGGCGCGGTGCTTGAACTGGAAATCGAACCCCTGCAGAACCTCAATCCAGTGTGCTAACTGTCCTTTCGGTTCCTTGAACCAGAGGAGCCATTGTAGTGAGGCATGGTCGGTGTGTATGGTGAATGGGCGGCCATACAGGTAGGGGCGAAAGTGGTGTACCACTTCGCTAGCAGCTCCCACCGGGTGACACAGTAGTTTCACTCTGCTTTACTGAGGGCCTTGCTGTAGTGGGCCACGACAGGCTCTCCTTCAGGCCCCACCTGTCACACCATGCCCCCAAGTCCCACATCGCTGGCATCTGTGTCCAGAAGGAAGACTAATGCTGGGTCTGGGTAAGCAAGGATGAGGGTCCTGGCCAAGGCATAACGGAACTACCAGAATGCAGTGTTGCACTCCGTGGTCCAATCAAACCACCTCAACTTCTCCATGATGTGGTACAGTGGCAAGACGATGTCAGCAAAGCCCTGGACGAACCGTAAGTAATACCACGCCAAGCCCAGGAAGCGAAGTGGGCGTCGACCAGTCTTGGACTGCCACCACCTTGGCCGGGTCAGTGGCCACGCCGTTAGCCCCCATCACATGGCAGAGGAAATGCTTTTCCTGCAGTATCTGACGGCACTTCCCTGAGTGCAGCTTCAGGCCAGAGGCTTGGATCTGGTCCAGCACTTCCCTCAGGTTGACAAAGGCCTCCTCGAAGGTTGCAGCATGGACGAGCAGGTCATCCAATTAGACTACACAGGCCGAATGGGGCATACCACTAAGGACCTGCGTTGCGCAGGCCAAACGGCATTACCTGGAACTGTCATGTCCCGTGCTGATGCCGTCTTGACCCGGGTCCCCAGGGCCAGTTCCACCTGCCAGTAGCTACTGCACAGCTCAAGGAAGCTGAATCAGCAGGAGCCAGAGATCTCGTCCAAGGCCTCATTGATACAGTGTAGTGGGTACGTACCCTTTCGTGTGACCGCGTTGAGCCGCCGGTAGTTGATGCAGGACCAGGGGCTGTCGTCTTTCTTCAGTGTCAGCACTACAGGGGCTGCCCATGGGCTGTCTGATGGCTCTATGACCCTGTCAGCAGCCATGTCTCTGACGATGGCCTCCGCAGTCTCCTTCTTGTCTAGGGAAAGCTGCTGGGCACGTTCCCAGCTAGGCGATGCATCCCCCATTTCAATGTGGTGTTGAACTAAACTGATCCATGTTTAGTCCTTGAGCTTGGGTGTGAAGCAGTTTTCATGCTCCTGGAGGAGCTCCCTCAGCTGGCGGTGCTGCCCGTCATTGAGTCCCTGTGGCAAAGTGGTTTGCAGTGTGCAGGTGTAGAGGTGATGCAGTGCTCAAGACAATGACAAACAACAAAGTACTGGTGAAATGGTGATTTATTTATAATCCAAATTCTGATGACAAACAGAAAAGAAATGTAGGGTTGGCAATACACAACGATGTGTATTGCACAGTTCAATAACAACGGTTTCGGTCCCAAAATAATAATACACAGTTCGAAATGAATAAACACAGTAGAACACACATAAAGACACACATGTTCACCAGTCCAGAGTGTGTGTTATAGTGCTTGTGGTGAAATCCAATTTATTCATGTACAATGGTGCAGTGTTGTCCGGGTTTAGTGCTGGCCTGTAGCGACATCTCCGGATCATGGTAGCCGTCTAATAATAACAAACAAGTAGAATTTTTAGACACGACAAACCAAACAAAACACTCATGATAATTCACAGTACTTCTTCCGGTTTAGCTGAAGCATAACGAAGGAACAGATCACCTTGCTATGTCCCCTTATATACCGTCAGTCACGCCCCCTTGGTTAGCAAGTGCAACCGTTTCTCCTGCAATCCATGGTTGCCACATCGCTTTCCTTCCAGGTCGATGACTTAGTGTACCGTAGCTCCGCCCCCTTTCTAGATGGCCAACTTCCACCTGACCCTGGGAATTAATTGTCAGGCCATCCAGTCCAGGGCACTCTGTTCCCTTTACACAGTGCCCTCACAGGTCGGGAAGGAGATTTATAACCAAGATTCATTCTTTCTCTGTCACAGTCCCTCTATACTGCATTGACACAGTTCTCGCCTCAGCCACAGTTTGCAGATGGGAGGGCATGGCCAAGTCACTCCCAAGACTCAAACTGGCAGGCCGGCAGGCTGTTGGGCTGGCACGCTGGTGAGCTCGTTAGCCAGTAGGTGTCTGGACTGGTGAGCTGGCTGGCAAGCTGACTATTGGGCTGGCACCCTAGGGGGCTGGTTATCCGGTGGTTTGCTTTGCCTTGTGTGTGTGTGTGTGTGTGTGTGTATGTGTGTGTGTTTGTGTGTGTGTGTGTGTGTGTGTGTGTGTGTGTGTGTATGTGTGTATGTTTGTGTGTGTGTGTGTGTGTGTGTGTGTGTGTGTGTGTGTGTGTGTGTGTGTGCGTGTGTGAGAAGATGAGAAGGTGGGCGCAGGTGGCTGCAGACACCGCTGCCCCCTTTAAGAACATTACAAGGAGGCACAGGGTCAGGTGCCTCCTCAGAGACACCCTCTCAATCGAGGGCTTCGTTAAGGCCATGGCCAAGGTAGTGGGGCCATCTGCCATTGTGGCGGCCTCCAAAATGTACGGGAAGGCCATGTTGAGGGGTCAAACTGCTCGCGGGCCTGGGCACAAGGGACGTCCTTTCGAACGTGCCACCTTTCTTGAAGGATGACCTGCTCAGGCCCTACTTGCAGGTCCTGGGGGAGATAAAGACAGCCATCCACCCCATCCCCCTGGACTGCAAGAACCAGCACCTCCGTCATGTCCTGTCCTTCCGACGCCAGTTTACCATCCACCTGGTAGGGCAGGACATGGTTGAGGGGAGTTTTATGGTATATATATGCAATTTTCTATTCCTCGGAGGAGGTGCAGTGCTACCACTGCAGAGAGCTGCGGCTCCAGAAAAAGAAGTGCCCTATGCTCATGCAGGGCGCAAAGGCACCTGCGCCAGCACTGCCCTCCTCCGAGTCCACCTCCCCCTGGCCTGCAGACGGGGATAAAAGTACCTGCCCCTCCCAACAACATCTGAGGGTGGGAAGGAGAGGGAGCCCCTGAAGAGGCCGGACCGTCTGCACCACCCGATAGTGCTGCAGGGGTGGGGTAAGGCTGTTGACGTGGCAAAGCCTCCCCGAACTGAGAGTGCACAGGGGGGTAAGGCCACCAATGGGGCAAAGCCTCCCCGGAAGAAGAAGAAAGAGGGGCCTTCAGAGGGGACGGAACCATCTGGTTCAGCAGTAATTGCCGAACTCACGTCTGCCCCTTTTATATCGACGGTGCGGATGGTCCCCAAGAAGGTCCTTTCACCGGCCTCTCCTGCCATGTTCCCTGGGGTGGGACAGGGAGGGTCAGTGAAATTAAAAATAAAGCACGTAAGCGTTGTGCTTCTCCTTTGGGGGAAGGGCAAGGGAGACCTGGTGGAGAAGAGCATGACGCAGAGTCAGTGAGCAGCGTTGACTCTGAGAGGTTGGTCTCCTCTCCCTCAGTAATTCCTGCAGTGGAGCTCCTGGAGTTTTTGGATGCCATGGTCCACAGCAGAAAGACAGTGGAGCCGGCCCTGGATAAATGGAGGGATCGCCTCACGATCTTACGATCTGTGAGGTCCTTCCTCAGGGCCGGCCATGCTGAGAAATCTTCGGGCTCGAACGTGCGCACCTGAAAGCTTCATAACCAGTTGGTGAGCTTTGGGAGATCTCAGGGTTTCTTGTGAACGTTGCCAACTAATCCTGACAGAAGATGATGGTTCACATCAGTACGCTAAATACCAACAGTTGTAAGGACAGTTTCCGCAAGGCCCAGGTAATCTCCTACCTGAAAAAGGGGGGTTATTCTGAAACGCACACCACTGCGGAGGCCAAAGCCACCTGGCAACTGGAGTGGGGTGGGGGTGTCTTTCAACCACCTCACTGGAACATCTTATGGGGTGGCGACTCTTCTCCCGGTCCTTTCGACCAGAAGTACTCGATGTGAACGACGTCGTGCCGGGCCGTCTCTTATACCACCGGATCCAGGACGGGGATGCTGTCATGTTGAATGTTTATGCTCCTTCCTCAGTTCTGAAGAGTCCAGTTTTATCGCCCGATGTTGATCTACATGAGTAACATCAGCCCTGACGAGTGTGTGATCCTCGGGGGGGATTTCAACTGCACTCTCGAGGACCAAAATCTAGTGTCTGTGACGGTGGCCCTGGTGCCAGCTGGGCACGACACTGCCTACTGGTACTTTAATAATGCCTTGTTGGAGGACGAGCACTTTGAGCGGTCTTTCCAGGACTTCTGGATGGCCTGGCACAGCAGGCGACCTTGCTTCCCTACGTGGAGTCAGTGATGGGACGTGGGGACAGCGCAGATCAAAATTTTCTGTCAGGATTACACGGGAGCCGTGAGCAGGCGGAGGGACTCACGGCTCGAGTGGCTGGAAAGGGAGTTGCTTGATCTGGAGAGCCATCTGGCTCACGGGGACCAACTCGAGCAAAGTGTGTATGAGGAGAAGAAGAGCACCTTGCGGGACCTGCATCTCCAGCGGTCCCAGGGGGCGTTTGTGCGCTCGCAAGTCCAGTTCCTTCGGGAAACAGATCGCGGCACACACTTCTTCTACGCTATGTTATAATCACAGAAATACACTGCTGGTTTGCAGTGTTATTTAATCATTTCATATCTCAAGTGGTGAACAATGTAGCTTACAGTCTGGGTCTATTGCTTAAGTAAACTAGATTTTAGTTTGACAAAATATTTTTTTGTCAACTATGTTTGGATTTTAAACTAGTTTTCATTAAAATTCACCCAGTGAATTTTGTTGTGATAAATGTGACACTTTCTAATAAACCTCCCTTCATGTAAATCTGGGTGAAGAATGGGTTTTGGGATAGAGTTTCATATGAATTAGTTTTAAATCCTCTAGGCACACATTCAGCTCATCAGGTTGGCTTTGAATACCTTGTGTAATATACATTTTAATTCATGCTTACACCCCGTTACTTAACATCATAAAGAAACAGTTATTATAAAGTGTCACTGTGGCGGAGTGTCCCGCCCCTATGTATTTATTTATTATTATTTGTATTTTTGTTTGCGGCACGGATAAAAGCGCTGCGTCTTTTGTTATTGTTTTTTATATTTAAAAACCCAGTGAGGATGCGTGGCTGATCAGCTACTGATTATTTAACTAGCTGACAGTCACGCATCCTTACCAAACGTGTGCAGACTGTGGCCGAGGGGTAATAAGATAATTAACAGCTAGTTAACCCCTCGGCCAGAGTATAAGAACCTGCAGCTGTCAGTGCTGCGGGGGAGAGTGTACAGAGGAGAGTACGGGAGAACACGGGAGAGCGAGCGAAAGCAAAACAATTGCTATATTTAAAAATATACTTGTTTCTGTTTGTTTGGCCATCGTGCCTTTTTGTTTTGTGTTTTGTTGTCTGTTTAAATCTGTTGTTTTTGTTTATTTAGTTATTAAATACGCTGACCGCAGTAGCGTTCAGCTTCACCCGCCCATCCATTGTTTTGGTTCAGTTACTTCCTGGTCCGTGACGTCACCACACCTCACCACTGGAAGCCATCCTGCCACAGTCACCTAATAAATAGTAGGATAGAAAAGTTAAAAATAACATATAGGTTACAAATGTGTGTTGATCTTGTTATACCTACTGCAAAAAACTTAAATTAAAGCATTGAAATCCAGAATCAAAATAGCATAAATATTATAACTTACACAGGCAGAAAATATAGAAACATAAACATTTGCCAAGATGAATAGTGTTTGTGTGTGTACACACTTATTCAAAGTATCATATTGTATTGTGTTACTAGACAACTCTTTAAAATGAAACGGCACATACACTATTATCATTTACTTACATTAAACAGCAGATCATCAAGGGCCCGCTAGAATATAAAATGAATGAAATCATTTTCCCCCTGTTATTACTGAAGTGTGACAAAAATACCACCATGATAAAACTACCAAGAACTCGTTCACATGTTGATAACATTATTATGACTACCAATGTATTTGTGTTTCTTTTTTCTTCTTATTAGGTCTGTTACTAACATATCACTCATCTGCCACACTTGGGTTACTGTTAATGATACCACACACTAGATTAAAAGTTGCCATTGCTTCCTGTATTCAGATCAGTTCAGTTCCCTCCAGTGGAAGAAAGTGATTAAGTACTAGGAAGCAGCAATGTCAACTTTTTATCTATAACATTGTATATGCAAAATCTACATCTTGAAAAAGCAAGCACAGAACCAAATTTAACGCTTGCCATTAATAATATTGCAAATACAGTAAAAAATAAATAACTAAATAAATAATAAATAATCATTTTAAGAAACTGTTTGCATGATATAACCCTAAACCTATCCATAACCCTAACCCAATCCTATCCTAGCCCTAACCCAATCATACTCCTAAACCTAACCCTAACCCTAACCCTAGCCCTAACCCTAACCTAATTCTATTCTAATCCTAACCCAATCCTATCCTAATCCTAACCCTAACCTTAACCCTAACCCTAACCCTAATCCTAACCCAATCCTATCCTAATCCTAATCCTAACCATAACCAAATCCTATCCTATGATAATCCTAACCCTAATCCTTTTCTGATACAATTGTGTACTTACATATATCGTGCTAGAAGATTTACACATTAAGCACAGTGTAACTTATGCATAATGAGATTGTAATTATGTGTGAGTACACATGTATTTACTAAGTAACTACTAGGAAAATACACAGTATGTAGAGACACTTAATATAAAGTATTACCTTACATTTCAGTCAAATATTAATTGTATTTATTTTTTAAATTCCAATTGATTGATTTCTACACCAAAGCTGTTTTTGCCTTTCTACCAATATAGTTGACACATCTGACCTTCTTTACATGCTGATTAAGGAAGATGTTATTATCTATTTCAGATGTCATTGACCACAAATCAAGTAATGGAAAAAGAAGATTCTAAATGCAAACAGAACATAAGTATGTATGGTTTGAAAGACTTAATGGCTTAATGCAAGACAGCACATAATCATACTGTACAAATTCCACTGCGTCTCAAGGCATATGTTAATCAGATTGATATTGTTAATGTAGAACTAGAACAAGAGAGAGCGACTGCAAAGACCAAGGCCAAAGAACTGCACAACTTCCTTTGATTTTACTGTATGACACTGAGGCACGAGGTGAACCACTGATGGATAGCTCTCCTAAAAACCAGCATCATTAGGCTTGGCTAAGAAAGGACTTGGGGAAACTGTTGATTGATCAAAGAACCCAGCCGCAGTATCCCCAACAATCTTAAACTGATTGATCATGGGAAATTACCGCTTCATATTGGATTGAAAACAAAGAATAAAATCAAGAAGCTGCAATGAAAAAAGAGAAACGGAGCTCTTAGGAATGCACATGCTCAGTGTGAGCCATTGTCATGTTACATTGCTCAGTTTACCCTTCATATAGAAGAACAATCCATTCCAAAATGCAGTGCCCATATCTCAATCCACAGCCCCTTGGAACCGGATCTTGTTATACATGAACAGTTAAGCAAGGCTAGTCTTGGATGGAGTCTTCAGGTGCCGCAAAAGTGGTGTTGTTGACTCATTTGGGGGACCCTGTTGCCCCAGAATGTGGTTAAGGGGCACTGTGTTGCATGATGTGCTGTCATTCATATGAGATTTTAAACCATTGTCCGGTCTACTCTGTGGCTCCCTTTGACATATTTTGAAGAAGAGTATGGGGTGTTAACCCCAGTGTAATGGATAAATGCCAATACAGCCCTTATAAAAGTTTACCATTGTATTTTTGCTCTGTATTTCTGCACTTTTACCATGCTTTTCACATGATTACACAATGCATTTTCCATAGTTTACCCTGGTTTGCCATGTTTTTAAATGCAATTTACCATACCTCTTTTTGCTTTATAGATCTTGCAAGTCTTACTAAATTGTAAATGTCTTAAGAACTCTCGGTAGAAAACATGGCCGAATGACCTTCTCCAGGTCATTGTATATTTGATATTTGTGATGCTGAGATTTGGTTCAGCCACTTTCTGTACTGTAGCAGTCACCGTTGTCACTTATGAAAACCTCCAATATCTCTCCAGTGGGAAACAGTGTTCATGGGCTTTGGTGAAACATAACGACAGGAGTGCAGACCATTTCTGGAAGAAATGTGTTTTATTTTGCGGCCTCACAAATAGGCATCCCAATGTAGCTATACATCATGTAAAACTATGTTTAGAATTCCAGACTACAGGCAACAGTATCCTAATTCTTAGAACACTCTATTTGGTCACCTCAGCAACCTTCATGAAATTGTCCCTAAATGTCAAAGACAATAAAAATAAGTCACTGTGAAAATATACACAGGACAGTATAAAGAATTCTCCTGAAGTGTATGTTTTCTGAAATAACTCAGCTCTGGGACATAGAATACCATTCCTCTACAAAACATGAGGATTTAATTAAGTTGTGATCAGTGGTTGCCCTCTCTCTCCCTCCCTCCCTGTCTCTCCCTCTACTTTGCTTTAAATAAAATGAGGAAATAGCTTGTCTGGCCGCTGACAGACTCTGGGTTTGCAGTAAAGATAAATGACCCAAAGTATTAAAGTTTAACACTTTGACAAAACCCACCTGATCTGAGGATTAATGCAATGAAAAATCCATCTGCAGAGGACTCAGAGGAGAGTAATAGTAATACTTCAGGAAGGTTAAGCAGTACATATCAAGGGCCAGAGGAAGAACTTCCCAAGCTGTGATAATATACTCGATACTGGCACCATAAGTCAAAAATCCCCCCACCGAGCAAAAAAATACCAATAATATTTTATGTTTTGACAATTTAATGTCAAGATCGCCATTAACATTTAGAATGTTTTTTGTTGTTATTTTTGTACACAACCTTCCATCAATACTGCATAAGTGACACATTGTCAAATACAAATGACATTCACAATAAAGTGACAGTGACTTTCTATATTACTTGGGTTGTGAGCACCATGGGTTAAATGTATATGTTACGATTCCCTGGGAAGACATACTAAGAGAAGAACCGTGTAAAGGAAGTCTCTGTCTGGTCTTCTACAACTTACAATGCCTCAAAATGCAATGAGCATGACAAATATTTTCAAAGAAAATATATAGTTCACATAATGTCTCCTGTGGGGAGGGTACAGTAAGCAACTCTCATAAGATTGTATTGGTTTGCTTTAAAATCTATAACAATCAACAGAAACATTCAAATATGTTTATTGAGACAAAAAGAGGTAATAACTTTATGAATGACTCTACAATTGCTGGTGATTGTTTCTCGCTAAATAAAGCATGACCCTGTTGTAACGCACCCCATAATATAGTGCTGTCATCCCTTGAAGAGTTCCTTAACTGTATGCCTATTATATGTCAGTATTGACCCTTTAAGTGCCCGGTGGCCCCAGAGGTTTGTGGGAAATAACAGATTTGCACCAAGAGAGTAGACCTGACCCTAAAAATGTTTGGATGTCTGGTACCTTTACATCATGTAAATAAATAAACTTGATATACATTTGAGAATACACTAGATTTACGAGGGACTGTTATTGAGCTAGCTGGACAATCAAGGTCTGACCCCAGAAGACCCTTGTGCAGTTTACTATTGTCAATAAGCATAGTTTACATTTTGCATATTAATAATTTATACCATAGAAGGTAACCCTTTACAATCAAGTTCTCTAGTTCCTGAGTATTTACGTAGTAGTTACTTAATAAATACATGTGTACTTACACATAATTACAACATTATTATGCATAGTTACAGAGTACTTAATGTGTACATTTTTTTGCACGACATAACCCTAACCCTAACCCTTTTATGATACAATTGTACTTATATGCAAAAAAGTTTACACATTAACTACATTGTAACTATGCATAATAACATTGTAATTTTGTGTAAGTACACATGTATTCATTAAGTAACTACTATGTAAATACACAGTAATTAGATACACTTGATGTAAAGCGTTACCCAATAGAATTCCTATCATTTTAACATTTTGGGAATCATTCTGCTTATGTTGAGGGGATAGAATTTGTAATTCTTCATTATTCATATCAAATCAAATCACCAGTTTTACATTTTCACCAGGGCAGTTCATTATGGGATTGGGTTGGGGGCACAGTGGTACATCCCATAGATTTTCCAGGTTGGCAGAATTTTCAAAAGCAAAGTATTACTGGTTGATTAAAAACTGCTGCATGTGGTTGATAAATGCAAGCATATTAAATGACACAAGGCTCCAGTTGTATTGCTGAATGTCTTCAATTGAAATTTAGGGTTAGGATTACAGCTCTCTAGAGGCATTTTATTACAAGATGGTACTTCAATTAAAACACTTCAGATGTGAGCGAAGGCTAAAAAAACGTTTGAAATGGTACTATACCAATACCGAGGTTGCCCAGTTCAAGGATCATACTCTGGGAGCACAGGTGTAGCCACCGAGGCCTTGGTAAGGATAAGAACGCATGCATCAATTATTGCTGTCATTCAGCACAATTTTATGTGATTTTATTACTGCAGTAACAGTCTTTGGACTATGTTAAAAAAAAATTAAAACACTATTCTGCATTGCAGGTGTCTTTCTTTCTTCCTTTTGGAGGTTTCCCTTTTAGGTTTCAAACTGGAAAACATAAAGGCAAAGTAACTTCTCATATTAATACAGGCTGAATGACCACCTGACCATGATCTGTAACATCCTAGTGTGATCAGGCAGCGTTGCGGTTTGCAAACAAGCAACTTACTCAGTGAGCAAAAGAATCAATGCACCAAGCTACCCAGGCAACTACTAGGTTTATTCACAGAAATGCAGAACAACAAAGTTGGGGTCCCCTCAAAAAGAATGCACACATTGACAGATCTTTTCACATAATTTTTAACCTAACTAACATGATGAGATCACTGTAAGAACAATTTTTGCAAACTGTTTCCGAAGTCTCTCCAAACGTTATAACTTGAGTTGACAATTATGTTCCCTCATCGTAGCAATTCCCTCAACAGCTCAGGAGAACTAAAGGTCAGTGGACGCCCGCTGGTCCCACAACAAAGCCAATCCCTTCTTTACATCCGGGTGTGCTATATGGATGAGCCACCGGCCCCTGGAGAACAAAGTTGCAGGTGTCTGTTTCAGCTCACTGGATGCCTGGCCAGTAAGGTCTGCTGTAGCCTGGGGAGCAAAAACAGTCCTTGGCGGTTTTGCGTCCATATCCGGTGTGACTGCCTGAGCCAATGTGGACTCCATAGAGATCAGTGAGCCACTCAGAGACCCTCGAAAAAAATGATTGAAGAGGGAAGAGGTCTGGGACTTTCACAGACCAATGTACCAAAAATTCATGTCTAATGAAAATGTTGCATTAATGAGGCCTCAGTTATTGAGAAAGGTCAGTGCTTGCTTCTGTATAACATCCCTGTATTTTTTATTACTTTTACAGTTCTTTAGTTTTCTCTAACCAACTATGATACTAAAATTGAGGTTTTTCATGTCCCAGTACAATTAGACTGATTGCCATAATAAATATATATATATATATATATATATATATATATATATATATATATATATATATATATATATATATATATATATATATATATATATATATATATATATATATATATATATATATATATATATATATATATATTATGTAACAAGCTATATATTGGTGAAACAAAACGACGCTTGGCTGATCACTTTGTGGAACATCTGAGAAGTATACGAATTAACACCTCTGCCTTTCCTGTCGCCAGACATTTTAACAGAAATGACCACACTATAGAAGACATCACAATTTGTGGGATGGTTCAATGTTATGGAACTAATGCTGTCAGGAAACAAAAGGAATGTGAACTTATTTTCAAACTAGGTTACTTTGGAGCCATTTGGAAAAAACATTCTATTCTGAGGTCATCATCATCATCATCATCATCATCATCATCATCATCATCATCATCATCATCATCATCAACATTCTGGAATTTTGCTTAAAAGACTACTTGTTTGTTTTTTATCAACTTCTTAAAGCACTGTTTTTTGTATTCAGCCGATGAAGGACTTGTAGTCCGAAACGTCCTGATAATTGATTTGTAATCAATTATTCTACCTTTTTAAGTACCTGAAATATTCTTTTCTTTTTTTCTTTTTCTGATATATATATATATATATATATATATATATATATATATATATATATATATATATATATATATATATACAGTACTGTGCAAAAGTTTTAGGCAGGTGTGAAAAAATGCTGTAAAGTAAGAATGCTTTCAAAAATAGACATGTTAATAGATTATATTTATCAATTAACTAAATGCAAAGTGAGTGAACAGAAGAAAAATCTAAATCAAATCCATATTTGGTGTGACAACCCTTTGCCTTCAAAACAGCATCAATTCTTCTAGGTACACTTGCACAAAGTCAGGGATTTTTAGGCATATAGTCAGGTGTATGAT
Organism: Acipenser oxyrinchus oxyrinchus; assembly: GCA_030684275.1. NCBI lineage: Eukaryota > Metazoa > Chordata > Actinopteri > Acipenseriformes > Acipenseridae > Acipenser > Acipenser oxyrinchus. The sequence continues at coordinate 4,391,368 of CM060247.1, read as the reverse complement.
TAAACAATTATACCAAACAGGTGCTAATGATCATCAATTCAATATGTAGGTTGAAACACAATCATTAACTGAAACAGAAACAGCTGTGTAGGAGGAATAAAACTGGGTGAGGAACCGCCAAACTCAGCTAACAAGGTGAGGTTGCTGAAGACAGTTTACTGTCAAAAGTCTTACACCATGGCAAGACTGAGCACAGCAACAAGACACAAGGTAGTTATACTGCATCAGCAAGGTCTCTCCCAGGCAGAAATTTCAAGGCAGACAGGGGTTTCCAGATGTGCTGTCCAAGCTCTTTTGAAGAAGCACAAAGAAACGGGCAACGTTGAGGACCGTAGACGCAGTGGTCGGCCAAGGAAACTTACTGCAGCAGATGAAAGACACATCATGCTTACTTCCCTTCGCAATCGGAAGATGTCCAGCAGTGCCATCAGCTCAGAACTGGCAGAAAACAGTGGGACCCTGGTACACCCATCTACTGTCCGGAGAAGTCTGGTCAGAAGTGGCCTTCATGGAAGACTTGCAGCCAAAAATCCATACCTCCGACGTGGAAACAAGGCCAAGCGACTCAACTATGCACGAAAACACAGGAACTGTGGTGCAGAAAAATGGCAGCAGGTGCTCTAGACTGATGAGTCAAAATTTGAAATATTTGGCTGTAGCAGAAGGCAGTTTGTTTGCCGAAGGGCTGGAGAGCGTACACAAATGAGTGTCTGCAGGCAACAGTGAAGCATGGTGGAGGTTCCTTGCAAGTTTGGGGCTGCATTTCTGCAAATGGAGTTGGGGATTTGGTCAGAATTAATGGTCTCCTCAATGCTGAGAAGTACAGGCAGATACTTATCCATCATGCAATACCATCAGGGAGGCATCTGATTGGCCCCAAATTTATTCTGCAGCATGACAACGATCCCAAACATACAGCGAAAGTCATTAAGAACTATCTTCAGCGTAAAGAAGAACAAGGAGTCCTGGAAGTGATGGTATGGCCCCCACAGAGCCCTGATCTCAACATCATCGAGTCTGTCTGAGATCACATGAAGAGAGAGAAGCAACTGAGGCTGCCTAAATCCACAGAAGAACTGTGATTAGTTCTCCAAGATGTTTGGGCCAACCTACCTGCCGAGTTCCTTCAAAAACTGTGTGGAAGTGTACCTAGAAGAATTGATGCTTGATGCTGTTTTGAAGGCAAAGGGTAGTCACACCAAATATGGATTTGATTTAGATTTTTCTTCTGTTCACTCACTTTGCATTTAGTTAATTGATAAATATAATCTATTAACATGTCTATTTTTGAAAGCATTCTTACTTTACAGCATTTTTTCACACCTGCCTAAAACTTTTGCACAGTACTGTATATATATATATATATATATATATATATATATATATATATATATATATATTAAGATTTCTTTGTCTTTATGTGGCCAAGGCCAGTCAATCTTTTACAATACATGACAAAATGCATTTTAACCACACAAGTGAAATATTCAAACCATAGTGATATGCTCTTGTAAAAATACAAAAAAAGAAGAAAGCCTGTGATCGATGTGGGATATGGTCATTAAGACCACTTGATTGAATGCAAGCCCAGTGCCGTAACAAGCAATGGTTAAATCAAGAGGAAGGTCAATTAGCTGAAGCTGTCCACCATTGATTTGGATTAATAATCATTTTCCAAAGCACCCAATGATTACCATAAAGAAGTGTGTGCAGCCTGTGTAATTCATTCCACAGCCTCCATCCAGTTGTGCATTGGGGTTTGTAGGCTGTGCTGTTCGTTGCGTTCCTATTCTGGTTAGACTGTTTCATTTGTCATTGTCTGTTCTCAGACATCCAGTTTATTTGTTTAAGGCTGGTTGTTAGTTTGCAGGTTTTACATTTTACTATAATGCACATATAGTTTTGCAGTTGCAATGCAATAACATGCTTAATTACAAAATAAAAGAATGTAATTACACTTTTATTTATGCGTGTAGAGACACCTTTAAAAAGTAGTTGTAAGAATCACTCACAAAACACTCAGTTCATATATATATATATATATATATATATATATATATATATATATATATATATATATATATATTGTGAGGGGATTGTTGGGGATTCACCGTGTGTGTGTGTGGTAATTTTTGTAGTGCACGGGAGAGGTGTCATGTCCATAGCCTAAAAGACTGCAGTTCCCAGAAGCCTTCAGGGCTAAATTGGAAGCACCTGGGTGCACTTAGGGATCGTTTTAAGTTAATTATTGCTTAAGTGTTTGTAAGTAATGGGGGGGTGTATAAAAGCTTGTCTTTGTCTTTGTTGGCAGTGGGTTATGAAGTAGGAGTTTGTGAAGTCTGTGTGAGAAGTGGTTTTGGCCAGTAAATGGCTTAGCCGTCCAGTGGGAAAGTTAAGAACTGTTAAGAGTTTAGTTAGGGCTCTACGTGGGAGCTAGGTTTTTGTTTTGTTTGTGTGTAATAAAAGTGCACGAAAGTGCTTAAACGTGCAGTTCTTGTGTCTGGGTCTGATAATTAAAGTGGGCAAATGAGCCGAGCAGGAAGGGGGAACATTACTATATATATATATATATATATATATATATATATATATATATATATATATATATATATATATATATATATGCGCCACAAAATCCCTTTTTATGATGAGTTAGTAAGAAATATTTACACAGGATTGTGTATAATTTTTTTGTCAGCTACCACAGTAATACTTAAAAGCAAAGACTATTTTAACAAGTATAGCAAGTTAAGTCAAGCTTGTCTTTGTTTTTTCTACAGATTCGACCTCAACAGTGCATTTGTTAGATGGCAGGCCTTCCACAGCACAAGATAATCACTAGCTCAGTTAATTCAGTGAATCTAGAGAACCTTAGTCAGCAGAACATTTCCTCTGCTTCAATTACAGCTAACTCAAGCAGGAAGAATGTTTTACTGAAAGTACTGCAGTAACAAATGCTTGGAACATTATATTCTCCAGTATCAAAAAAAAGCAATAAAGTTGTTCAATAGCAAACAATGAAAACAATAAATTATAACTAGAGCTATACCACTTTGTATAATTTTATGTTTAGTAAAACAACTTTTGTATTCTTGACATTTCCCACTGTGGAATTTCTGTATTATTAAAATTATGTTATATTTTTGTGCTACATGAATTCCTTTTCAACAAGGCAATTCTAAAAATATTAAATGAGAGAATTAGAAATAGTAAAGTCATTATTGGTTTTCATGTTAAATAATAATAATAATAATAATAATAATAATAATAATAATAATAATAATAATAATAATAATAATAGAACTAGAATTGCCAGGCAGTTTTACGGCCCCCAAGCCCCAGTATCATTACCAAACACTTAAGAAATTACTGGAAGAAGCGAGTTTAGTTCTTGATATTTGACATGTTTGAAATCAGTAACTTCGCCAGTTCTCCACAAGAAGATTTTGAAAGTTTTTTCCAAAAACTGCATTGGGCGGCCATCTTGGTTCACGCACAAACACCATTTTTGAAAAAGAGAATTGTACTGACACCAGCATTATCGTTTTCAGGTTTGGAGTTAATCAAGTCAACCGTTTTTAAACTGAATCAGTTTTAAATTTAATTTGAAAATGTAGGTCTGGCAGCCATCTTGTTTAACAAAACAACACCATTTTGCTACATTTGAATTCTATTGTCACCAGGATGATGCCTACCAAGTTGGGAGTAAATTGATTAAATGGTTTTTGAGCAGGAGCAATTTATTGTTTGGTGCGCGTTTTCATGAATTTGGTGGCAGCCAGTTTGATAGTAAAATTTATTGCAGCAACTTCTGCTTTGCAAAGTTGAAGTGGGTTTGGTTTCTGATGATATATGCCAAATGTCAGATCAATCACTTCGCCAGTTCCCAAGAAGAAGATTTCGAAAGGTTTCTAAAAAAGATGCGTCAGATGGCCATTTTGGTTGAGGTTAACACCATTTTTTATGAGTGAGTTGTACTGATACAGTGACAGGTATGATGCTTGTGAAATTTGGAGTTAGTCAAGTAAACCGTTTGTCAAATGAGGCAGTATTAAATTTAAGATGTAGATGTCTGTCTGGCAGCCATATTGTTTTACAAAACATCACCATTTTGTCATATTTGTATTCCATTGTCACCGGGACGATGCCTACCTTGGGGTTTGTTGGTCAAACGGCTTTCAAATAAACACAGTTTGCTGTTAGGAGTGTGTTTCAGTAAAATTTGTGGCAGCCATTTTGATAGTAAACTTTATCGCAGCAACTTCAGCTTCGCAAACTTGCAGTGTGTTTGGTTGCTGATGACGTATGCAAAGTTTCAGATCAATCAGTTTACCGGTTCCCAAGAAGAAGATTTTGAAAGGTTTATCCAAAATGCGGCAGGATGCCATCGTGGTTGATGCAGGAGTGGATTGTTTTTGCATCTGAACTGTAATCTACACGGGATGATACCTACCAAGTTTCATGTTGATTACACTGTGTGCGAACAGGAGCAGTTTGAAGTTGATGGAAGAATAATAATAATAACTAGTTGCCAGCAACATTATGGCTTCCAGGACCAGTACCAGTAACAGTACCAGTACCAAACACTTTAGCAAATAGTGCAATGCCAGTACCAGTACCAAACACTTTAGCAAATAGTGCAGAATGGCATTTTTCCACAGTAACCATGACCCTATGTGCACTCTATTATGAGTTATGAGCCAGTTTTACATTTGACCTTTAGGAGAGGTCAAAGGTCACGGGCAATTACATTATTTGATGGAGCATACATGGGTTACTATATGTGTTCTATAGTAACCATGGCCCTATCTGCACTCTATAAGGAGTTATTAGCCAGTTTTGTATGTTGATGATGTCATACAATGTGGCCGCCATGTTTTTTATTGCAGCAACTTCCCTTGATCAACCTTTAAAGTCAACCACACTACGATCATATGTGCCATTCAGTTTGTTTCAATCGGGCTAGCGATTTCAGAGATGAGATCTTTGTAGTTTGTGATTATGATGTCTGTACCGTGTGATTTTTACATCATGCAGCATGGCTGCCATACCACAATACCTATCAGCTTCTTACAAACACCAGTTAATCTTGGACTATCCCTCAACAACCATACCAATTTACAGCACTCTGCAATAAGTCGTTTTCGAAAGAAAGATTTTTACATTTAGACAAAATGTTTTTTTTCAATACAATATGGCGGCCAAACCATGTGACTTACGACACAAGTTCTTCAGCATTTTCCATCTTCCCACAAGCGTCTACCAGCCATCGAATCTGCAGAGTTTTTGAGCAACTCTGGCAGAAAGAAAAATAATAAGAAGAATAATCCCAGCAATAACAATAGGCTTCCCAGCCCCATGGGCCTGGAAGCCTAATAATAAGAAAAAGCCTAACAATAACAATATGCTTCCCAGCCATTCTGTCTTGGAAGCCTAAAGATCCTAACAATAACAATAGGTTTCCCAAGCCAGCTTGGAAGCCTAATAACGACACGTCCAGTGCGCTGGCATAGTAAAGCAAAGGCAAGAGACAGGAGTCTTCAAAAATGCTCTTTTATTGAGCTGCTAATGCAGCACTTACAAGTGCTAGAACCAGGCAGTTACGGAGACTCACACATAAGGAGAAAGGGGGGGAGGTCGTCTCTGAACAGGACCAAACAGCTGAGCGTGGCCACGTACAACACATAGAAAACACACGGAAGGGGTATGGGGCATGAGAGACAAACACATGCAACACAATTACCTCAACGGCAGGTAAGATAAACACATACAATAACTAATAAACACGAATAACAGGAACACAAACAGTTTACAGTCCCGCTAAGCAGCCTGAGATACTGCTGAGCAGCTCTGTCTCAGTCCTGAAGACGGCAGCACAGGCGTGCTACAATAATAATAATAATAATGTGTACATGTGAGCATTGGTGTGAGAGAGGAGATAGATAAAATTATAGATTTTTAATTCATTTTAAATCTTGGGTAGCATTTACATTTAGGGCCAGACCAAATCAAAGTTAGCACTTAGTGAACGAGGACGCGAAAGCATTCGCGGTAATAAAACACAAGAAAAATTACAAGCGAAATCTCGCAGAACCAAAACAAGTAATTTTTGCCCTTCAAAAAGCAGCTATCGCTTGTTGACTACAAGTGGGTTGAGAAGAGGGAGTGGTTTGCTATCGCCCGTCCAGCTATAAATCACATCGCAAGACTTTAGCAGGACCTGATTTTATAGTAAGTTTTATAACTTCGAACTTGTTGAAAGCTATCGCGTATTAAGCAAATAGTAAAAAAAAAATAACACTAAACATTCTGATATTTAAAAAAAAATACAGTACATGCCTCAAGACGCTCCACTGACCTTATATATCAAACACTTGCACACAACACTGAATAATTTAAAATGAATAATTTACAGTATCAAATATTATGATATGTATTATTCCTATTATTATCATAATATATGTTGTGTTTGTTGCACCCTTAGATGAAACACACACAAGACCGTTTTCTTCTTCATCCTACTACCTTTTTTTTGCCACAGTTTGAGTTAAATGTTTATGTGGTAAAGTACTTCAACATGTAGGCCTACACAGAAACATTACATGAAGAAGGCCACCGTTCCAGTACAAGGGAGCACACATTTTATTTTGTCTATACCATGTCAGCATGCCAAGCAGTCCCCTCAAAACGTATACATCCGTGTAAATAACAAAATTACGTAATACCTATAATGGTAGCCTTTAACTGTCATCTCAGAAGCGTCAAGATGAAGTTTTTAAATTTGCTTTGGATTTTCGACAGAAGAAATAATAATAATAATAATAATAATAATAATAATAATAATAATAATAATAATAATAATACAACTACCCAACTCTGTTCGGTTAAAAAAAAAGTAAAATCTGTTAATCAGCTTTTTTTTTTTCCACGGCACTGGATAGCATCTCATTAGACTTCTTATTATATAATATGTACTGGTACTGATCCAGGCGACAGTGTGACGTTGGTTTTTGGATTGTCTATTCACCCCAACACTGGACAGAGTTTCTTTGTTAACTGACATTTGTTTTTTTAATCTTCGTTCTTGTGCAGTTATAGCCTACTACAGCCTTGTGCACAACAGGGCTCTGGGCAGCACCGTGCCAGTCGGGTATGAGGATGCTGGCATTGCATGGTGCTGCCACAAGCCAGGGCACGTTATGGATTTTAACAAAAATCATGAAAACAATGTGGCACACTTTCATAACAGTGACAGAACAATGGAGCACGATGCTACAGACATCGTGGAAACTAGGTAATTGCCAAGTGTGTGTGTGTGTGTGTGTGTGTGTGTTTTCTTTCAAACTTGCATCCGTCTTTTCAGGGATTTGTGGTTTTCTATACCATTTGTTTGCTTCCTAGTCATGTGATATTGCAACCTTACCACTGTACTGACGCATGTTTCATGGTAAAGTATTGAAAGAGGTGAAGTTTGAAGGATACAGTATATCACAATTTCAGTTAATCTGGACTGCTATGTTTCAATAGGCTTGATTTTCCGCAGCAGGTAGAAAAGCTTGTTCTTATGAACCCTGTCTCTCTGATTCAGTAATTAAATGACAAGACAGTATTCCATGGAGAGCCAATCAAATCACAAAGCCCCGAGCATTTCTTTCACACACAGACCTCAGTGTTGTTTTATTCACCTTAGGCCTGTTTAAAGGTATTGTGCTCTCCCCGAGTGTATTTTATCCAAACTTTTTTTTTAATTAACCTTTGAAAGATGCAGTGGTGTAATTATTTCTGCCTGTGTTAGTGGGGTTAATGATTTTTGTGACCCTCTGTGCAGGGAGAAAGGCCAGATCAATGCCTCTCCATGTTAGATATTCCTGTTCTTTTACAGTCTCTGCACAGATTTAAAAAAATGCATTTCTTTCTTTTGCAAAAAGCCGACCCCCCACCTTGTCTAGGGAGAGAGTAGGTTGTAGGAGAAATTTAAAACTTGTCTGAGACCCGCAGCTCTGTGAAAATCCTATTACCTCCCCACTCACATAGGTGGGGGGATGAAGACGGGACAACAGGTTCAATTATGATATATGAAGGTCCGTCTCAGCCTTTTGGGCAATTTATCAATTGCTGTTTAGTTAAATAATAAAAGAACATGAGTTATTACATTTTCATTTGGTGTGTGCCAACTGCTCTCTGCACATCACACACTGGAAATATTTAAAATTAGATTTCCTGCTGCCTTTTCTGCTTATTAAATCAATTATATATGTGTTTATTCTAAATTTAAGTTAAAGAAAAACTGTGAACACGATCTGTCACAGGAAAATGATGTTCTGCCTGGAGGCACTGATATCCAACCTCAGGAACCAGCCATTGCTCCACAGCACAGCACTAACCACAATGAGCAACAAAGTCAACCACAAAAGTCATTATGATCAAGAAGGCGGTACAGTCCATTGACTTTGGGCTAAGAAATTAGGGTCAAGTCAAGATTGACCATTATATTGGAGATCTGCTCTATAGCCTACCGACTATGATAGATTTACCCAGAAATGGTCATTTGAAAATGTTATCTAACCTAAATCAAAATGTCATTCCAGTCTGATGGGACTAAGTGATATAATAAGTGATATGATTCACTATATGCATTCATTTTTATAATTAATAATCACAGACCTCATGGGTCATTTCAGGTAGCGTGATCGTTATCTAGTGTTAAGCTGAGGGAACATGAAGCCACTTTGTGGCTTGGAACTTGGTTTCAGGAGACTTTGGAGAGTTTTAGGTCACTGCATGGCACACCAGGGAAGTTGCCTCAAACTAGGTCTCCTGGAACCAGGTTTCAAGCCATTGAAAAAGTGGCTTTGTGTTACCTCAGCTTTAAACCCCTGATAATCTAATGGGTCTTTAAAAGTGACAGTGTAGCAGTGACTAAGTTTCAAGTTCAACTTTTCAGTTCACAGTATTATTCATACCTTCTGCTATAGGCATTGTGCTGGTTTTGATGTTTAAACATGATTTTGTATTGTGTGTTTGTAAAGTAATTAACATATAAAGTTACTGAGTTTGGAGGACATCCAATATGACACCCATTGCTAATTTTTGTTGTTTAATTAATATTTAAAATTAAGATCATTGGTACGCTTTACACTATTATAAGTTTTAAACATGTTATATAATGTTAGGTAAAAAAACATATAGTGCATTTAAAACACCCACAAACAACAACATATTATTATGATATTATTATAATATAATAGTAGACCCTAATTGGCCAAGCCAATACGTACTGTATAAATATGTATAAATATGGTTAAGTGTCAGCACATTCTGCAAATTCTGTCAATTCTAGTTTCTTTCAGTCTTTCTAAATTATAAAACACACCTTTTTTATGATTACTGAGTATGATGTTCAGAACGCCATATTTATATTAAACATAACTATGTTTTGAGTGATTTTTGTTTGGGTTTATGAGGAAATCCCATATTTAATATTCCTATTATGTTTAATATGAATCCATCTGAGAGTCATGCTGTATAATACACATAAATTACTACAATAAAGCAGATAACCCAAGGATATTTTAACAGCAATTCAGAAATATAACCAGAATTTTACATTTTACTAGAAATGGAATTTGAATGGAATTACTTACTGTAGTTATTTTTGTGCTCTTAGAAGGCTAAAACAATCAGTCATTTAATACTAAAGTCCTTGACAGAAAGCATTTTGGTTACAACAGCCTAGAGCATTGTTCAATATTTCTGTTTGTATATTGATCATTTAAATTAATTAAGGCAAAACATAAAATTGTATTGCTGTCTACTGAAGGCTGGACAAGGTGACACATATATTGGCTGAGTTTTTTGCGGAGAAAGCAAAAAGTTGCATACATGATTTAAAGGGTAGGCATGGGAGCTTGATGTGTCCAAGAATCAAACCCCAGTATTCAAGTTTACTAACTTGACCAAGAACCTAATGACTGTTAAACAAGTATTTTCAGGTAGTCTTTATTGGGATAAAGTTTTTTTTTTACATGTTTTTAATGCCTTTATGTTAGTCAAGTGAATTGTATTTGAACCGGATCCAATCATATGAAGTATCTGTAGATTTGGTTATCACCTAATCTAAAAAAAAAAAATCATAAAAAATACTGCTAAAATACAAGATAAAAAAATAAAACAACATAATTTATTGTGGCACCATCATTTCAAACCCAATCTGAGAACATTGACCAGAGCAGGATCTGTTTATTCCTGTAGCCTTTACACTGTTTATCTCGCCCCAGCTCAGATCTATCTTGAATCGAACTCTTATCTGTTCAATTTTTACTTGCTGGATTTCAGCTCTACGGGACTCTGTTTGGAAGTGTAGCCAGCCAAAATGAATCATGGCTAACTGGGGAATTACATCATAATCAACTGGCAATGTTATCTAAGCATGGAGCAGCAGTTACTCTTTGAGATAAATACCCATTAATTAAGTTGCATCCTACTTCGTGAGAAACTTCAGTTCATCATGTTGAAGCAGACAGGTTTTTGCTATGAAGTTCAGTTTAAACTTTGCACAACCAGGTGAACTTCAGTCTGGAAACACACATGGAAATTACACAGGCGTATCATACTTGTTCACAGCAGGATCGAATGAGGGCATGTGTTGAATAACTTTCCACACTGCAGTCCAAACCTCTTTTACTCAAAATTCAACCAACTCTTGGTTTAGTTTGTTGCCGGTTACCCCTGCTAGTTTTTCCTTTGATGAACCACAGATGTCGAAAGTAAGACAAGGGGAAGAGAGTAACAGTCTTTAAGAGCAACTTTACAGTTGTGGCTTATATTCATTTTGTATCTTTCTTTCTGTTTCCCTAATCACGTCCTGGTGACTTGTTTAAAGCACCTCTGAGGCCTCCATAGAGCTCTCAGAATCATGGTACATCTGGTACACCAGTGTAACCATTAACCTGTCCCCCCCTGGAACATCTTGTGGATGTAAAATAAATCTGAAAGAAATACCACATAGAAGAAAATGAGTTGTAGGGAGACAAGCTAATGGTTACGCTCTAGAGAACCAGATGTACTGAGGGCACATAAGTGCTATACACCTCCAAGATGTTATGACTAAAACAGAAAATGAGGTCAGGACAGTTTTACTATATCAACTCTTACAACTGTACCCACTTAACTTGATAACACGTTACATTAAGTGTCTCTAATCACTGTGTATTTACATAGTAGTTACTTAGTAAATACATGTGTACTTACACATAATTACAGTATTTTAGGCATAGTTACAATGTACTTAATGTGTGATTTAATCCTATCCCTAGCCCCAACCCTAACCCTTTTCTGATACAATTGTGTAAATACACAATAAGTGTTACTGAAAAATGATACAAAGTGAATCTAAACAACAACAATATAATTAAAATATCATTCATGTCTATACCCACTTACCCTTTTATGATAAAACATCCCCCATACTCTATTTTTCTTTTTAAATGTACCTGACCTTTCTCTGTGGTATTATATACTGGAAAAATATATCAGTGCCTTTTTTGGTGCTCATTTGTAGTGCATACGTCCCTACTACCTCCATCCAGTGCCTAATGCTTATTATTACAACAACAGGAACGTTTTCTGCAGGGCAAGCATTCTATCTCTGCACTATGCCCGGTCTATAAAGGGACTGAAGCCAAGGTAATAAATTACTTTTTAAGTATACCACTGAGGCTGTTTCTTATTGTCTAATGTTGCGAAGGAAAGAAAAAGGGACTGATCCCTGACCCTCACACTCTTAACCTTTGCCACTGATCCTCCTCTACTCCTCCATGTTCTTCTCTCCAAAGATTGCAATAAAGAAACACTACATCTTTTCAAAGTGCTACTACAGAGCAGCTACAGGTCACCTTTTAATAACTGTGATTATTTACTGCACCTGGAAAAAAGGCAAGGATTGATGAGGGTGCTTATTAAACACTAAGAAAAGTATTTCTTTTTCTTTTTTTTCAGATCAGGTGGGAGGATGGAGGAGCATCGAAAGATATGCTGACAATGTTAAGTGAATTTGATTAATGTGGGCTGTGTTTGTTTAACCGTGCTGAAGCTTGTGCACTGAATACCAGCATAACAGTGGGTCAATGTCAATGATTTCCTGAATTCATATTCAAATAATCATATGAAATCAAACGAAAAGGCTGCTAAACAAATTGAATTATCTTAAAATGGCTTGATAGTTTTTTTTTTTTTTAATTTTTTTAAAATGAGAAATACTGCTCAAGATGGGTGTGTGCGTGTGTGTGTGTGTGTGTGTGTGTGTGTGTGTGTGTGTGTGTGTGTGTGTGTGTGTGTGTGTGTGTGTGCGTGTGCGTGTGTGCGGGTGTGCGTGTGCGTGTGTGCGTGTGTGTGTGTGTGTGTGTGTGTGTGTGTGTGTGTGCGTGTGCGCGTGTGTGTGTGTGGGTGTGCGGGTGTGTGTGTGTGTGTGTATGGATGAATGTAAAGAATTACTGGGTACAAAGTACAGTAGACTACTTGGAATAATGTACTGCCCTGATCCCCAATAAGCTTGTGAGTGGGCTAATGTGGATCTATGCAGGCTCTCTTCTCACTCGCCCTGGTTTAATGTGGCTCTATGCTGGCTCTCTTCTCACTCACCTTGGTTTAATGTGGATCTATGCAGGCTCTCTTCTCACTCGCCCTGGTTTAATGTGGCTCTCTGCTGGCTCTCTTCTCACTCGCCTTGGTTTAATGTGGCTCTATGCTGGCTCTCTTCTCACTCACCTTGGTTTAATGTGGATCTATGCTGGCTCTCTTCTCACTCGCCTTGGTTTAATGTGGCTCTATGCTGGCTCTCTTCTCACTTGCCCTGGTTTAATGTGGCTCTATGCTGGCTCTCTTCTCAGTCGCCTTGGTTTAATGTGGCTCTATGCTGGCTCTCTTCTCACTCGCCTTGGTTTCCCTTTCCTCTCACCTTCCATTCTATATTTTGTTTTCTCTGCGTTGTTCTGTCTAGTGTTTCATAGTATCTAACACGGCAAATTTTGTTTCTTCCCATGTTCCCTTCTGTTGTGCTTCAAGGTCTATGTACTGCTGTGGCCAAAAGTTTTGCATCAGCATATAGAATTAACTAATTTTGCTTCATAGAGTCGAATGAACCCTGCTGAATAATGCTATATAATGAATAATGTTTGTAGTTATATTTCAATTGAGAAATACTAAAAGAAACAACAAAGGTTTCAACTAAAAGTCTTTCTACAATATAACTGAATGCACTGAGAAAGACTTTTGTCTTTGAATTTACTGCATTTCTTTTAGTATTTCTAAATTGACCTCTATTGAGTGTTTTATAGCTATGGATACAATATTTTAAATCACCTGTGAGGAAATTCAGTTTCTTCAGCTGTTTTCACAGTGTATTTAATTATGATGGCATGGTTAGGATCAAAAGTCAGTTTGGATTAGTGAACTGCACTTTATTACTAAAAAGTGTGCTACCGTACACTAACATTCAATTTACAATATGTTGTAATATGTTGGATAAAACCCTGTTTAAATTAAATAACCTAAGATAAATGATACAAATAGGACATTGTTTCCAGGAACACTTGCAGTCCCACTGAGCATGTATTCAAGCAACCCTTAATGAAAACACGTTTCTGAGTGTTTACTGTCTATTGATAGTGAAGGGAAATAAGCATCTTGAGTATTGATGTTTTACTCTTTATTATGAGTGTCCATTTTAAATGCAGCATCAGACAGTTTAAAATATTTATATTGTTGCATTATATTAATAATATGCTGAACATTATGTCCTTTAACAGAACATATTTTATTCATAGATTGTATGTAATTAAAGCAAAACATGTACACATTCAGAACAACTGGGGCAGCTGCATTTATTGACCATTTTACCGCACTTAGAACACTTCATCGCTAAATAATTTGATGTTCCTAAATAGATAATAGTCCCATATTCAAAGACATGCAACATGTTTTAAAACAGCAATTAGTCCCACGTGTGCAGCTGTGACAGGGCATGGACGTCCGCTATGCAAAAGTGCTAGGCTTCTTACATCCACAAGAGTGTTTCAGGGGGACAGGTTAGCAGTTACACTCTGGTGTACCAAATGTACTTAAAGGTTAGATTCTGAGAGCTCTATTAAGGCCACTGAGGTGCTTTAAACAAGGATTGTTTAATCCGTAATGGCAGTGCATCACACAATAGTGCTGATAACACAGTAATATTATTCAATAACTTGCTACCAAAACTATGCGGTGCAACATTTGTTCTTGATTTTACCTCACAAAAATATGTCTCTTCTATAATGACAACCAAGACTGAATGAATTACATAAAAAAAAGATTTCAAAGAAGAGAGGCATCAAAAGAACACATTATGTTTTTATGTTGTTACTTAACATTCTGGGATAATAGAATCTATACAACACTGTAGCCAGATACATTTATAGCGTTATTAACATTTTCAGTAAGTTCCCCTTTTTTGGTTTGAGCAAATTATCTTAATGTTCTGTTTTTGTACACATATTTGTTTGCTTTCTTATTTTCTCAATTATAGGGCATATTTATAAAAATAGCTTCAGTTTTATGTAGTGCCATATCATGAGACTGTGGGGTGCTGAATAAAAGACGCTAAAATAAAAATGAAACATAATGCAGAGCCACATGCCTGATCAAAGGCAGTCGGGGCATAAAAGGTGCAGATCTGATGATTTGGCACAGGGAAACTGCCAAATAACTAAATAATAATACTACAGAACAAACTAACCATTTATATCATCAGCTACTAAGAATGTGCTTCAATCATATCAGCTGCAGCAGTGTTTTCATTTTTACCAATTAGATCAAAACTATCCTTAAACCAATTACGGGCTTTATTGAAATGTTGACATGTTTTTAGCTATTTTTTCTGAACTAATTACCCTGGCTCTTAATAAAACTGTTATTGATACATTTTTTAATCTACGTCTTCTGAATTATTAATCAGGTGTACCCACCCAGACAGCATTTGCCTACCTCAGCCACGGCAGCTCTTCATGGTAAATTGAGCTGAGCAGATACCAGGAGTTAGATGGAGCTGATTGTGTTGTTGGAGACTTCAATCAGACAAAGGGGGCCTGAGCTGGTGTAGTACCATGTACCCGGGGGGAGAGTAAATGAACTTCCCCTGAAGGTTTTGAGGAGCTATTGTACTTCAGGGGGGTGAGAACAGCGAATATCTTACAAAACCATGCCAAATGTCACAGGGTATATAAACCAGAGATACTGGTAACAACTCATAAGCGAAAACATCATTCTATGAACAAAGTTAACAAATTAATATCCCAAAAGCATGTATTTTTTTAACAATACTGAATTTTGACCATCCGTTAGTAATATTCAGAGTTAATGGAATTTTATGAGGTAGGCAGACTTCGTCACATTCAGCTTGTTCGATGTGGAACATAAACAGATTTTGGCCTTTTGGCTGACAGAGATTTGGGGATGCTGTTTCTGCATTGTGGAGATTTTGCTTAGACAAACAGTTCCAAGCAGTTGTTACATCATATGTAATAAACTATAAGATTAAGATTATGGGTCAAATATATAAAAACATCTCGCTATACAGTACAGACCATCGTAAATGAGGATATTGTATTTTGCCAGTATTGCATGTACAGCTGTAATTTATCTATTAGAAAACAGTGAATTAGCAGTACAGCTATGGCCAAAAGTGTTGCATCTCCCTAAATAATTCAATCATTTTGCTTCACGGCGTCAAATTTTATTTTTTGTCTTAATTAAATGTAAATGTAAAATGTATGTAATGCAAAAGCTGTTGCCATAGCTGTAACATCTCTCTCAGCAAAATAATCAAAAAAATGTATGTAAAAACATAATATTTGATAGTTTTTAAGTAAGGTAGTTTAATTTTACTATAACCATTAAGATATTTAAAATATAAAATGCAATACACTGTTAGCATTTTGGATGTTCGCACTCATGAACAAAAACTAATAAATTATGTTAGTATATAAGTGTAATTAATATAAAAATAAATGTTTTCACCAGTTTACAATCCATTAATCTTTGGCGTGCTAGGCAAACATGCTAACCTCTACACTACAGGCTCCAGCTTCATACCCACCCCTTATTATTAGCCAAGGACCTGGCGGCGGTTAATGGTTGTTTTTCGGTTTTCATTGGAATATTCCAGTAGAGGGAGAGCAGAGGCACTGTCTTTCTAACTCAAACAGAGGATGAGATATCAGCAATTAAAATGTAAGGGAAGTACCTCACACTGCTGCCCCGGGAAGTGCTGTCTGTCTCGGGCAAACCTCTCCCAAGGACTCGGCGGTGGCTGTCCACATTCTTTTTACGCCAGTGTAACTATTTTCGTGAGAACAAAAGAACTTCACGAAAAAAGATCCCCCTCACGACAAAAGAAATGAAATTCTAAATTCTTCTTTCACCAGAAACTTCTGTTTGCGCCAGAAAAGCAGTTTCTTTCAGGAGGAGTGGCGAAAAAAGATTTAAAAAGATCAGATAAACACATTTTCAACCCACAAAATGAAAGGACAATGTTACAGTCAATCTTAGTGAGTCCCAATTATATATATATATAAACTAGTTGACAAATTGGGGAACGGTATCCTTATGGTTTCCTATAAGTTACCGATCTTGGGTGTCGCACAATGCGCTCGGACCCCTTTCCCTTTTTTTAACTTAATTTTTTTTTTTGGTTTTTGACATTTTTAAATTTTCCTTTTATTTATTTATTTTTTGGTTTTGTGGGTTTCTTTAATTTGAGATACATGGCTACTGTAGTGATCCAGCAATGGGGTTACTAAATAAAGTACCCCGGGGGTCAAAATTTTGGATCCAAACATAGCCCTCAACCTTCCCCTGGATGAAAGAGGAGGCCATGCAAAATTTGGTTGCACTGGTTCCTGCGGGGTCCGAATGCATAAAGGAACAGACAGACAGACAAACTTTCTTCTTTATGTATTAAGATTATATACATGTCATGGTTTACTAGAGATATATGATTTTCAGGTGGTTTCATTTTTTTTAACTGAAAAAAAAATGTCAGCCTCATGAACAAAGATTTTTTTCTGATGAAAGAAGACCCTTGCGAAAAAGGATATTTTGTCGTGAGGCAATTTCCTTTTTCGAGATCAAACATCTAACTGCAAGAGCTGTACTGAGCATGCTCAGAACCAAAATTTCAAATCCCTGTTACTCAGGAACAGATTAATATTTTTTCACTAAACCAGAAAAAGGCACTATTTTCAGTCAGTCCCCTTGTACCCCTGTAAAACAATAATTCCAATCCATTTTGGAGCTGGAGACTGACAAAATCTGGATCTCGGAATCCACATATCCAAGCAGAACAAAATGGTCCACATCAAGAGATCTAACCAAAGGGACCGCACATCCAAACTTTTGTGCAAATCCATTGAAAGTTTTTAAAGTACAAAAATTGGGGTTTAACATTAAACTGCCTACTCAACCTTAACTATAGTGGCACTACTGCAACTCTATAATAATATAATATATAACTTTATTTAAAGAACTGTCAATGACGACCACTACAAAATAAAACATATCAATTTTTAAGATCCTTTGTGACTAGTCATGGAAAGTCACCATCATTGGAGTAAATTGAAAGTCTTGCTCCCATTCAGAATTTGAGAACATGTAAGTTTTCGATTTGAATTGTTTTTGATTTGAATAACATACACCATGTCAACAACAATAGCCTATTACATAACCATCAAGTCTTTAAGGAGACCCGTTGATTATTTTCTGAAAGGGGAATATGGAAATGCATTTGGAGCCATAATACAATATTGCTCTTCTACCGAGAAACATATTGATCTCCGTTTGAAATTCTTAAAAGTTAAAATCAATAAAGCATGTTTTCAAAAGGGAAAATTAATTAGAAGCTGGCTGAACTCCTCCATGCCACTGTTTTTAATGTTTTAACTTCTGTTTTTTCTTCCCTCCCAAATGTCATGAGATTAGTACTACCAGACAGAGCAGTGTTCATTACAGACACTCTGTGCTATAATGTTAAAATGTTTTGGCACTGATGTTGACATTTGCTTTTTTTAACACCATGTAGGTACTGGCAGAAATATATCACATCTAAATTAGTGTTATAAACTGAGCCTTATTATGCTGGTTATTGCCAGTAGTTAGCTGTGTAGAATTGGGCTATAGTATTGCAGCTAACACTTTACATGAATTGTCTCTAATTACAGTGTATTTATATAGCAGTTGCTCAGTAAATGCATGTGTAGTTGCAACTAATTACAATGTTATTGTATCAGAAAAGGGTTAGGGTTAGGGTTAAGGTTAGGGACAGGGTTACGGTTAGGTTTAGGGCTAGAGTTATAGCATGTAAAAAGATTTGCACATTAAGTACATTGTAACTATGCATAATGACATTGTAATTATGTGTAACTACACATGTATTTACAAAGTAACTGTTATGTCAGTTGTAACCTATAGCAAGAGAAATGCTATTATCATACATGCTGCACAGTTAAATGAGGATATTTTACTGCCTAATACTTTGCAGGATGTGGGCTTTGCTGCAGTTCTCCTGCTGAGTTCCTATGGGTTTGTATGTGTTTATGGGCACAGCAGCAAACTCACTTCCACGTGGCAAGTTATTCTAACCAAGCAGGATTTATGTGTGGATCCCCATCATATAATAACAAACACTTAGACCTTGTCATTGATGGAATACTTAGCTAATAAGATCTCCTCTGCAATGCTACTGAAAGTAAGCAGCAGTGACATAAATTGATTTTTTTTAAATAACAAAAATAATAATAATAAAACAACAAAGGATACAAATTGAAAAAAAAAGTTAAAATCCCTTGTATAATTTAGAGTATAATACATTTTGATAAATGAATGTAACACACTGCATCAATCAATTTAAGATCATTATGTGCACTGTCAATTTGCAGCAATCCAGCTGGAGAGGACAATGACAATGAAAGAAGCCACAGGATAGACTCTGTTGTAACTCCTTCCAGGTCAGAGGTTAATGAATGATTATTTGTGTCTCTGTACTGCTCCAGAGGATGCCAGTCCCAAGTGGAGGAGTCGTTCCCTTGTGACCAGAGCTGTGATACAAACTGAATTTACTGAGACACATTTACATCTCACCGCATCACACATTCTTTTTTAAATTGGAAGGGGCAAGTTTATTGCAATAGAAATGTAAGATTGTAGTACATCAATTCAGCAATGTAAATTTGCTGAATTTTAATCACTGATGTATGTGTTTTTTTATTAAGGTTACTTAAAGGTTGCAGTTTGTTAAAAAATATGTTAATATGTATGAACTAACATATTTTCCTTTTTAAGTGGTATGTAGTGAAAATCTAATTTTGACACAATCCACAGTCATAAGACTTAAAGAAAGGTTTACCCGTCATGAATGGAATATGCCCTGGACTGTGGACACTAACCACCTCTGAATTCATGTTTTTAATCTCAAGTCTGCAAGATTTGATACAGTTACAAAAGATTTTATAGGCTTGTGCTGTAGTACTTGTGGTACTGGCTGTTGTGCTGTTGTATTTGTGGTACTGGCTGTTGTGTTGTTGTACTTGTTGTACTGGCTGTTGTGTTGTTGTAGTTGTTGTACTGGCTGTTGTGTTGTTGTAGTTGTGGTACTGGCTGTTGTGTTGTTGTGTTGTTGTAGTTGTGGTACTGGCTGTTGTGCTGTAGTACTGGCTGTTGTGTTGTTGTAGTTGTTGTACCGGCTGTTGTGTTGTTGTAGTTGTGGCACTGGCTGTTGTGTTGTTGTAGTTGTGGTACTGGCTGTTGTGTTGTTGTGTTTGTGGTACTGGCTGTTGTGTTGTTGTAGTTGTTGTACTGGCTGTTGTGCTGTAGTACTGGCTGTTGTGTTGTTGTAGTTGTGGTACTGGCTGTTGTGCTGTAGTACTGGCTGTTGTGTTGTTGTAGTTGTGGTACTGGCTGTTGTGCTGTAGGACTGGCTGTTGTGTTGTTGTAGTTGTGGTACTGGCTGTTGTGCTGTTGTACTTGTGCCAGTTGTACCTATAATTAAACAACTAAAAGAGAACCCCGTTTTTATAAGTGTTTTTCCACACTATGTTGTATACGTGCCCCCATTGTGTTGTTAAAGACCTCTAACTTCAATTTGGAATATGCATACTGTATATTTATATTATATGTATATTCAGTCATAAGAAACTAGCAACCTTGTTTGTGGTATATTTTGCCAAAAAAAATAAAATATGTAGGAGAGACAGGAACAGCATAATATAAATGAATACATAGCATGAATGGCCTACAATTTGCAGTTTTAGAAGAAATAAAATTAGATAATACAATACAGAAGAATAAAGGAAAATATATGGATAAATAGACTCAATACCATGTTGCCTGAAGGTTAAAATAGAAATCAATAGTAGATTATTACATCATTAACTATGTAGTAAATTACATCACAATTTACATCATTATATTTAAATAGCAATAAGTTAGTGTAGTTACCATGGTACCAAAAACCTATAAGTACCTCCGCTATTGTTTTCCGACACACTTGGAATTTAACATACCTAAACGTTAGGAAGTGTGTGTTTGTAACACACATTCCCATGTGTTACGAACACAGGGCTGAGTTATTTACACCAGAATGTACGTTAGCACACATTTTTTCTTGTCATAATAGTTTTTATTAATCAAACCACAATGTGACTTAGGTTTAACGTCAGACATGTATTTTCCACGACTGTTTGCTAAATATCCGGCCCTTGTCCATTCATTAAGGGTTTGCTATGAGACTTCTATCTACAGTATGGCATTCTTAGAGTCATGATGGCAATATGCTCAGACTGGTTCTTTGGTAAGCTTGCTACCAGTGCATTTCATTATTGTTATACTGAAGAAAACAATCTGCATCATCGATATGGCTGACTACCCATAAAAAATACCTCAGTGTATAATAGTGACATAAATCATACCATGCCTAAATTATAGCATTTTTGGAAGAACCATATATATATATATATATATATATATATATATATATATATATATATATATATATATATATATATATATAATGGATAATGTAATCAAATAATATATAATGTAATCAAATACTATATAATGCCTATTTTTTGTAGTATAAAAATAACAAAAAAATTGGAGCTCCTCATAATCGTAATTTTTTTAAATATGAATTGCCCCTGTACCAATAGACAAGAGTCTAGAAACATGAGTACCGAACAAGAGTCTGCATAGTACATGCACAATTCATATCATTTGGATAACTTGGACTTTCGCAGGGAATCTTTCTTTCTTTCTTTCTTTCTTTCTTTCTTTCTTTCTTTCTTTCTTTCTTTCTTTCTTTCTTTCTTTCAGTTGAAGTCCAAAGTAATAGTATAAAACAAAATAAAACAATCACTCAATCAATCAATAGGGTTAACAAACATACTGTATGTTCTTGAAATAAACATTTAAAGAAAGAAAATGTAAATGGCTGGTTTCTCCAGCCTGGATTACAGTAATCTGAGACTACCTTACATTAGAACAGAACATGTAAAAATAAGGAATAAATATATGCATGCATTAGTTTCATTCCATATCATAAACACTGGACTGAACCCAGGCCACGTTTTCATTTCTCACTAACGTACTGGACAGTTGTCCTGTGGGTTAATTACACACAGAAGGCTTAAACTCCCTGAGATGAAAGAAAGGCCCTTGTTTCCACATTAATCATTATTGTTTTCTTTAGAGTGATCTTTTCACCCCGATTGGAAGGCTTAAATACCTGTCTGTTCACTCGGACCGTGTCATATACACAGGAGACCAGTTAAGTCTATCATTGCCTTGTACCCTCCTCTCCGAGGTCTCACCAGGCCTTAAACCAGCCTGAGAGTTTAATGGGTTTTGTAATGGCAAATTATAAAGTGTTACATGGGAAAGATTAATCTGAGGTAAATCGGGCAGGACTCAGACTTCAAGGTAACCCGAGATGGCTAACGTTGCGATGAAAAATGCAGACACTTGCCCCAGTGGCCACAACAGTACAGACATATAAACTCTCAAACATGACATTTAACTGGGCTGTTTATGTGCCTTTGGGCTACCTGACTGAAAAACATTATCATTTGTAAAATTAACAAATTGTTTTGTCAGAATTTTCAGCACTATCATAATTCCTGTGCTGAGAGCCTCTCGTTGGCTCAGAAGTCCTCTGTTTTTCTTTCAGGATAATTTTTGGAACAGTAATGAGTGTTTTGGGGAGAGGGGGCTGTTCGTTTGACCCTACAAATGTTGGAGATTATATAATGAGAGGAAAAGAAAAGAAGGATACTGTAAGCAGGTTCTCTTTCTCTTCTGCAATAATATATGTCTCTGGAAAATATATGTATTATTCATTATGAATCATTCATCTCGATTATAAAATGTGATACTTTTCCTTGAGATTTTGTATGTTTGATAAACTACATTTGCAATGCTTTAATTCATATTTAAAACATCTTTTTCATAAGGTCTCTTTTATGATTATAGTGAATTTTTGATATTGATGTAAATAATATACAGCTACTAAAGGCCATACAAGCATTGAACGAATAAGCTATATATATTCCTGCTTCACCATTTTCTAATTTACCACTGTTTAGCAGAAATATCTCCCAAATGTTCTGAATAGGTTCTGGATTTCACATTTGCTTTTTAGGTACCTTAAGATACAACAATACCCTATGAGAAAATGAAATTAACAGCATAGAAAGTACATCACTCCAAAAATAGATGTAAAAAAGACCCATTGATTATTTATCAATTCTACATTTAAAAAACAAAAGTGCCTTTGTTTGTTTGCTACAGAATTCGGATTGTTTCCTTAAAGAAACCTAAAAAGAAGCCAAGAAGCCAATGTTCCCACTCAAAACTTAAAAATGCATCTCATGAGATATTAAGACTATATACTTGGCAATCATGTGCAATTTTAGTCATTCTATAGTCAACACATTTAAACATTGTGCCATTCTTTATGTAACCAACATCCCTTATGGCTGTTTTAGGTTCCCATCATATAAGATCTCCTCCTTTACTATGGGGCCTAAGAGGGGGAATGGTCAAGGTAGGTTTATATGGTGGCTTAACTGCTCGATCCATGTACAACACTTACTGTAAATCCCTTTGTATTTAAATATAGGGGTCACTGTCTCCCAAGACATTTGATGAATAAACATTTTATTCATTTCAATCCATAAGAGCAAATAACATGTAAAAGAAAACCAATTACTCAGTTGACATCTTTGCTTTAAAAATGCATTGTGGCCTATTAATGCATACCATGACTGGTGATATTTGAAAACATCCCTAATCTATTTTTACATTCATGGAAACCTTAATGTCAATCATGGTTTTATATACTGCATCAGCGTGGCTTATTTCTGCCTGTGTTTTTCTTCTACAGCAGGAATCCACAAGCAGAACTCCACTAGATTTCCTTTGGAACCCCAGTCCTTGACCCCCACAGAAACGTGAAAACAAAATGAATGCAATCGGAGGCCAACCCCAGCCACTCGTATCTCACCTATATTAACAGCTTTACTGTTGAACCCTGGGGTCCTCGTAAAACTTTATACAGAGGATTCAGCTGGAGTCCTATCTGAAGAAATGAAAGACATGGGTTGGTTTATGGTTAGCCTTCAGGATTTTACAGCATGTTTTACTAAGGTTCCCCTTTTACAGACCCTGGTTCCAATTAGCATTGCAGCAGCATGAAGACCAACCTGAACCTTTCTTACAACTCTAAAGGCAAAAACGATTGGTTATGCTGTTTACAGGGTGGCAGGTTTGCTGTTGTGGATGAGTTTAAAAGATTGCTGATCCAGATCCGGCTGGGTTCAGGAATAAGAATGCATGAACAGGAAACATCTTATACAACTGATGCATACTGATCTCTCTCCTTGTGCCGCCCGATATGAAGACCAGATCACCATTTAGATCACTCAATGACACTGACATTTCCTTTCAAGATAAAGATATCCCAGTAACAGGACCAGCACACCATTTAAAGGTCAAGTACTTTATGTGTTACCAGCTAGAAACTAAAATTCAATCACAAACACTTTGACAAGAAGTCTTTTTCAATGTCTTCACAAGCTTGCAAGACATTACAAAAGATTTGTTGTCAAAATGTTTGTCATTGAATTTGTGTTTATTTTAGTATTTTCTAAATCATAATGTGAATTACTTAATTCAACCAATTACACCTCTGCTCAGGTATTGATACACTAATTATTTTATTTATAAGATCTATAACTCAATGTGGAATGGCCTTCCACACCCCTGGTGTACTTAATTTAAATATGTAGACTGCTTTCAAAGTATGGATCTTGCATCCTTCAGTCACACTTTACATTAAGTGTCTCTAATTACTGTGCATTTACAAAGAAGTTACTTTATAAATACATGTGTGCTTACACATAATTACAATGTTATTATGCATAGTTACAATGTACTTAATCTGTACATCTTTTTGCACAATAGATGTTAATAAACAATTGTATCAGAAGAGGGTTAGGATTAGCATTTCGAGGGTTAGGGTGAGGATTAGTATTATGTTTAGAGTTAGGGTTGAGGTTAGGGTTAAGGATAGGATTATATTGTGCAAAAAATAATTACACATTAAATACATTGTAACTAAGCATAATCGTAAGATTGTAATTATGTGTAAGTACAATTGTATTTACTAAGTAACTACTATGTAAATACACATAATAACCCGTCATCCATTAGATAAAGGGGCATTCAGAACAGAAAATAGGAGGCACTTTTTTACACAGAGAATTGTGAGGGTCTGGAGCCAACTCCCAGTAATGTTGTTGAAGCTGACACCCTGGGATCCTTCAAGAAGCTGCTTGATGAGATTCTGGGATCAATAAGCTACTAACAATCAAATGAGCAAAATGGGCCGAATGACCTCCTCTCGTTTGTAAATGTTCTTATGCTCTCTCTCTCTCTCTCTCTCTCTCTCTCTCTCTCTCTCTCTCTCTATATATATATATATATATATATATATATATATATATATATATATATATATATATATATAATAGATTGTAACTGATTCAGTTAATAGAAACATGATTGAGACAAAGGCTCCTAACTCACCATTAGCCTTGAATATCCTCTGAATATCCTCTGAATTAAAAACATATTAATCTGACAGATGAAAACCAATGAGGAAACAGGAATTTTTAGCCCCTGTTTAGGAAGAAGTATTTTCCTGAATAAAATATAAACCTCAGTTTATGTGCTGAAGAAAACATTGAGGTAATTTCCTCAAGCGTTCCTCTAAATCTGAATAAAAAACTGTGAAAACTGACATATACAAAGCAGACATTCCATTAGAGGGCAATATAGTGAAACTACTACTTGAGGCTCAGGCATATTACTGAGGTTTCCGTCTGCAGCAGCTCATTAATAATGTCTATAGCTAATAGTCATGTGAGCTTTGCCCGTGACATACATTATTAATGAGCTTCTTTTCCTCTTCAATCGGTCTTTGGAGACTAGGTGGAGCCAGTGCCAAGCTCCACCTTTTTTGTGAGATTTCATTATGACTGGAGGGCTGAGACCATTCATATTAATTAGTTGCCTGCCAAAATATACTAGACTGAGAACTTGAAGATGCCTTAGGAGATTACATTTCATTCCAAAATGGGACACATGCAGTTAGAGTTTCTGTACCAAGAGTGCTGAAGTGAACGGATCATTTAAATGAAAAAATAAAAAAGCAGCTCCCAAGAAGGTTGTAGATCTGAAGTCTGAAAACTGTAGGCATTGTTCTTACTTTCCTTTGATTCAAAACATACATATTCTGTTATCTGTATCTATTTTATACTACTAATACACAGGGTGGTCTGCTGTGGTCACATACAGGAAACACTTTTAACCTCATCTCACCAACTGGGGTTAGAATCTGTAATGGCAGTGCATTACATATCACTGCCCCTTACATCCTGGTATTACTTAAAGATTACATAAAAGGCTAGTTTTGAGAAAGGTAAGTGCGTATTTCCTTTTGTAAAGAAGCCCACACTTAATGGAACGGAAGTTCAATAACTGGGGGGACTGAAACACCAACAGAATGGAGGTCTTCGTTTTTATAAAGACAGTAAATATCTGTTACTGAGATGAATATTGAAAAAAAAGTAAAAATGTTATCACAAGGTGGAATTTCATTATAAACAGTCACCAAAAATGAGGAGGCAATTATTTCTTTAGTCTTGTAGCGCCGGTTTCTAAATATATTTTTCAGGACTCAGACAGCGTGACAGCAAGTGCAGGTTCCTGTGACAGGGCAGCCTATAGTCAGGCAGACAAGCAGATGATTCCACAAACAAAGAAGTACACTTTTATTGTTTGCAGACCCAAAATAAACTGAACACGGCCCCAAGCGTAAAAGGTGAGGCACATCTTCCTGTGATACAGACACAGAATCAGACAGCTCTCTGGCAGCAGAGTTTGTCTATTATTTTAACACACAGCACTTTTATCAGCCATCGAGTAAGCTGAAGACAGGGCTGCACCGGCTTACTCCTGATATTTCTACAGCTTACCGTCTTCACTGGGCCTTCTGCAGACTGTTCATATCCTTCTATCAATTATATTCATTGGTCATCCCTGCAGAAATAAGTGTGGAATGTGGCCATTCCCAAATTGGTTAATTGATTGCCAATTTGGGGATGGCCATCTGTTTAAAAGAGGAGCCAGGTCCTTGTAGGGAACGCAATGGGAGCAGAAAGCTGTGCTCCTTGCCAAACACCTTCACAGCTCTGCTTGGGTGTGGGTCTTTTCATTTGTCTTCTGATTTGTTCGTTTAAATCTTGTTTTTGAGTTAATAAAAGTGTGCATTTGCTCTAAACTGCAGTATCCTACCCGTGTCTGCTTTCCTGCCGCTGACCAGCCTTAACCACAACACCACTCTCCCACAGGTCAGAAGGCAACCAAACAAGGTCCCAGTTTCTCCCATCTCAGATACAGTATCACATTGCTTGTATTTATGTTTTTTACAGCCTTTGTGGAGCAGCACACCTCATTGCTTGGGTAGCTTACAAGTCTGTAGAGGTCCTTTCCAAACCAGAGATCTCCTGGCCCATTTCTTTTCAATATCCAAAAACAATACAATCACATAAATCTTTAATTAATACCAGGCTTGGTCATTTGTGTATGTTTATTTTTTTATTCTGGGACTTCCTGTGCTCTGAATTTGAGCGTATCTTCATGTTTCATGCAATTCAGAACAGGAGTTTTTCAACCTCAGTTGTTACATAGATGGATTTTCAAACAACCTTTTGGTCAGTGCTTTCTAGACGCTTCGGTCAATAGCTTTTATTAGTCTACGCGTAAAGGATAAAGAAGTGATGTTTTATGAGGTACTGTCTCAAAAAATATGACAATGTGGCAAACATCCGATAAAACAACACACAAAAGAGCATGTGTAATCATGAATCATGTGTAATCATGAATGGCAAAAAACATAGAAAGGAAGGACAACAGCAATCACAGTCTGTGCAACATCCATTATGGGAAATCTGCACCAAATAATGGTAGTCCTCTACTATTAAAAGTATTTGAAAAACAAAAACTAACAAGTTTTAAATATCTGCTCACAGCAGGGCTGTGTAAACGTTTCTCTTTCACAGCTTTGAGCTGCAATTCAATTACTGGTAGGCCGGGGCATTTATCAGACACTGAAAAATGAAATGCATGGAGAACAAATCGAACTTGATTTAAACAGAGCAGAAAAAAAACAAGTGAGCTGACCTACTATGGAGCAGTTTTTTTAGTCTTCTCCCTCTATGAACTCAATAGTAATTTCCTAGTTATTATTTTTATGCTTGCTCTTAAATTCTTAAAATAGTACCTAATGTACCTGTTATTAAATATTCAACTTAAATTTAACTTAATGTTATATATAATGTAGCATTTTGCCGCATTGTATTTTTTTAAAATGATGCCTTAAGGACCAAAGTGATAAAACAGCTCCTGCTGGTTACATATTCATCTGAGACTGCATTATAGTGTCCAATGACTCAAGCAAGGGAATTATTTTTATTTTTTCCTCAGAAGTAAGCATTTACAGGATTTGATTAGGTTTTATTACAGCCTTAAAATGACTGAAGCAGTTTGTTACCTTTTGAGACGTAAATGTTTAAAAGATTTTCACATTTCCACATTTCTTTATTCGATTTTTAAAAATCTATTTATGTCAATACATTATTTTAGAAACCAAAGCAACAAACATAAAAATGTGTATGATAGGCCTATTTTTATTTTTCAGAAAACAAGAAGAAAAAATGCAAGACAAGCACATCATAGGTTAAGAGTATTAAAAATGGAGCAATTGGCATCTTCTCGGTTTCTATCAAAACTGTAAACATATTTTAAAGAGAATCTTTCAAGATTGATTGGAACTCTTTATGCATTCAAATACAAATTAAACTTTGAAATGCTTAAAACTTTACAAAGCTTTAATTTGCATGTGTTGTAGTAAACTATTGGGACAGATTTTTCCTGTTCCATCAATAAGGCCAGTGTTTGTGCCAATGAGAAAGCTTTATTGTGCTGTGTAGTAATGGTAATGGTAAGAAGAGGGCTTTTGCAAGATGAAGTATATGCAAATACCAGACAGTAATGCTGTATTATCGCTTCTTTTATAAACTCCTCTATCAAGTTCCAAGTAGCTTGCTCGCTATCCCCCAGTAGTACCCTTCAAACTCTAACAGCGACTTAGTGACCAGTACAAGCAAGCTGTAGCACGTCAATTAGCTGCCAGGTATAATGGCCCATATTCATAAAACTTACCACCTCCTTTATCGTGCCAGTAATAATGTTTAACATGACAATATTTCATAGGGTGATGCATAAACGCCATTTACAGTCAGAAAACTTCACTCATTATGACGTTAAAATAACATTCCCTTAGAGACCAATTTTCTCATTAGCATATTATTCATCTATTTCATAAATCTGTATTGTGCCATTAACTGACCCTTACCGGCTTCATAATTAACACCTACCTCAGACCAAGCGGAGAATGAGATGCGTCTTAACACTATCATTTCCTAGCATCATTTCTGCATTTAGGAAAACGTATTTAAGCCCACATAGTAATAATAACAATAAAAATGTCTGTTTAATTATCCAATAATTACGTAATTTAAGTATTTTGTTATTTTCAACGCATACATTAAATTGCATTGTTAACTCGTCTAAACATGATTGGCTGCTTGCTGGTCGGAAAATATAAATCACATTTGTAGCCTATTGCTCTAATAAAATGCCAGGCTTCGGTGTGCTTGTGTGAACTGCACATCCAGAGGAGGGAGGTATCATGTACTGAAGAGTCTGCTAGAAACAAGGCCGTGCCTGTATTAATGAATATTAT
This sequence comes from Acipenser oxyrinchus oxyrinchus, assembly GCA_030684275.1. Classification (NCBI taxonomy): domain Eukaryota; kingdom Metazoa; phylum Chordata; class Actinopteri; order Acipenseriformes; family Acipenseridae; genus Acipenser; species Acipenser oxyrinchus. Next base: position 4,361,919 of record CM060247.1, on the reverse strand, counting down.
TGACTCTGTGCCTCATTAGGATTCGGATGTTGGAGAGTTTTATTTTTCGTTGGTCAATTTTATTTTTCGTTCCTACAGTTTATTCATCACTGCCATGCGCAGAAAGCTAGTAGGCTACTTAACTTTACATATTTTTCATATCATTCCATCAACCGATAGAGGCGGCTCACGTCATTTTAAAGTAGATTATATTTTATTACGACACGTAACATGTACATGTGTTTACTATTTATATACCCAAATGTTTTGCACTGCCTTATAAAGTCGGATGAAACATGCTGGATTAATGTTACGTTAACATTTTTAATTACATACTGCTTTGCAGTTTTCCACATACTTAATGAAAAACTGCTAAATTGAACAATGTAACATTTTGAAATACTGTACTATTATTATGGATTCCGGTAGACTTGTGCGATATCATTTTGTAGTTTCTTTGATTGCATGATGTTAAATAAAAGATTTTTGTTCGTATAGATTTTTTTTTTAATTGTCTCAATACTAAAATTCTAGGTGATGCAAAACTTTTGGCCATAGCTGTTAGTTCAAGAAGTTGTAACTACACATAAATTGCAAGAAATATGTAGCGTCTTCTATTCCAGTTTCGCCATGAAATGAAGTAAAGTAATTGTCTTGCATCCACCCAGCACGTATCTGTCCTAACAGTTTATCCACCGTGATCAACCTCTTCAGCAAAGTTAGTTTATTATTGATCAGAGAAGATTAGTTCAGATATTGCAGAGCCTACCAAAGTTTTCATACACTGTGTTGTATGTTGTATGAAAGTTTTAAACATAATATTATGAGAAAAATAACCAGAGCTTGCTGACACTCTAGAGCCTTGTATACTTTCTTGTGCGCTGCAAAAGAAACATGTGCTAACATGAGAGGATCCAAAAGTAAAATATCCTGAGGTGTGGCAACACATTACATATTTGGTGGTTACAGTTCTTTTTCAGAAAGGCTATAAAAAAATTATCTTTTTTTTTAAATCAAAAAGCGTACACTGCATCTACCCTAACCTCTCACTCATGTCCAGCACCTGTGTGTGCAATTATTATTATTTGTAAAACTGACATCTTGATATTTCGGACAACCTGCCTGTCTCCAGACATGTTCTGTAGCCATAACGTGACGGTGTAAACAGACAGTGTATGCCATTGATGTCTTAAGTAGGGGACATGGCTCATTTGTATACCTCTGACAATTGGTTACCTAAAATATCTCAGTAACTATCCGTGACAGAAAATCACATCTAAAACCATTACCGGTCGGAAATTACCACCATCTTTTATGAATATGGCCCAATGTGTCATTCTGAGAGACCACAATATTCACGAAACCAAGCTCACATTATCATTACAGTGAAAACATAGTGAACAGTGCTGGCAGTCTAACTCTGTGAGCATTAATCACCCATACACATCCTTGGAAACTGAATTGAGACCATTTTCAGCAACCAGTTAAACAAACATGTTTTTTGTGGATCCTATACACTATTTGAAGGGGTTCTTATTTTTGCATTCCATACCATCACCTTTACCTTTATCAAGGCAAAAGCAGTTCAATCTCCAGAGAAAGAGATAGAGGGCACACACAGAGACAGAGAGAGCAAGAGAATGTGAGCCTTCCGTTTATTACATCTAATATGCCTCCATACACAGCACGAGCACAGGCACACACACAGAGAGATATAATTATATCCCCTCTCTGTGCCGTCTCCCCACATTAAAGTCTCCTTTATTTCACCGGCTGCGACAGAGACAAATGAGAGAGCTTTTCCAGTGAATCATTCTCATCCGTTACTGCCAGTTCCAAGCAATAGATCATCTGAGTTAAGGCAGCAATAGATCACAGGGTAAAGGAGACTCCATTGGGCACCCCATCAGAGCATGGTTACAGATCACTGGCCAACTAATGCATATGTGTGTAAGAGTCAAATCCCGTTAGCTGAGTTTCCAGTCCGATTAAGCCAGAATAAATGGCAGTCCCAATCTCACTGGCCACTGGGGTGTCTCCTGCATTGGTTATGGAATAGTTTATGGGTCCTTGTTTAATTTTTAATAGGGTTCAGAAAGATGTGTGCAGGGAATTCGAGAGTTTTACACTGGCATGAGCATTTGAATAAACCACCTTCCTCATGGTTCCAACCTTCAGATTAGTTTGATCTTAAATTATTCAAATGTATTCAGCTGACCCTCTTCAGAGCTGCGGTGTTGCAGTAGTAAAATAATACTTCCTTACCCAGCGTTTGGAAATATTCTATACACCATACAATGTTTCACAGCACTAACAAACATCTTGTTGGAAAGGAAATATGGATTGCAGCCATTTGCTGAAGAGTTTAATTGTTTTCATCAAATTGCCAGAGAAACAGTTAATAAATGTATTGACCATTTTGAATTCCATTTTGACCACACTGAATACCATTAATTTCAAGCCGCTCCGGTTTCACACCTGGTTTTCCCTTATTATAACACAGCCCCCTTCAGGGGTACAGTGTAAGAGCAGTATGATCCATGTGCTCCAGTCCGGAGACATCACTCTGTAGGCATGGCTGGTCCAAACACACCCAGCATGTCAGGGCTACCCAAGAGTCCTCTGAGAGCCTGAAGCCAAGCACAGATGAAGACAGAGATGAGACTGGAATGGAGAAAGCTATTGAGTAGGAAATATCTTATTTGTAGACCTGGTGTTACAATTTGAATTTTACAGAGTACTCCCTTATAAAAGTTTACCAGTGTAATAAAGCATTGTGAAGGCACAGTAAAGCATAAAGCCCAGAGAGGTATGGTAAAGCATATATATATATATATATATATATATATATATATATATATATATATATATATATATATAAAGACAAACCATGGTAAAGTATGTTAAATGCATATTATAACAATAGTAACAACATGGGTAAGAAGCAGAACTGCAATTTGCTTACATTTAACTAAGGAGACAAAATAGTGTTACATTGCACAAAACACTTCCAGAAATGTAAACATTTGGTTGCTACTGTTTCTATAGCATTGACTCTATACCTATAGATAGCTACATGGTACTTTATGTGGAAATCTAACCCTAACTCTAACCCTAACCCTTTTCTGATACAATTGTGTACTTACATTTATCATGCTAGATTTACACATTAAGTACATTGTAACTATGCATAATAAAATTTGTAATTATGTGTAAATACACATGTATTTACGAAGTAACTACTATGTTAATACACAGTAATTACAGACACTTCATGGAAAGTGAAAACATAGTGATTTATGTGCTGTAATGTCAAGGGCCATATTGTTAATTGTAATTTCTTCAGTAATAAAACACTTCATGTGATTCCGAGAACATGTTTTGCTATGTATTACAAGGCACAGATCAGGCACCTTCAAATAATAATGGCTAGCTTCATACAATGGTATTACCAATGAATAAATGTTTAATGTCACAAACTGTTGACATTTCGATGAATTATTTTTAGTGCAGATGTTCTTATTTCAACTTGTGTAAAATATTTTTTGAATATATGTAATTTCTCACAATTGTAATAATAATATAATTATTACAACAACAACAACAACAACAACAACAACAACAATAATAAATGACTAGATGAAAATCATTACTTGATTTAAACCCAATTTGATTTGTCCTGAACTGTAGCTAAATGAAAGAAGTGGTAGTATGTAACAGGGCATGAACAGCAGTGTAGTTACATTGTATGAACTGGTTAATTAACAACGCCTCCTTCCCTTACCTGGTAACTACTGTGTAATTACAAGTAGGGGGGCAGCTAGAAATTTTATTTTTGTCATGATTTCCATTACATGAGAGTAGAAGTGGCTGAAGTGTAATGCTGGCTCCAGGGATCAGCTTATTTTGCCTCCCTAGCGCATCCACACACACAACGGCTGCGATGCTGGCGCCAGGAATCAACCACAGTGCGGTCTCCCCAGCGCATCGGCATGACAACCGTCTGTATTGAGCTAAGTAGGGTACATCTCTGGGGTCTTCAAGTGGGCACCTTCCATCTTTGGTGTTTCGTCGACTAGCCCATGACATCTCAAGAGGGCCAGACGGTGATTCTGGCGTCCCAGCATAATATAATAATAATAATAATAATAATAATAATAATAATAACAATCCTAAATGACTAGCATAGGTGATAGGTGATATTTGTACTGTACATGCCTTGGTCAGTATAGGGTGACATTATAATTAATGTAATGATGATATTTCTTTTGGGTTCTTGGGGTAACTCTTTCATAAGACAACTAAGATTACTGCATTAGAGCAGAGCCAGATAACCCGTCTACTTACGTTTCAGAACTCATGAGTTCCATGGCTTGCTTGATTAACAGAAAATCAATTATAAACAACCTGTCTTGAACAATGGCATCACTACACCAGGTCCAGGTCATGTCCTTAACACTACCTTCTAAACAAACCAATAACCTTCTGAATCAAGGTATGGAAGATGAGGAACAGAGGAATAGGCTCGATAGAACCAGTAGCCCCCGCTGTGTAACACTCCAGCACTAATCATAGTCATGTTTGCAGGAACTCCTTAAGATTAATAGGGTTAAAGAGTTATAGACATGGTCCAGGACATTAAATAGATTGTGAAACACATAATCCATAAAATTGTTTATATTATTTTTGAATGGTGTAAGCACAATCACACTGCTATGGTTTTGTATGGTACAATAGCAAAACAAGGAACATTTTACAATGTTAATGTTTCTGACCAATGAAAAAAATCTGGGCTGAAAACTGTGACAATCCAGGTTTTCCTGAAACGCCTGGCAACACTAATGTCTTTATTGTTGATGTTATCCCTTAATTACGCTATGAATACATGTGACTACATCCGCATGACTAGGTACTACTGTAAAATAACCAGCTCCTGCGTAAAAAAAACAACACATAGTTAATTTACTTTTATTTAGTACACATAATTTTTTATGTATTCTGGTTGGCGTTTTTGAACTGGTTGGCCTTCCATAGAAAACAACTTAAATCTTGTAGGAAGAAAGGGTCACCAAAAGATCTCAGCTACTTCTATGGTGCTACCTGCATGACAGCTCTCATAGATGGCAGGACTTGCTAATAGACGCACCGTGGCAGAGACAGATATATACTGGTAATGGATATACTGTAGAGGCCTTGCTAGAGACAGAGAAACAAAGGTGACTGTGGTAGCATTCTCATTTCTGATCAGCAAGATTGCTAATTTCCTAACCCAAAACAATCTCAGTAAAACCTTACATTAAGTGTCTCTAATTACATTGTATTTACACATAATTACAATGTTATTTTGCATAGTTACAATGTACTTAACATGTAACTCTTTTTGCACAATACGTAGATGTAAGTAAACAATTGTATCAGATAAGTGTTAGGGTTAGGTTTAGAGTTAGGGTTAGGAGGTTAGGATTAGGGTTAGTTAGGTTCTGAAATATGATTTGTATATTGAAAAATAATACACCAATATTAAATTACAGAAAAATTGGAATCATTAGAAATATATTTTTCAAAGTAGTATAAAATCATGGATAAATACAGTACTGTGCAAAAGTTTTAGGCAGGTGTGAAAAAATACTGTAAAGTAAGAATGCTTTCAAAAATAGACATGTTAATAGATTATATTTATCAATTAACTAAATGCAAAGTGAGTGAACAGAAGAAAAATCTAAATCAAATCCATATTTGGTGTGACCACCCTTTGCCTTCAAAACAGCATCAATTCTTCTAGGTACACTTGCACAAAGTCAGGGATTTTGTAGGCATATAGTCAGGTGTATGATTAAACAATTATACCAAACAGGTGCTAATGATCATCAATTCAATATGTAGGTTGAAACACAATCATTAACTGAAACAGAAACAGCTGTGTAGGAGGAATAAAACTGGGTGAGGAACAGCCAAACTCAGCTAACAAGGTGAGGTTGCTGAAGACAGTTTACCGTCAAAAGTCATACACCATGGCAAGACTGAGCACAGCAACAAGACACAAGGTAGTTATACTGCATCAGCAAGGTCTCTCCAGGCAGAAATTTCAAGGCAGACAGGGGTTTCCAGATGTGCTGTCCAAGCTCTTTTGAAGAAGCACAAAGAAACGGACAACGTTGAGGACCGTAGACGCAGTGGTCGGCCAAGGAAACTTACTGCAGCAGATGAAAGACACATCATGCTTACTTCCCTTTGCAATCGGAAGATGTCCAGCAGTGCCATCAGCTCAGAACTGGCAGAAAACAGTGGGACCCTGGTACACCCATCTACTGTCCGGAGAAGTCTGGTCAGAAGTGGCCTTCATGGAAGACTTGCGGCCAAAAAGCCATACCTCTGATGTGGAAACAACTATGCACGAAAACACAGGAACTGGGGTGCAGAAAAATGGCAGCAGGTGCTCTGGACTGATAAGTCAAAATTTGAAATACTTGGCTGTAGCAGAAGGCAGTTTGTTCGCCGAAGGGCTGGAGAGCCGCACTAATGAGTGTCTGCAGGCAACAGTGAAGCATGGTGGAGGTTCCTTGTAAGTTTGGGGCTGCATTTCTGCAAATGGAGTTGAAGATTTGGTCAGAATTAATGGTCTCCTCAATGCTGAGAAGTACAGGTAGATACTTATCCATCATGCAATACCATCAGGGAGGCATCTGATTGGCCCCAAATTTATTCTGCAGCATGACAACGACCCCAAACATACAGCGAAAGTCATTAAGAACTATCTTCAGCGTAAAGAAGAACAAGGAGTCCTGGAAGTGATGGTATGGCCCCACAGAGCCCTGATCACAACATCATCGAGTCTGTCTGGGATTACATGAAGAGAGAGAAGCAACTGAGGCTGCCTAAATCCACAGAAGAACTGTGGTTAGTTCTCCAAGATGTTTGGGCCAACCTACCTGCCGAGTTCCTTCAAAAACTGTGTGCAAGTGTACCTAGAAGAATTGATGCTTGATGCTGTTTTGCAGGCAAAGGGTGGTCACACCAAATATGGATTTGATTTAGATTTTTCTTCTGTTCACTCACTTTGCATTTAGTTAATTGATAAATATAATCTATTAACATGTCTATTTTTGAAAGCATTCTTACTTTACAGCATTTTTTCACACCTGCCTAAAACTTTTGCACAGTACTGTATAATAAAGGATTGTGAAAACATGGTAAAGCATAGCTAAGTATTGTAAAGTCCAGAGAGCTTTGGTAAATCATATTGAAAAACTTAACAAACTAAAACACATGCATTGTGTAACGATGGGTAAACTGCAACATTTTGTGCAAATTTACTGTGGTAACATTTTATTTAAGTTTCCCTGCAACTGGAGCTGTATTTTGAAAATATGAACCAACTTTAAAAAGACACAATAAAGGTAATGTATACTAGGCCTAATACTTCCACAACTGACCCTTTTGTCTTTGGGGTAATTAAACTACCAAGAATCCATCATTGTTGATTCATTGATCTCTAGTGCCTTGAACACAATTCCCTTTCACTTAAAAGGCAACCAGAATACTTTATTTCAACCTTATGTTGCAAGGTATTCTACCTTGACTGACACTTCAGATACCACACAACAAAAGGAAATGGGTGAAATTTAATCACATTTAATGACCCAATGTTTCCCAGTCAGGGAGTACTCAGTCAGTGTGCCCATCGAAGCTGAAACACATTAATGTTGCATTACAAAGCGTTGTCTCGGTCACTGACAGAAACAACCAAAACATTTTATCTAGAAAAAAAAATCCACCTTAACTAATTTTTCAGGTCTTCAGAGAAGAGGGATGTTCAAGAGCAGAGACCCAGTCTCACTGAGCCCTTCACAGAGAGTGTCACATGGACTCTAGGAAGCTAATTTCCCCCTGTAAAACTGATGGAGCTGCAGAATCGAAGTGACATTGAAATATTAATTTGCCCAGTCTTCATGAGCCAGCCTGGAGTATCAGCCTCTGCTCAACACACGCACGTCACTGTATTTGCTGTAAACAGCCAACCACCCCTACTCAAAATAACAAAAGGGCTTAAAAAATGCATCATACAGCTGTCATCTCCAAAAAGAGATGTGGTGTCAGTCTGGGAAAATTACACAATAACGAGGTACACTTGAGATTAGGCTAATGAGAAAATCAAAACCCAACTGAAGTCGTGTCAGTGGTGAATTGTCTTTAAATCACCTCTTGCTGATTAAGAAAAATCTGCCACTCGGGCTGCTTTCTTCTATAAATAGCCTCAAGGTCTCTTGGATGATAGTTGCTTGGGTAGAGAGAGAAACAACACTTAAAGTTATCAGTTACATTTCAGCACCAGAAATGGTGTCGCAAAAATGGAAATGTGGCTTTGCTGCATTGTTTTGAGCTGCTAGGCCATGATAGACTGAGAAAAAAACAGAAAATTCTGTTAGAAAATGAACAGCAGTAATTTGTGTTTATAATTGTGTAAAATATGAACATGTTGCAAAGTTTGAATAATTGCTGCATTGATTTTATATACAGCATATGTATACTTTATATATGCAAACATTTGTTGTCATAAATATGTCCATAGTGGGAGATCCGTAAATAACGGTGCCTCAGCGATTTCCAGTGTAACAGCAAATGGTTTTTATAGCATGTGTAGCTGTTGTTGCAGGATGTAGCTTTGATGAATATTTTATTTATTTGATTATTTTAAGTGTTTTGTCTTAAAATGTATATAGTTAAATTATTAGCAGCATGCATAGGAATTAAACTCATTTTATAGTAGTTGATCTAGAAACTAATATTGTGTTGTCACCTGACAGTCAAAAAGAAAATGAACAGCTTGCATGAAGAGCCTCTGAATGATTTGTAATTACATTATTTAATTATAGTAATTACGGGGGGTACCCGAGTGGCTTGCCTAGTAGAAGCGCAGCCAAGTGGTAGGCAGGGTGAGTCACACAGCGCAGGTTCACATCCTGGCTGTGCAAAGTGCGTGGTCTTCACTGGGGATCCTGAAGGGAGCGTCACATTGGCTCAGGCCGTGAGTTAGAGAGGTGAAACTGGCATGGACTGTTTCTCCTCATCGCTTTACAGTGAACCCTTCTGGCCAGTGAGCTCAGAGCGGACACCTGCAGGGCTGGCCTTTGTCCTCCAGAGGTCGGTAGCTCACTGACATCCGCTCCCCAGTTCCTGGGTGAAAAAGGAAGCTGGCTAGGTCGTGGGATCAGAGGACACCCACTGAACCTTCAGGTCTCCTGAGCCATGTGGGGAATTGCTGCGGTGAGGGGAAAAGCGACTGGGTATTCCAAACTGGGAGAAAATCTGGGGAAAAATTATAATTGGACACACTAAAAAAAATAATACAGTAATTATTCATTACTGTGTAGTTACAATATAACTAGATGCTTAACTAAATCATTTTGTAAGATATAACCCAAATCCTAACCCAGTTTTCTGATAAAATTATATACTTACATATATAATGGAAAAAGATGTGCACATTAAGTACATTGTAACTATGCATAATAACATTGTAATTATGTGCAAGTACTCACCAATCAGAGACACTTACTGTAAGATGGAATCGTTTAAGTCCTTCCTCCACAACAATATACAATCCTTACATTTTCTGTGGAGGCGCTGTCCATTGTACCTCCAGATTTATTAATAAAAGTCACAGAAGTTTGTGGTTTCTCGTTTGCTTGGTCCATATGGTCACGAGTGCTACGTGCACCAGAAATTATTTTTATTTTTATGTCCAATGCCTGCAAATCTAGGCTATTAAACCATGTACAATTGACACAAAGGGACTTTCGCCTACACTGAAAGACATAAGATGAACCCTCTGGTGTAGTTTTTTTTTTAATTTCAATGGGGCAGATTTCCAGCTCCAAGCACCTGGCAGCTGCAAATCGTTTTCCATTATTGATGTCACAGTGGTAATTAACTGGCAAAATGTAAGTTACAACAAGCCACATTAAGACTTCTGCTCCATTCCCAAATAACTTGCTAGCATATGGCACCAAATGTTATATTTTCCTAATAGCCCATGAGAGTTGCCATCTTGCCATGAAGCAGCAAGGAAGCTATGCAAAATCGCGAAAGAATTAGCTATTAGTTTGCCAATTGACCGTTAAAGTAACAATGTGCAGTCAAACTTGCTGTTATAGTGGATGGATTTTTCTAGGGGAAACAGGGAGTTGGATTTTCTTCAGCAGATGTCCCAGGCTGCTTTGCATAACCATGCTTTGTTTTCAATAGCCAGCTCTAGGGGGTTCTACAGAATTAATTGTATTTTTTATAAAGGTATGTAAATAATGTGTACAAGCTCTAATAAGTAGTGATTATGAGTTTGGTAACATAACCTTTATTAATGCATAGGCTACACAATAGGGACCGTCATTCTGAAATAAAAATTAGGCCATGTACTCTACCTTAACTGCAAAAATATTATATTGAGGGAATTGTACTCCTTACCAGATCCTTCTACTGCTGGCACAGGTGAATAAATCAGGTAATTACACCCTTGGGATGGAAAAAGGAATAACACTAACTAAATGATGTCATAGGCCCTTATCATCAATCTTTTTCTGTATTATATACTATGTTATTATATGATATGATATGATATGGTAGTCACTAAACTGGAGAATGTAAATATGGCAGGGTGAGCAATATGCCACTAATTTATTTTTAAAGAGTGATGCTCCAACTCAAGTCTCTTAATACATTTGAAGTATTGAATACATCTGTTAAATATCGCTTGAAACGTTAACAAACATAATACAAAAAATGTCTGCACAAATAATTGTACATTAATATTGGAAATCACAAACTACTCAAACTGACACCCTGGGATCCTTCAAGAAGCTGCTTGATGAGATTCTGGGATCAATAAGCTACTAACAACCAAACAAGCAAGATGGGCTGAATGGCCTCCTCTCATTTGTAAACTTTCTTATGTTTTTATGTTCAAACCAACAAAAAATATATAAGAAAATGGGATCAGAGATTTCCTTTAACCTGATTGGTCAATATGAGGTCCTTACCTATGGGTAAAGTCTTGATTTTATTGTTGACACAAAACAGTACATATCTTTTTTTAACTGTTAATTGTGCTGATAAAATACTGTTTGACTATAAATATCTAACATTCTAAAATGCTAGCAACATTATGTCAGACATCCACATCTTTTTAACTGTTAATTGTGCTGATAAAATACTGTATGACTATAAATATCTAACATTCTAAAATGCTAGCAACATTATGTCAGACATCCACATCTTTTTTAACTGTTAATTTTGCTGATAAAATACTGTATGAATATAAATATCTAACATTCTAAAATGCTAGCAACATTATGTCAGACATCCACATCTTTTTCTTAACTGTTAATTTTGCTGATAAAATACTGTTTGACTATAAATATCTAACATTCTAAAATGCTAGCAACATTATGTCAGACATCCACATCTTTTTCTTAACTGTTAATTTTGCTGATAAAATACTGTATGAATATAGATATCTAACATTCTAAAATGCTAGCAACATTATGTCAGACATCCACATACTGATGTATAGGCATTATTTAATGGAGCAAGCATAGCCTAAAGTACCAGGCTTCACTCAGGGTTTTTTTTCCCCCAAGCAGAAGCTGCTGTGCAGGGCTAAATTGCAGCATTTCTGCATTTGAGCAAAGCAACAAATTATTAAAATGTAGTCAATGATGATAGCAGTACCGCAATTACACAATGGCAAACAGCTTTTTTCTTTCTTTTTTAAAGAGTTCTAACCAAGGTTTTAAAATTCATTTTATTACAAGTACAATCAAATTCCCTAGGTCACATGGGCAGATTGCAATCAGAGTGAAAATGAGGCACTTTATAGCACATGAAGGGATTTCATACCAGGACGAAGCTGGAACTTGTTTATTTGAAATACCTCCATATTCCAAACTGAAAAATACGAGCAAAGAACCACAAGAAAAGGAGCATCTGTTATAATACTTGTTGTGCAAACAAGATGTAAAGAATGGATTTTGAAAAAAGTTTTGTTAGCTACACTCCTTTAAAAAGCTAGACTGGTTGGTAATAGGTTATAGATATGCATTTTGTAAAATTGCCTCAAGCTAGCACAAGTAGACGTATTTTTATCTCAGTTGTAATCTCCACATTAGCATCACAGCTACTCAAACCAACACAATCAGCTGTCGCCCATCGCTAGGGACTAACCGATAAGAGATGTCGTCTCTCCCTTGACTCCACGTCACCCCTCACAGAGTGCCTGAGGGCCATATGGCTTCAGGACATGCTTGAGCACAGATTCCACCTGTGAGCCCAAAACCTCATTTTTCAAATAATTTCTCAACCGAGAACACAAAGACAGGGTAGACAGATTTAGTATTAATGTTTTTTTTTAATTATTATTATTATTATTTAATGTAAAACCACTGTTGACTGGTCACCACACACGGTCCTAACATCATCCATAACAAATTAGATGTATTACAAGGGGTCCTTACTATAAAATAACTCATGACAAATTAAAGCATTACAGTCCAGAAAGTAATTGGATAGCAGTAATTTACTTAAATGTTCTGGTATCCCTTTGGATTTTTTTAATCAACATTATTATTATTATTATTTGTTTATTTAGCAGACGCCTTTATCCAAGGCCTTCAACTCTACCAACCAGGCTCAGCCAGGAAATGCCCTGCCCTGTCTGTCATTATTGCTTAATGAATTACTTGAGAACTCAGAAGAAGTTTTGCATCCATTGTTTTAAAATATATATATAGGAGGCTGTGTGGTCCAGTGGTTAAAGAAAAAGGGCTTGTAACCAGGAGGTCCCCGGTTCAAATCCCACCTCAGCCACTGACTCATTGTGTGACCCTCAGCAAGTCACTTAACCTCCTTGTGCTCCGTCTTTCGGGTGAGACGTAGTTGTAAGTGACTCTGCAGCTAATGCATAGTTCACACACCCTAGTCTCTGTAAGTCGCCTTGGATAAAGGTGTCTGCTAAAAAAACAAATAGAGATGGAGCCAGTAATTTGTTATAGAGGACTCATTTTTGTGACCTGTTATAACCATTATTTCATGGGTTTTGTCGTGGTTCTGACAGTTGACAGTTATCCTAGATATTCTTTTTGGAGGATTGATACCTTACTGTACTTTATCAGTGATGGTTGTGTGGGCATTCTGAGAGCATTTCCTGGCCATTAATGCCCTCTACAGCTCAACCAATCAGAAGACAGCATCCCCATTCTATTTATATGACAGGTTTATAATTTTGAATTCAACCCTGTTAATTCATGTGGATGTAATTGCATGCCTTATTCATGTGATCAACATAATTTGTTACAAAGGAAGATGGCATGAATAGGGGTAATTAAATATACAAGAATTAACAGGGCTGAATAAAAAAGGAATGACTTCAGAGCTCAGAGGAAGTGCAGAAGATAGCCCTGTGTTATACCTGTGTTCATATACTGTATGTTATTGCACCTTTTTCATCATATAAACGTATAAACACTCAACCATATATGTTCATACTGTTCATTAATTTGTTCCTATAACATTCACATATCACCACCATAAAGGCAACACAACACTGCATTGAGTTTTTGAGTTAATCCATATTCATATATGATCTCTTGATTCCTTTAGATTTCACATATGTTCCTAAAATTAATATACAGTGGGTGCATATGTATTCTTTACATTATGAATAATAGCTGCCAATATTATACTGTGATTGAAAACATTTTATGGTGCATAATACTTATTTTTAAACTCTGATAGTCACACTATCATGAAATCAAGTTATTCTAGATATGGATTTAGCCATTTCTATTAAAATAGAAAGGACATTTGTTCAATTAAAATTTAAGATTAAGGTTGTGGATAAAAAAATTTGTTGGAAAAAAATTACAACCTTGAGAAACAAAATTAACCTTGAGTCTCTGTGCCTGTGATTTTCAATTGAACTTGACAGTTTCAGGGGTGGAGAATTAACCCCCTACACTGACAAACTCGCACACACACACACATGCACACTCACACTGTCCACAGGTAGGTGAGGTAACCCATCAAAGAACCTTGCAATGAAACACAATTATCATGTGTTCCATACACAAAGGTGCCAAATGTACTTCCCCTGCCTCTCAGAAGATGGTGGTATTAAGTGTTGTGGATCTTCAAGCAGATAAAAGCTTAAGTAGTTTGTCATGCTAAGTGCATGTTTCTGGCCCTCATTATCTGTCAAATAAGCAAACTGTTTTTTTTCTCATTATCAATAACAACCAAAGGTAAATTATCACTGCTGGGGCAGGTCAAACTGACCCATGTATGGGTAAAACCTATTCTTTATCTTCAGCTTTTAATTTATATTACAGCTCCTAAATCAACGATGTACAGGCCTTTACAATATATGTTCACAAGAATTGTGCTGTGAAAGTTGTATTTGTCTTATCTGTTTTTGTTATTTACAAATATTCACCCCAGTCATTTGCAAACTAAATGAATAAAATCTAACAAACATTTATGCATCCCATCGTGTAGTGTTCAAGTATGATCAAATCTCACCTCAGGCATCGATGGGTTAATTTTTTTTGGTAGTCGTGCGTAACGGTGCTGGCTGACAGCAAAGGCATGCATGACAGATGAGAGGGAATGAGAGGATGGATTTGGGAGAGAGAGAGGGGTGATTGTGATGATGAAGGTTTACATGGCGAGCCCCCCTCACAAGCATCTTCTCATCTCTTTGACACAGTAATTACAGCACATGCTGATTCGATTGATGGATGGTGTCCCAGACTGGGACTGTCTCTCTCACACGTACCTACAAGCACACACACACACTTTCTCTCCCTCTCTCTCCCTCTTTCCTTCTCCTCTAATAGACAGGTCATGAAAAAGACTGTGCCAATGAATCTATAGACATCAGCATTATCCTTGGGATTTCAAGGCAATTGTGACAAAAAAGGTCTAAGTGTCATTAAGTGGAGAGGACGAAGTTCTCTTCATACTCTAAGCATACTTTCAGATCGCAAGGTTGATAGTATGTCAGAGTGGTTAGGGATAAGTAGATTCTGTTTGAAAATCAAGGCTAAAACCACAACTTAAACTGCTGGCTAGTCTTTCCCTTCTGAAATGCAATGAATACAATTGACTTTGGGTAGTATTTCATTTTAATAAATTGATCTTCCATCTTTTGTCTTACATTTCAAAGTTTTTAAAGCCAGAAAATGCAGGCCCACACTTAGTTCAAGAACACATTTCTGAAAACATCTATACATGTGTTGATATAGGTATTTTTTGACAACTATGAATGAGAAAAAAACTATTTATTACAATATCTTGACTAATTTAAATCTTTATGACATTATAATGTTATTGCAAAAACTGTTATGTTAATAATCATCAAACCTTTAATAATACAATGACACCTGATTTGCCATCTTAGTTACCTCATATAGCTGAATTTTGTTGTTCCAAATTTATTATGGTATACAATTCCATATGTATAGTAGTCCTGTCATCTGTACTTAGAAAAAAGTACAATACTATTGTTTTAAACTAAAAGGCAAAAATCTTCAGCGTTTCAGTAAAGTACAAGAAAAAAAAAATATATATATATATTTTTTTCTCAATCAATGCCCTGCGGACGAGTGGTTAAACTTACAGAGCAGTGACCAATGGTGTTTTTAAATGTGAAATATTTTCTTGTTATTATTTACAGTATGTATTATATAACTCATAACAGAAGACATGTAACATCTTTATTAAACTGACAAAGCATGGCTTACTCTCATGAAATATAACATTACCAAATCGTTATCTTTTACCAGCTTATAACAGATCCTGTCCTATGTATTATATTGAAGTTTTATGACTGGATCCTTCAACTTCAGTGTGACCAGAATCACAGCATCTTCTATGGGACATTATAATATTTAGCTGAGGCAGTTGCTACAGGTTAAAGTCTGAAGCCTTGAAGGATAAAATCGTTTATTATAAGTGATTAGAGTGACAGTGGGATAGTCATGCCAGAACTCCATCACACACATGCACACATGAGGGAAGGAAGAGGGAGAGAGTCTGGGTCTCAGAGGCAGATGCTCAGAGCTGTTTAATTGAGTTGTTAATCCAGCACAAAGAAGATCATCATTGGATTTAGCAATGATGCCTTGTCCCACTGCCCATATGGTTTCGTCAGAACACCTGGTGTGGGCCCAGGGACAGTGTTGTCCACAGAGGGTTTGTGTTGAGCTTTGAGTGAGGAGGCGTTGGGTGTTTGAAGAGACAGGAGGTTGTGTGTGCAGCGATAGCCCTGGGTGATGATATACAGCGAAGCAGAGACATCACATTGGAATTCATTGACAGCCAATGTGACCCCCCACCCTCCGACAGGCAGTGGAAGAGAGGACGTAGAAAGACAAGTTATGCAGTCAGTCAACTGCCTGACCTCCAGAAGGACTGTTTAAATCTTTCAGATGAAGGGCAGGAGGAAATGTGAAGTAAAAAAAATATATACACATTATATATATATATATATTTCTTCTGTATACGGTATTAACAGAGAGAAATAACAAAACGCATTATAGATATGCACTGCACTTGACTACAGAGCCAATATTTTGCTTTTTAATTAAATGTTAATATTAAAAACTAAGAAAAGTAAAATACCAAGGTGAATCATTTTACTATTCTTCAGTGAGAATGCGTATTGCCCACAGCCATCAGTGTGGAGCCTTGGTAGACTGCAAAGATGTAAATAAAGCAAAACAGAGAATTGAAACCAGGAAACAAGAGGTACCTCCAAAGGCCTGCTTTATAAGGAACATTCAAAATAAGGTATCAGTGACATTATTATATATCTCTTATATATAAATATTACAAATAACTGTTTTATGTGAAGTTTTATGTTATATTTGTTGTATTGTATTATAAATTACAGTAACAGCCAAATGTTGCCAGCTTAGCTGCCTAAAATGTGTCTTTGTGGTTCCCGTATGCCACGAAAATTAAAGATGACGAAGAACAGGGAAGCCAAGCAGTCTGAAGCAGTCAGGGGAGCCTGGATCTGAACAGATGACAACTTCATGGTTGAAATATGAATGCAGAGAAACAGAGACAGAGAGAGAAAGAGAGAGAGAGAGAGAGAGAGAGAGAGAGAGAGAGAGAGAGAGAGAGAGAGAGAGAGAGAGTTGGATATTTCCAAGATCTCGTTCCTTTCTGTATCAGTATCAACTAATTATTCAAGGCTGCTTGATCTGAGAATGTTTTCTTTTTTTTGTAAACAAAAACACTGGGGGAGTTTCCATGTGTGGTTAGTTGCATGTGAAATGGCGATGCGCATGCACGTTTGAGGAGGATCAGGTTTGTGGCTGAAAACTGCAACTGTAATGTATAGGGTTATTTTTTATTTGGCTCGAGCACAATGTCTTGAGTAAAATTAGAACACACATGGAAACTCCCCCAAAGACTGCAATGGAGCACCAATAATATGCATTTATTTGTTATTTTTTTTGTATTTTTCAAAAAACTTATGAAACTCCATTATTGTATAGTTAGTTATATTTATATAAGACTATTTGAAAGTGTCAGGTATCTAGAATGTGTTCATGAAAAGATTAATCAAAATCCCCTGGTATTTACAGAGGATAATAAATGGCCATTCAGGTTATCCAAAGACGGTTTTTCTTCCTTGGTTTAAATTTAAACTTGATGGACAGTCACAGTCTGAAACAGGGCCAGATTAAAGGACGTGGGGGCCCTACGCTAACCCATATTTTGGGGGCCCTATGCATATTATGGTGTCATTGGTATATTGGTTAATCCGACCCTGCATTAGGGGCCACCTAGATACTTACTCGTCCACACCAACAAGGGTACTTAAGGTACGAGGCTTGTTAAACTATCTATGCCTTTATTGCCTTATGTCAAATGACAGAAATCACATGCAAGTGATAATAATTCACTGTTCTTAATGATAATTTTAATTTACATTCAAACATCTGTGGGAACATACAACACAAAATGATGGATCACAGACATAAAAAAAAATAAAAAAAACTTCAGTCCCAGGCAGTAAAGTACAAAAGCATTAGCACGTGCATAATATAGCATCCACTGAGGACAATGGGTCAGTGATTTTGTTGGTTTACCAGAAAGTCCAGCAGCTATATTAAGGGCCTGTAGATTTTTTTTTTTTAATAGCAAATAGGGAGATAAATGCACTGACATTGTCAAAATCAACGGCAAAGTTATTCAAGCACTTTGCAATAGCTTGTAAAACGGTGTTGTAATTAACAGCCTGTAGATAAAGTGTATTTGCAAGGACAGCTTTCAGTTCTAGTGCGTCAGATGCATGTTCACCATTTAGGTCTTGCAAGACAAATACAATGTGTAACCCATACTGATCTTGGGAATCAGTCGACTCGTCAGGATCCACTGACAAGTAAGCAGGCTGTTTTACCAATTCCGTAATCTTCTGCTCGTTATACTCGGCAACTTTAAGTAAGTACTCACTTCTCAGGTGGGTTGATGAAGGAATCGCTCCACCATTTGCTGCATTCAGTATAAAAAATTACTTAACTTTTGGTTGTCCAATATTCCAAGAGGGATATTTGCGCAAAACAAACGCCTCTGTCAGGTCAAAATGTAATTTGTGTTCGTTTGTTTTTAGAGACATCCATTTTCTTGTTTACACTGTGTAGTATTTTAATTTCCCACCTAGATTGCATATACTGTAGTCACAAGACATAATCACTGCACAGCACTATGTGCATAGCGAATATTACACGCAGGCAAACACAGAGCTGTACAGTTTAGTTAATGTGATTTTTTTGGTATGAAATACAACTAATATTTATGAAATCATTTTTATTAAGAATATTGAAAAAATATCTGTGGTACTGGGTTAATTTCACAATTTCCAAACTATATATTTTGCCCCCCCCACACACACACTTTTTTTGTTGATTATTTATGTATTATGCCTTGTTGTGTTTGACATTGGTTTGCTTTAAAATCTTTAAAATAAAATATAAAAATAGAAAAGTATTCAGAGGATGGGCCACATTTATAAACAATCACAATAAATTCTCCCTACACGCACAAACACATTGGTCTGCACCGTGGCTAACATTAGCTAGCAGTAAGAAAGTGACTGTGAACTTGGCAGGCCATCAGAGAGACGAGTGCATGCAATATTAATTCTTAAATACAGGCATATGATTTTTTATTTATTACTCACAGAAATATCTGAAGGAAGACCAGATATAAGACCATTATATATATATATATATATATATATATATATATATATATATATATACACAGAGTGGCATTTTACAATCACACAAGCCTGATTTTACTTTAGTAAAACATAGTAGCTTAGTTGTTCTTTGCAGATATTAATGTTCAGTTTTCATATCGAAACATGTATGCTTACTAATAATTTAAACTCACATTCGTTTAATAATAAACATTTAGGTACTTAACATATGAGCAGTGTGTAGTTGATCTGCACTGCCTGTAATATCGTCATCAATCGGATGTGTGAGGGCTGGCATTTAGTGTTTTAATCAATTAGCACTAAGCATTGCAATGTGAGGGCAGGTGCTTATTGTTTCAACGTATCAGCACCAACCATTGGCCTGCAATAGAGTGTTTACTTTCCGAAAGTGTTGTAGCAGCTGGTTTTACAGCAGTCTGATGACAAAACGTGAAAAACATTCTATAGCATCCAGCACTACATTTAAAACAAAGCCGAGCAAGGAATATTTTAACTGTTAACATACATATGTCAATAGATCTATCAATAAACAAGCCATATTATAACATGTTGTACATGTTATTGTTTGTGTTTGTTTAGCACTTCCCTTTAATAAGCTGTACATTGGAATTATAGGTACTGTACAGCAGTGTGCAGATATGCCACCCGAACTGGTTCTGCCATTTGGTGCTACTTGTGTTTGTACTTAATAAATGCTCACTTAGTAGATATTTTATATTTTATGTTGAAGCACCTGTCCAATTTTGTGGGTTTACTATTACAAAAACCGTAACTTGAAAAAGATTGAACAGTAAAAATTAGGTTTACCAGAGCTTCTTAACAAAAAATAATACTTTTAGCAAAAAATAATAATTTTCCTCGCTGATCTCAGTAGTTCTTCTTTACCTTTGCCCCCCCCCACTCCCACTCCCCCACTATTAAACAAAGTTAGGCCCCTGTGTGATTTACACAGGGCATAAGCTATATATATATATATATATATATATATATATATATATATATATATATATATATAACAGCAGAATTATATATATATATAGCAAAAAGAAAAACAATGTTTTTTTTTTTCCCAAACCTGTTCTTAGATCCCTTATGGCCCAATAGTCGCATTGCATTCAAGAGGAGAAACAAATGCTATGGACTTAAACCCTTCTTGTCAGCTGCAGACACCCACATTGGAATTTCATTCATTTCCATGTTTACCTTTAACTGCTTTTTTCTTCCTAAAATTCCAACCCCCTAATTAAAAAGGAAATTTTCTAAAAATGTAAAGAGGCATACTGTGCACATTTAAGACCAGACAGGTTTTTAAATTGGTCCTAACACTGAAATAAATGAATGCGTAAATTGAGCATGTTTCATTTATTTTATCCTGCAGACTGATGCCTCTGACGTAGGACTAGGGACGGATCTTTCCCAGGAGAGTATGGAGCATTTGGTATTGTACGTTAGCAGGAAGCTGCTTGCGTGAGAGACTTAGAGACCAGGTATGCTGTAAATCGAGAAAGAAGTGCCTAGCCGTCATAAAAGAACAAAATTAATCAAAAGCAAGGACCCAGCTGTCCAAATGCAGTTTTTGTAAGTCCCAAAAACAGCAACCTTGCATGGGCCCCAATTCTGCTGGGGGCCCTGGTCTGAAGTATTGAAAAGTAACATGAGGATGAACTGGAGGACAAAAAGGTACCACAGATACAGTGTACAGTGTGGTGGTGGATCTGTCTGTGTTTGCATCTCTAAAACTGGGGCTGGGTATTTGGTGAAACAGAATGATACCTTGTCATCTGTCAATACTGACCTTTCCATTAACGCGTTAAGTACCAAATTAATCTTTCTTTGAAAAAAATCAGAACACAAGCTCGAGACATAGGCCTACTGGCCATTTGCAGCAAACTCCTACCATTCTAAAGGTTTTCAAGTAAGAAGTGTCCGTAATCAGACCAGTGATATTTCACGTGGTCTGTGAAGCTCAACACAAAACAAATGGAGCTTTCCCATCACTGTGGGCTGGAAAACACAAAGAAATGTATAATGTTAGGCTTCAGTTTCGTATTTTATATTGAGGTGTCATAGAAGCATCTGAAGGGCTATATTTGCAGAATTAACAGATACATTTAAATGTAAACAAAATTAGAGTAAGTTATCATAACAATATAGTTAAAGAGAAAATTAAAATAACAGGTACATGCCGGTTAAAAATGCTCCTAAACATTACAAAGTAGCCTGTCCTCAAATGAGGACAAGGGCACTTAATAGGTTAAATTCTTCCTAGTTACTAATTTGATGTTCACTCAACACAAGACAATGACCTTAAACAGATTGGCTCTGTTTAAAAAACAACTTTCTTATACGTGTACTGAAATATGCTCCAAAGTGAGTTATAAAGTATAATTAAACCATAGCCATGAATAGGTCACATGTTGTAATGCTGAGAGCCCTTTTGTTAAGCAAGCACTCTCGTTTCTGAACTTAGTAATGTGTAATGAGAATGGATTTCTAATTACCATGCAGTGTATCTGTTAACTCTATGGGATCAATTACATTTACCCACATGAAATACAATTCTCCTTCATAGCATGGATGCAATTACATTACATTTGATTTGCATCTGCATCCTCAGTAAAAAACTTAACTACAATATGGCTCAGTGTTAAAATGAGGGATCATTAAATGTATCTATATACATTTTTTATTTTTAAAAGAAAAATAAGAGAAACTAAATAAATACTTAAGTTTACAGCAATAAATCACTAAAGTAATTCTCACAGGGCACATTGTAGGTGTTTGTCATAATAAATACCATACTATCTTCACACAACATTTTGCACGAAGGTATGTTCACAGCTATACACCAAAGCTATTAAATGGCCGTTTTCCCCCCCAGAAACATAAAGAAAATATGAAAAAGGAAGAGATCAGGGAAGGTGTTATTTCCAGAGAGGATGTGGGTACAGGACGCTGGCACATTGTTAGCCTTGGGCAGTTTATACAATGTTTTTCAGGATTTTCGTTTATGGGGGGACACCTTGCCAGTTTCCTGCTCCCAAGGCACAGAGCCCAGAGGGGCTGGAAGGAGTGCAGTAGTGCCTCTCGATGACGTTCGTGACATCTTGGCTTCCTAAACTGTGATGATTACTGCGGAGGGCACGATTACACTGCCCTCTTCCTCTACTGATTCACCAAGCTGTCTTTATAGAAGAATTAGTGGAACTAGTTAGCCTGTCACATTTTGTTTCCTGTAAACTTGAATACAGAGGAAAGTTTGTGTGTAGTGGATATTTACATTCATAACATGCATTCATGTATTCAAGTACTGTATATGAGTATGCAGGTATAGCATTGAGCATGAATCTGTGTATTGCTCGATCAATTAACATTTATATATACAATACATATGTTTGTAATTATTTTTTGTTGCTCATCAAGCATAGTTTAGGTGCTTCTAATACCACATCAAATCGTCAGTCGAATACCTAGTATCTTATTTGTGCTTCAATAACCAACATGTCCAATGATCCACAAGGAAAGGATTTATATCTTACCTCAATCTAAATACCATCTAAATACAAGCTCCCCTTGCAGATGAGGTGTGGTGAGGTAGAAATCAGTAGTCGTAGGAGCCATATGGCATGAGGCAGGCTTTGCAATAAGTCAGTTAGTTAAGTCCTTTAATATAGGTAAGGGAATACTGTTGAGCACAGCAAGCTTCTCCTGGGTAGGGTAGACATGGAAATGCACAAACCTACATTATTCATGTATAGTATGTCCAAAATGTCCAAAAGGACATTCTGACATTGGAAAGAGTAAGCAGACAAATCCCAGGACCTAAGGGAATGAGCTATGAAGCTAGGTTGAGGGTACAGAATTTATGTGGCCTTGAACAAAACAAAATTAGGGGGACTTCAATGAAGTCTTTGAAAACTTAAAAAGAGTTGAAACCAGGACCAGAAGACACAGATAGAAATCAGGTGGAGATAGACTTAAGACACAGGGACACTTCTTCACACAGAGGGCGGTGTGTATGGAAGGGTTTACACAGCCATGCAGTTGATCCTGAATCATTGGCATCCTTTAAGACCCCTGACAATATTTTGAGATTAATCAGCTTCCAGGAACAGGACGAGCATTGATGGCCCGAGTGGCCTCCTCCCGCTCATAAATTGTCTTCATCCACAGAGCTAGGTAGCACAAGTACATAACCATGTAAGCTGCATTAACTTGTACTGACCGGGAGCAACTTCCTTTTCTAGGGCCAGGGGAGAAGGTCAACACCTCAATCATCTCTTGGACTTGAGGAACCCATTCAGTCTCCATGTCTCAAGCCTGGCTTGGACTAGAGGAACCCATTCAGTCTCCATGCCTCAAGCCTGGCTTGGACTACAGAGGCATCCTTTGTTTTCATGCTCTTCCAATTTTTGGTCTCTTTTTAAGATGGTGCAGTGGTTTTGTGATGTAGACTACTGTCCACTGAAGGATGAGATCAGCCAACTCATTTTACTAGTGATCTAGGACTACTCTTGGACTCAATCAGAATTCCAAGACACTGGATACGACACTAGCCGCAATAGTTTCTTATGATTGTATCTTACATGATGTGGGTAAAACAATAAGAAACTATTGTAGCTAGTGCCTTCTCCAGTGTCTTGGAATTCTGATTGAGCGTTTTGAAGTTTTTGGATGAACTTAGTTAAGGCACGTCAAGACTAGTGCTAACCATGGTCTATGAATCCAGACGACAGTGTCCTAAACAGCAAATTTATCACATCAGATTGGTTCATTTCTCTTCCCTAGACCTGTCTTCTGTATTGAAGGAGTTAAAAACAAACTGCTTTCGTGCGAGTTACGCATACGCATATGCATTTTAGTTTCATTAAGATCAGGGTGTCACAGCAAACCTATAGCATAGTGCTTGATTTTAATGAGCAAATAGCAGTTTTTTCATTTAACATCCTGTCCCATATTTTCTTGGAGGAACAGAAAAATTGGTGAGTAAATGACTTTATGATAAAATTATTAATTTCAAGTAGACTGTTACATTTCCTTCACAGCTTAACACCTCCAAACAATCGTCATCTCATAACGCTAGCAGACTTGCGACGAGCTCCAGCTTTCATTTGTGCACATGCAGCATGTGGAATTGGATCTAATAGTAAGACAATACAGTCTAATGTTATACCACAACAGCCCATATGGAAAAAGTATGTATAATTCGCGGCCCCCCTCTCACAGTGACCACCGGCCCTCGTCCCCACACCACTGGCACCCAGTGTCCCCAAGCATACACCCCCGTCTCTTCCCCCATTTTTACTGTCTAACTGCGTATGCCTTAGCTGCAATATACATAGGCACTTAGAATTATGTTATGTTTATTTCATACTGCACATCATAAACAACAATATACAAAACAATTAGAAACAAAGCATTAATATCATACTGTTATCATATACACACGTATTGCACAATAACACAAAGCAAATTAAATATCTGCTTGCTGAAGCGGTTTTTATTTTAGCCAAAGAGGTGTTCACGTGTGGCAGCAATGCACTAGCAAAAGTCACAGGGCAGTGATGTCAGCTCCCTAGCAACAAGCCTTCTATGTTGGGAATGGATTATTTCAATGCAGCAGGTTTGTGCATTTGAGAAAGATGAGAGGAAGACTCATGAAATTAATTGGAGACTGTAGTTGATGAGAAGCAATTACCATCCGCAGTACGCATTAAAACGGTGTGCTGCTTTTTATACAGAAAAATGAGAAAAAGCAGATTGAGTAGAGGATTTATACTGGACCCTGACGCACCCGATAAAACGAGGGAGTGGTTGTACAGTATTTGTTAGCCTATTTGTTTTTCTATGGGTCTCTTGCTATATCGCGGCCCTCTATTTATAGCGGATTTATATTGGACCCCGACACCTGCGATATAGCGAGTGGGTGGTGTATTTTGTGTTAAGACTTCCAGAGAATCAGTTAATCTTGACATATTCACTGCATCTTTCCTTATTAGGAAGTGTACTTTTACTTGTCAGGAATACATTTATTTTCAAATGCAGCACACACAACTTACATAGCTGTGGAAATCTGGGTAATTTATCATGACAGCACAGTCCTCTTTTTTTATCAAATTGGAGACTAATTATACAATTGAAATGATTCCTTTTTTTAAATTAAATAGCTTATACTTAACAATACATCTACAATTTATGTTGCTTTTTTAATAATAGGATAGGTCCAACAAAAAACACAATTTCACAAATTCTACTTGTGTTTTTTTCACTATAAAGCAGGCTTTTGACTGTATTGCCTCTCTTATATGTCAGCACACAGATTGAAAATATGCATTACTGTTTCATAAAGGTGACCAGTTTGTAGTTGTTTGTGATGCATTTTAAAACAAATGTTAATATGAATTAATGTTAAAAACATAGTCTCTTTGAACCATTGCAAGTATACTGTGTATACTCACAGTCACAAAGTAATTTACACCTGTTCATTGTGTTTTTGTATGTGCTATTTGGAGTTCCATGTTATTCATTCCTATCCTTATCGTGGCTCTGATAAGTATTTGTACACTTGGTATACAAATCCTTACTGGATCCAGCGTACCAGTATGTATGTATGACAACCATAGAAACTTCATACGATGTCGAGGCAACACTAACATTAAGCAGTCATATATGACTCAACATATAAAATCCAAAATGTCTGCCTTATATGTTGAATTTTTCATTGTATGTGACAATGTTTATACTTGTATGTTAAATTCACAACATATAAAGTTAAATATATTATACATACATAACATAGAAGAAGCGATTTTTTCCATATGAGAGGTTTCATAATAAAGGTTTAAATGAAACAGTAACTTTATTTAAAAAAAAGGGTTTCAATCCTAGTACCTTGATTATATTGGCTCACTCATTATCACTGATATGACAGCCTCAATAGGTGAGAATCGATAATGAATTGGGACCAATGTTGAAATGCTTTGTTTGAACTATATTTTCATGTTTGCTGCAGTCTGTAGAGTACTGAAGGGCCTGCTACCACTAAAGAAAGAAACAGATGATGCCAATAATGAAACTGTTACCCCAAAGACCCTTACACACTGTATGTTTTTCTGTTTTGATTTTGCACCTGTCAAACAAATCAGAAGAATGAATGATTATCTGAGTCAATGATTCTTGTGGTTTGTTTTAACAACTTTGTAAAGGAAAAAATCAAAAGCTGTACTTTTTAACTCGCAGTGGATTACAGCTCACCTGCCAGTACCTCCCCACAGACACTCAGAATACACAAATACTGAAACATTCCAAACTCAAACTAAGCATTGGAACCAGAGACATTGACCTAAATCAGGGATACACAACCTGCAACCTGTGGGCCGCTTACGGTTATTAAAGTTATTAAAGTAGGGAATGACGTTAAAGTAGCGAGTGACGTCATTACAATGTGCTTCGCGCATTGCCAGGGTGCATCAAGACAACCGTCATTTTATATTCTGAAAATGGATACTTTTATTTTCAAAAGAAAAGTGGGTACTGAAACAGAAATAACACAGCAGAGGTCAGTGAAAAAGGAAAGCCTGAGCATTCAAGAAGAGCATCGAGTTGTTCAGAAAGATTGGGAAGCATCATTTTGTGTAATTGAAAAACAGGGTAAGCCATATTGTCTGCTTTGCTCATCTTTCCTGACAGTTTGCAAGATGTATAACATAAAACGAAACTCGGCATGCAGAGTTATACAAAAAGTACCTTACTGGTAGTGAGTACAGAATCTTAAAAATAAGGAATCTGAAATGGGATATAGAAATGCAAATGTCGTCACTTTCTGCTGCCTTGACTGAGTCTCAGTTGGTGACTTTAGCGTTGTTTCATATTTGCTGGCTTTTAGCAAGAAAATGCAAGATGTTTAGTGATGGGAAACTTGTGAAAGAATGGCATCCAGTGAAGTGCTTTTTCAACATATGAGAAACAAGACGAAGTGATTCATAAAATATTTATGTTGCAACTCAGCAGAGATACAGTTAGTCGCCGTATTCAGCTTTTAGCTGACAATCTGTCAGATCAGTTACGGGGGAAAATAGGAGAGGCTAGCGCAATAAGCCTGGCACGTGACGAGTCAACAGATAAGGGACGTCGCACAGTTATGTGTGTGGGTGAGGTGTATTAACAGGGATTTTGAAATTGCAGAGGAACTTCTTGCATTGCACGGATTGCTCGCGGAGAAAATACAAGAAGTCTTCTAATTTTGGAGTTGAATTTAAAAATGTAGTCGCAGTAACGACAGATGGCTCACGTTCCATGACTGGAAAACATAAAGGTATGGTCAGTTTTATTCAAAAAGAGAAACCAGGCCTTATTGCTATCCACTGTTTGATACATCAGTAAGCTCTGTGCTCAAAACTGGGAAGTGGTCGCTTGCAGGAAGTTATGAAAACTGTTAATGAGACTGTAAACAAAATTCGCAAACATTCGCTGCAACATGGTTTGTTTGTTCAACTTGTTTTGAGTGTACAGGATAGCAACTATGAAGACCTACTTTACCACACAGAGGCACTCTGGCTCAGCAGGGCTCGGGTCATGCAGAGATTTTCTGAGTTGCTCTCAGAAATACGCAAAATGCACGATTTAGTTGAGTTTAGCGATGACAGTGGCTGCTGGATTTGTCATTCCTCACAGATTTAACTCTGATGCTAAATCGTCTGAATTGGGAACTCCAAGGAAAAGACAGGCATCTGAACATTATTTTCCAGAAGATTTTGACCTTCATGAACAAACTTGATCTGGTCATCATGCAAATGCAAAAAAAAAGATCTAACACTCTTTCACAATGTCTGTTCAAGTGTAGAAAAGTTGGATATGGAGGAAAACCTGGACACAGGTGGTTATGCTGTGTTGCTTACTGAGGTAAAAGAAAACTTTGAATCCAGATTCACTGAGTTGGAACAACTGAAGAAACCAGTTCAGTTTGTCGAGAATCCCTTTGATTTCCCAGTTGCAAACGCAGGCGAGATTGTTGAATGTCTCGGCATTGCAAAAGAAGACATGGAAAACGAATTGCTTGAGCTGCAAACAGAAGGGAGAAACTGCAGAGGAGCAAATGCAGAGGGTACTTTAGAAATGTGGAAATGCATTGGAAAAATAAGTCTTAAGAAATGCAGCAGCAGAAATCCTATCAGTGTTTGCTACAACATACACATGTGAATCAACATTTTCTGTGATGGGGAGGATTAAAGCAAAACTCAGATCCATCTAACTGACAAGCATGTGGAGGCAGAGCTGAGATCCACTGTTACTTCACTTGTGCCAGATTTCAACACCATCGCTCAAAGTGGTAATGCCCAGCAGTCCCACTGAGCCACAGTAAGTCCATTTTAATTTTGCTATGTTCTGCTATGCTTTGAGTGTATATGTGGTAACAGTTCACTGTGATTAAAGGTCATACATACTAGTTATATAGCTAGAAACATGTATATATTGATAGATATCCTATGTGTATTGCAGCTACAAATGAAATTGCGGAAAATGGTCATATTATTTTTAGCTAACGTATATGCGGCCTGTTTTAAGAAATAGTTACATCGATTTTTTTGAATAAGCGGCCCGTGATAAAAGTTGAGTTGCGCACCTTTGACCTAAATACTAGTAAAAAGTCAGTAGTACCCACAATGCCAAGCAGCAATAGGCAAGTGTCTTTAATTACTGTATATTTACATAGTAGTTACTTGGTAAATACATGTGTACTTACACATAATTACAATGTTATTATTCACAGTTACAATGTACATCATTTGTAAATCATTATGCAGGATATAATCCTAACCCTGAACCATATAACCCTATCCCAAACACTAACCCTGAACTCTAAACCTAACCCTAGCCCCCCCCCCCCCAACCCTAACTTTTTTCTGATATTGTGTACTTACATGTACCATGCAAAAAAATGTACACAGTAAGAACTTTGTAACTATGCATAATAACATTGGGAGTTACTGAATTTGAAGAAGGAATCTATGAAAAAGACCTAGGAGTTTATGTTGACTCAGAAATGTCTTCATCTAGACAATGTGGGGAAGCTATAAAAAAAGGCCAACAAGATGCTCAGATATATTGTGAAAAGTGTCAAATTTAAATCAAGGGAAGTAATGTTAAAACTTTACAATGCATTAGTAAGACCTCATCTAGAATATTGTGTTCAGTTCTGGTCACCTCGTTACAAAAAAGATTAATCCTCAAACTGAACGCAGTAGGGATTCAAGGAAATGCATGCATATGGATTAGGGAGTGGTTAACATGTAAAAAATAGAAAGTACTGATTAGAGGAGAAACCTCAAAATGGAGTGAGGTAACCAGTGGTGTACCACAAGGATCAGTATTAGGTCCTCTGCTATTCCTAATATACATTAATGATTTAGATTCTGGTATAGTAAGCAAACTTGTTAACTTTGCAGACGACACAAAAATAGGAGGAGTGGCAAACACTGTTGTAGCAGCAAAGGTCATTCAAAATGATCTAGACAGCACTCAGAACTGAGCAGACACATGGCAAATGACATTTAATAGAGAAAAGTGTAAAGTATTGCACGCAGACAATAAAAATGCGCATTATAAATATCATATGGGAGATACTGAAATTGAAGAAGGGATCTATGAAAAAGACCTAGGAGTTTATGTTGACTCAGAAATGTCTTCATCTAGGCAATGTGGGGAAGCTATAAAAAAAGGCCAACAAGATGCTTGGATATATTGTGAGAAGTGTTGAATTTAAATCAAGGGAAGTAATGTTAAAACTTTACAATGCATTAGTAAGACCTCACCTAGAATATTGTGTTCAGTTCTGGTCACCTTGTTGCAAAAAGGATATTGCTGCTCTAGAAAGAGTGCAAAGAAGAGCAACCAGAATTATCGCAGGTTTAAAAGACATGTCGTATGCAGACAGGCTAAAAGAATTGAATCTATTTAGTCTTGAACAAAAAAGACTATGCGGTGATCTGATTCAAGCATTCAAAATCCTAAAAGGTATTGACTATGTCGACCCAGGGGACTTTTTTGACCTGAAAAAAGAAACAAGGACCAGGGGTCACAAATGGAGATTAGATAAAGGGGCATTCAGAACAGAAAATAGGAGGCACTTTTTTGACACCCTGGGATCCTTCAAGAAGCTGCTTGACGAGATTCTGGGACCAATAAGCTACTAACAACCAAACGAGCAAGATAAGATGTAAACTTTCTTAAGATGTAAACTTCATAAGATGTAAACTTTCTTATGTTCTTAAGTATGTGTAAGCAAATACACAGTAATTAGAGACACTTAATGTAAAGTGTTACCCAGCAATAAGCATATGCTGATGTAACTTTTGCTACTGCAGCTGTTTAAAAATCATGAATTAAATAATGGAATGATGGAAGGAATGATTACTCTAATGATGGAAGGAATGATTACTCTAATGCTGGTGTGTAAATATTCCCTCGGTTACATGCATTGCTACTTCATTATTCCATATTTAGAAACCTCAGACATTTCATCCACCAGTTGAAAACAAGCAAAACTTTGAAAAAGTAAACAAAGATTTAAGAAAACCTTTAAAATAACAAGAGCAGCACTATTTACTGGTTTGTAATCGCAGTAAAAATCCTTTGTTCAGGCATTACCTTGGTCGTAGAAGTTTTGTGTACCTTTCTGACATGATTAATTACCGGACGATAATACCCTCTATCACAGTTCCTTATTTAAAACTGAAACTAGCCATAATAAATCAATATGGATACATTGTCTATTCTGTAAATCTACTCATGTATCATAAATCTAACTTTACAAGCTTTCATCCGTGTCAGAAATGAAAACACTTTTTTTTTCTAAAGCCCTCTGCTGTATCCTTGTCAAATGTTCTTTTTTGGCATAGGTCTGATTGTTATTTGTGAGGCCCGCTGGGATGAAGGGCGGCACTTTGATGTGATAAGTGATTTAGTGTTAAAAGGAAACAAACAAATGGCTCATACTGTACTATAAAAACACCAGGCAGGAAATCCCACCAACTTCAAAAAACCTCCTTCCACAACAATAGCCAGAGACCTTCTTTTTGTCATGTTGGGCATGGCATCGCGAAAAATTGCACAATATACCCCAGGAAACTATTATTCATTTCTCCATCAAATGGTTTTTTGTTCAATGTTAATTTGTTATTTCAGTCACTTTTTGTACCCAGCATGGTTCTACATATTGGCTTCCTTTTTCTCATGCTACTATGATTTGTAAAATTCCATAGAAATTACTTCTCAGGCAATCCATACAACGAAAAAACTGGCTCTATATCTAATTTACATTGATTACATTGTTTCATTGTTCCACAGTGGGTGAATATTGTTATAATGTGTTTAAGTCTTGGGAAGTGTCACTGAACCAACCCATTGGCCAGTCTTATAGTGCTGCAAGTTTTATGATGATAAAGTGCTTCAGGTTATATATGTTGAGAGAAATGATTTCAGTGAACCACAGACAAACACAATGGGTCCAGCTCACTGACAGTGGTGTGTTTCCTTTTCTTTTCAATCTGTAATGTTTTGTTTACATTCTGTTGGTTATACAGTGGCTCTCAAAAGTATTCACCTCCCTTGGACTTTTCCACATTTTCCACAGTCCAAGGGGGGTGAATACTTTTGAGAGCCACTGTATTTCGTTTGTGCGAGACATCCCTAACTTCAAAATGCTTAATCAATATTTTAATGTAACATTTCAAGGTCTATGTTAAAGCATCAGGTGAGGCAGACAGAAGTTTTGGCTGGTACATGTGAGATCTCATTGTTACATATAGCTGCGCTGTCTCAGTGCCATGGTATATGTATTATTGGAAATAAAAAGTAAATACATGCATGGGCATTGAATTAACTTTAAGACCAAAATTGATTCCCAGACTCTTTTAAACATCATTTTAAGGATGTCAGTGTACCATCGAGCAGTTCCTTAAACTTCCTTATGACATACTTGAATGCTTTAATAGACCATTGAAACTTAAAACTTCACTCAACTGGCCACATTGAATTCATTTTTTCACGAATATCAATTGTATCTGTTAAAGAAAATGTAATTCAAAAAATGTAATTGGAATACACACACAAGCAGGGTAAAATAGAAACTGAACTTCCAGAGGGGCAACAGATTGTACAATCTCACATCCTTTTATGATACAATTGTGTACTTATATATATATATATCGTGCAAAAAGACTACCACATTAAGTACATTGCAACTATGCATAATAACATTGTAATTATGTGTAGGTACACAGGTATTTACTATGTAATGCCTATGTAAATCACAGTAATTAGAGACACTTCATGTAAAGTTCTACCCATGTCTATTATTTTAAGTACTTCTAATAATTCTCACAGGCTCAATGATAATTTACTGTACCTTATGTTTTCTCTTTCCTTCAGCTCTTTCCTCTGACAAATATGTTACTCAAATGGGCATCACATTTTTTTTTTCTCACTCAATTAAAACAGAAGAAATCAATCACTAGGGCATGGAACAAGGGAAGCAGGATGCCAGGCAAGCCAGACACTTAAATCAGAACCTTCTTTTAATTGAACTGGGGGGTTAAATTTATCCTGTGAATGCGTGGGTGTGCACTTCAAGCAAAGTACCCTCCAAAAATAGCGGTTATTGTAAACTGTGAGTGAAAGACAATGAGTAAAGATGTTAGGGGGGTCCAGATACAATGCTATCCAGACGTTAGCAGGGACACCGTGGTCTGGAATGAGGGCGATAGGAAGGACTGGAAGGAAGTTGAAGATGCTTTTATCCAGCAGTAGACTGATAACAGCTTCTGATCATAACCACCCCTGGCAGCTATTTTCCTGTTACTAATGCTTTGCTCCAATAATTGTGTAATGTGAAGAAGTGGTATTTGCTGGAATTGTCTGCCTCTTTTAGATTATTGTTTTCTTATAAAGTGCTATCTTGTATCTGGCTTATACGTTAGTATTGAAATACTGAAAACAGTGAACTGAAGGGCCTTTATACAGTAGTGTGCAATTGTGCACTGTAAATTGACCACATATCGTGAAACAACCAGGGAGCTATGTGCAGGGTCATTGGGTGTCATGCAAAGAGACAATTGAGCAAATTGACAGCTAATATATAGTACAAAGTGAAATTACAGCATACAGACTCAACAGTTGTACTAATATCAGGTCCTGTTTGAGTGATTTTGGAATACCCTTTACAAAAACTATTGATGTAATGACACATTGATTATAAATACAGAGAAAAGTGTGATTTCATTTGTTTTATTTAGACTCAACCTTTATGCACTAAATTAGAAAAGAAAAACCCAAATCCTAAACCCCTGTGATCCCAATATCAATATCAATATTTATTTTATATAGTGCCTTTCATAGTGGATCACCATCACAAAGCGCTTTACAAGATAGTGAGGAACAATTGCATAATACATTAAATACAGTGAAATACAGGGCATAGTACATTAAATACAACATTAAAAAACAATGCAAACACATTACATATAGGAATAATACATTAAATAAAAGGCTAGGATATGAATTCTAAACACTGTGGATGCATGTGTCAAGCAGAATCTAACAGATAAGATGGGGTGAAAAACCTAAAATAGAAATTTAGACAACAGCCAATAACAGATATCAGGCTTAGAGAGCATTAAAAGCAACAGAGAACAAGTGAGTCTTGAGAGTTGATTTGAAACAAGTGATTGTGGGAGCTGCATGCACTAAAGCTGGGAGAGAGTTCCAGAGAGTCGGGGACATGAAACTAAAAGAGCGCTCTCCGAGTGTGGTGCACTTTTACTTGGGTATAACAAGCAGGTCTGAGTCAAAGGACCTCAGCTTGCATGAAGGGACACAGCGGGTCAACAGGTTGGAGATACTCTGGACCTGTGTGATGGAGGGCCTTTTAGGCAAGCAGGAGACTTTTGAAAGTAATCCGGAATTTATCAGGTAGCCAGTGCAGTTGGGCAAGACATGGGGTAATGTGATCATGTTTTTTACAGCTGATAAGGATCCTAGCAGTGGCATTTTGAACCAGTTGCAGTATGTTTATGGTGTGTGACGAAGACCACCGTAGAGAGAGTTGTGGTAGTCGATTCAAGAGGAGATGAATGCATGACGAGTATATCTGCATCTGGGAGGGATAGGTGGGGACGGACCTTAGTTTCAGAGGTGGTAGAAGGAAGATTTGACTACAGAGGAGATTTGGGCATCAAAGGAGAGGTTACTATCCAGAAGTACAACAAAGCTTCGTACAGTGGGGAAGGCAGCAGCAGACAGTTTCCAAGGTTCAAGGCAGCAATATTGAGATTCTTGAGTTTTCAATCCTACTAGAAGTTCAGCTTTGTTGGTGTTGAGCTGAAGAAAAATTGGCAGACATCCAGGCCTCAATGTCTTGGATGCAAGCTGAGAGCCGAACCATGGCAGAGGGACATCCAGGGTCTAGTTTTAGGTAGAGCTGGGTGTCATCTGCATAGGAGTGAAACATGAGGCTATGTTGGCGAAAGCAGCAGTTAGGTCAAGGAGGACAAGTACAGAGGGAGCAGCAGCATCAGCATTCAGCAGGAGATCATTTACAATCCGGAGCAGAGCAGTTTTGGTACTGTGATGTGGCCAGAAGCCAGAGTGCAGAGATTCAAGCAAATTGTTATTCTTGAGATGTTTCATCAGCTGGCTGGCTACAGCCCTTTCAAGAGTTCTGGAGAGAAAAGGAAGATTGGATATGGAACGGAAGTTGGATAAGACAGTCGGGTCAAGGGAGGGTTTTTTGAGCACTGGTGTTACTCAGGCAGTCTTGAGGGCAGCAGGAACCAGGCCTGAGACCAGGGATAGGTTGAGAGTGTGCATAATGGAAGGAGCAAGATCAGAAGCACAGAGACGGACAAGATTTGTTGGCCAGGAGTCCAAGGGGCACGTGGAAGTAGTTGATTTCAACAATAGGCTGGAGACATTAGTAATGGAGAGAGGAGAGAAGGAAGAGAAAGCAGGAGGGGCAATCGGAGGAGAGTCAAGGTGGTCAACTACTATGCTGGGTTTGTGGTAGGAGAGCGTAGAATAAAAGTTGTCGATTTTGTTCTGAAAGAGGAGATATCATTGCAGTTAAGAGAGGAGGATGAATCGTGGAGGTGGATTTATCGATGGCTGTATGCACGATTTGGTCAGTGGTTTTGAAGAGAATATTTGGTTTACCGTGTCCCAGAGATATGAGTTCTGAGAAGTACTTCACCCTGTTAACAGCGAGCGTCTGTAGCTACTGAGGTGATCAGACCTGAGAGCACAGTAATTAAGGATATCATTATGCTTGATGAAATGTGCTTGAAATAAGGTTACATCAGAAAAGCCATATTCCCTGAATATACAGCATGCGTTTGGTTTAAATGTAATTAAATAAATCAGTTTCCAAGGCGTGACATACACCTTTTAATTTACTTATACCCATTTCTGCTGGGTTGTCTTAATTGTTTCCAGTGCATGTCAGTGTCGTGGAAGTATATTCAACCTTTTGGAGTTGTATTTATGTATGTATATACACATATTAACTAGTTACTAACAGAGACTAAATAGTCTATTTAAATTATTTAAACTGTGCCAGATTAAAATATTTCTGCCAATAAAATCAATATTAAACAGTGCAGAACCCCCTGCAGTGTTTACAAGAAACACATTATTTGACCTTTGCTGTATCCATAGGCGCCTAAACCATCAGGCAAAATGGGACACATGCCCTCTTCCCCCTTTGAATATGGAGGGGGGGGGGACCCTCGGCTCCACTTGACTCTTTCTTCGACCTGCGTTTACAAATATCCAGCAATATCAAGCAATTCATTCAGCTTCTCAACTGCCATTTCTTCAGTTGCTGACTGCCTGAATGCGTTTGAAATCAGGGTTTCCTGATTAGAACCAGCAGCTCTCCCCTTCCACTCCCTTGTCACTCCCGCAGCACCCACCCCTACAGTCCACCTGCCAATCTTCACACTCGCTTCAGCTGCTACTCTGGTTCATCGGCACACCCCTCCCCAGCTCTGATACAATATTATAGAAGGTAAAGATGTTAACTTAGTTTCAATTCTCATAGCAACACTATAATTTCTAGATCATCGAGTCATTGAATGGGGTGATCTGTCTGTTACCTTTCAATCCAGGGATCCTCGGCTCCTAAAAATCGAACTCTTGGCAAATTTCTAATGTCTTTTAGGGATGTATTTAGGGATGTTTTATGTGAAGTTTAAACTCAGGTCCCTCTTCTCTATAGTCAGCATTCCCCTCTTAGAAAAGAAAACCATAGGTCCTGTCCACTCACTAGAATCTCTCAGAATAACCTTGGACACTTGTCCCCTCAAAGCACACCTCCCTCCTGATAAACTGCAATGCATTTCAAAATGGAATCTCCTTTCACTCTTGGGACATTTCAATTTCGCCATTTGCATCATTCCTCAAGGCAAGACTTTCATTTCTTGTCTCCTTGTTCTCTCTACCACAGCAAAAAATCTCAACTCCCACATTAATATTTGGGATGTGGATCAGGATGTGGACTTAACCCTCCTGCACTGGAACAGCCTTTCTCTGTTCTACAACAATTTCATATCTTCCCCCCACGATCTCTTTCTACATACTGATGCTGTTCACTCCAAGATACACAGTTGTAGTCAAAAGTTTATATACCCCAATGGAAATTTATAATTACTAGAAATTTCTCAAACAAATATTGGAAAAATATTTTGTAGCAAAAAGTTTGCTTTTGTGGATGAGGAAAAAAATAAGTTACAATAAATGTCTACAATTATTTATTTCAGCAATTTATTTTTTGCAAAACTCCAAAATTGCTAATTCAAAAGCATTCATACCCTGGCAAGTAAAATTAAATTAATAGCTAGACAAAGCACCTTTAGCAATAATAACCTCTTTTAAACATTAAGGATATTTGTCAATGAGTTTTGGCATAATTCTTTAGTGATTCTTGACCATTCATCAACGCAAAATTGTTCCAGTTTATTCAAATTCCGAGGAATTCTCTTGTGCACAGCCTTCTTCAACTCATACCAAAGACTCTCAATCAGATTTAGAAAAATGCTAAAAATGCTAAAATAAATAATCTATTTTTGTAACTTTTTTTCCCTCATCCACAAAAGCAAAACTTTTGCTGCAAAAGATTTTTTCCAAGAAATTTCTAGTAATTATAAATTCCCATTGGGGTATGTAAACTTGTAACAATCTACCTTTGACCCAAAAGGCCAACACAACATTCCCAGAATAAGAAATCGGTTACTACCAAAAAACTCCTTAAAAATGACATAAAGAGTAGCTGGCAGAAAGGCAGATACACAGCAAAAATAGGATTGCTAGGTTCGTTTACGTGCAAAACATTTAATTTCAAAAACATCTGTCCAACACACACAGATTATCAAACAATTTTATGACCCACAGTACCTCGGGTAGCTGCTGACCCATGCACATAAAACCAAGTTGAAACAGAAATAGGATGGTGGTAAATCCACCGGTAAGCCTACAGAGGGAATAAATACATAGAAAATAATGTCCAGTAGAAATGTCCCAAAATAATAGTCCAGTATCATAAACAAACAAAAAATAGAAAAAAACCCAGAAAAAATCAAAATTCAGTTTGTAATCCACCATACAAAAATAAAGTAAAAAGAAATGAGACAAACATCCGCCGAAAAAAAAAAAAAAAAAATCAGTTCGGTCTCACCGGTTTGTGTGGTTGTCCAGGTCCAAAAAACACTGCTGTAATCCAAAGTCCAATGGAATGTCTTGTTTTCCTCCAGGAAATAGCAATGAAAAAAATAAATGCCAGCAACGTTTGCTAAACGAAGAACATTGTCTAAAACTGTAAAATACTAAAGCTAGATAAACATAGTATACATCTAACTTTATGCAGTGTTGCATTAACACATCTAAGTTTAGTAAACCTGTACACATGTAGCTACCCGACGGCAAACCTTCAGCAGCAAACTAACCAGAGTCCAAACTCCCAACAGGAAAAGGTGCCATCCCATAGTGCATTAGTGCAGGGTTTATAAAGGTCAAGGTCCTCCAACATATTTAAAGGGGCAATGTTTCCTAAAACCCACTCTTAAAAGGGTAACAGTAAGCATACATTGAAGTATCATATATTCTGACTTTAAACAACACATTTTGAATACCTGGCCAGGCTAAAAAGTGGTGCGCTTACATGGACCACTTATATAATATTTACTTTTGTGTGACAGGCGTCACAAACTTTTGACTACAAATGTATCTTATGCCCAATAAGTATTGCTAGTATGCATGGAGTGGGAGCCATCTCTCCAACGGGACCACCAGAGATTTCCTCCCAAGGTTTTATTTTTTCTCTCCACTGAACAGAGTCTTTAATTGCCCTAACAAAAAAAAAAAAAAAAAAAAATGTGTTCATTATGTATTCATTGTTTTGCACTGGTGGCACAGTTGCAGGGTGCTGGGGGTCTCTTTTGGGGGTAAGTGAAGCTCACTTCCCAACCTTAGAAGCCCAGCCACCGCTGGCTTCACCCTCTGCTAGGAAGGTTCTCCGTGAGACAACGGGGACCCTGGCCAAATCTACCTAATTCTCTTTCGTCTTCCCATTTTTCCCCTTGGGGGAAGTATCGGTTGCTTCCCAGCCTCGGAGACTGATCAGTTTGGTCTCACCTCCACGAGGGGAATCCCCTTGCTCACCTCTAAGGTTCCACAAGGGGAACCCCCTTCCTCATCTCTAAGGTTCGCTCACCTCCACGAGGGGAATCCCCTTGCTCATCTCTAAGGTTCGCTCACCTCCACGAGGGGAATCCCCTTGCTCATCTCTAAGGTTTCACAAGGGGAACCCCCTTATCTCTAAGATTTGGTCTCACCTCCACGAGGGGAATCCCCTTATTCATCTCTAAGTCACAAAACACTTCTCTCTTATTATCAATACCCAAGGTTCTTCCTCCATGAAGAACATGACTGAGTGATACATGCAGAGGGTACAAAGCTTTCAGTATTTTCAGCTTATATGCTTATGGTGATTTTTGAAGGCTTATTTTGTGTAAAAAACATCAAATTGTGCACCGGTATGTACAGTCAGAGACAAAAGTATTTGGGTAATTAACAACAATGAGAAAAACCACAAAGAAAGTAATTTCTATCATTTTTAATTGTTCTATTGAAAGATATACATTAAAGTAGAGATTCAGCTTTATCATTAAAAAAATGACATGCATAAAATGAAAAATAACATGTAAAACTAATTTCATACTTTGACAAAAGTATTTGGGTACCCTTACATTAGTATTTTGTGTGCCCACCCTTTGCTTCCTTTACAGCTTGCAGTCTTTTTTTGTATTTTGAAACCAGTTCCTGGCATCTTTCCAGATATTTTTGCCCTTTCTTCAACACATACAGCTTTGAGTTCTGCAATTGACTTTGGTTTCTTATTCAAGTCTGGCCCTATTTACAAACTAACGAGAAACAAAAATAACGGTCAGAAAAAATCTAATTAGCATAGAGATTGTGGATGGCAACAGGTCTGAAGTTAATTCAGTTTCAATTTAAAATTATGTTTTATTATCTACGAGTCCTACAACAATGTGAAGCATCAGCATGGTTTGCATCAGCATGGTTTGTTTTGTACTGTAGGCTATTACATTTTGGATAGACAAAAAAAAAGCCTGCTAGGTATTCATTTGATTTTACTACTGTACTGTTTAAGCTTATTGTACATATCTATGTTTTTACATAATGTAATGTGTACAAACACATTAATGTTATTTTAATATGCCCTCATATTTATTAGGCTATTCATTTTTTAACTGTATGTATTTATTTATTTATTTTACTAAATAAACATACATCGATTGAAAACATACAAATGCATATATAGTGTTTTAATTAATTAGTGTTGATATATATATATATATATATATATATATATATATATATATATATATATATATATATATATATATATATATATATATATATATATATATATATATATATATATATATTGTGAAGATAGAGGGCAAAATGGATGCAGCAAAGTACAGAGAAATCCTGGAGGAAAACCTGCAAGAGATCTGGGACTTGGGAGAAGATTCATCTTCCAGCAGGACAATGAACACAAACAAACATACAGCCAAAGCCACACTGGAGTGGCTTAAAAACAAAAAGGTCAATGTTCTGGAGTGGCCCAGTCAAAGCCTGGACCTCAATCCAATTGAGAATATGTGGAAAGAGAAAATTGCTGTTCACCAAAGGTCCTCATCCAACTTGACGGAGCTTGAGCAATTTTGCAAAGAAGAATGAGCAAAAATTGCAGTGTCCAGATGTGCAAAGCTGGTAGAGACTTATCCAAATAGACTCATGGCTGTAATTGCTGCCAAAGGTGCCTCTACCAAATATTGACTCAAGGGGTTGAATACTTATGCAATCAATTATTTTCTGTTTTGTATTTGTAATTTATGTAGAACAATTTGTAGATTTTATTTTTCACTTTGACATTATGGACTTTTTTGTGTTGATCAGTGGCAAAAACTCTTAATTAAATCCATTTTGATTCCATGTTCTTACACAATAAAATGTGGAAAAGTCCAAGGGGGGTGAATACTTTTGAGAACCACTGTATATATATATATATATATATATATATATATATATATATATATATATATATATATATATATATATACTATTACCAAAAGTTTTAGGCAGGTGTGAAAAAATGCTGTAAAGTAAGAATGCTTTCAAAAATAGACATGTTAATAGATTATATTGATCAATTAACTAAATGCAAAGTGAGTGAACAGAAGAAAAATCTAAATCAAATCCATATTTGGTGTGACCACCCTTTACCTTCAAAACAGCATCAAGCATCAATTCTTCTAGGTACACTTACACACAGTTTTGAAGGAACTTCGGCAGGTAGGTTGGCCCAAACATCTTGGAGAACTAACCACAGTTCTTCTGTGGATTTAGGCAGCCTCAGTTGCTTCTCTCTCTTCATGTAATTCCAGACAGACTTGATGATGTTGAGATCAGGGCTCTGTGGGGCCATACCATCACTTCCAGGACTCCTTGTTCTTCTTTACGCTGAAGATAGTTCTTAATGACTTTCGCTGTATGTTTGGGGTCGTTGTCATGCTGCAGAATAAATTTGGGGCCAATCAGATGCCTCCCTGATGGTATTGCATGATGGATAAGTATCTACCTGTACTTCTCAGCATTGAGGAGACCATTAATTCTGACCAAATCCCCAACTCCATTTGCAGAAATGCAGCCCCAAACTTGCAAGGAACCTCCACCATGCTTCACTGTTGCCTGCAGACACTCATTCGTGTACGCTCTCCAGCCCTTCGGCGAACAAACTGCCTTCTGCTACAGCCAGATATTTCAAATTTTGACTCATCAGTCCAGAGCACCTGCTGCCATTTTTCTGCGCCCCAGTTCCTGTGTTTTCGTGCATAGTTGAGTCGCTTGGCCTTGTTTCCACGTCGGAGGTATGGCTTTTTGGCCGCAAGTCTTCCATGAAGGCCACTTCTGACCAGACTTCTCTGGACAGTAGATGGGTGTACCAGGGTCCCACTGCTTTCTGCCAGTTCTGAGCTGATGGCACTGCTGGACATCTTCCGATTGCGAAGGGAAGTAAGCATGATGTGTCTTTCATCTGCTGCAGTAAGTTTCCTTGGCTGACCACTCGTCTCACGGTCCTCCAACGTTGCTCGTTTCTTTGTACTTCTTCAAAGAGCTTGGACAGCACATCTGGAAACCCCTGTCTGCCTTGAAATTTCTGCCTGGGAGAGACCTTGCTGATGCAGTATAACTACCTTGTGTCTTGTTGCTGTGCTCAGTCTTGCCATGGTGTATGACTTTTGACAGTAAACTGTCTTCAGCAACCTCACCTTGTTAGCTGAGTTTGGCTGTTCCTCACCCAGTTTTATTCCTCCTACACAGCTGTTTCTGTTTCAGTTAATGATTGTGTTTCAACCTACATATTGAATTGATGATCATTAGCACCTGTTTGGTATAATTGTTTAATCATACACCTGACTATATGCCTACAAAATCCCTGACTTTGTGCAAGTTAATGCGTAGAAGAATTGATGCTGTTTTGAAGGCAAAGGGTGGTCACACCAAATATGGATTTGATTTAGATTTTTCTTCTGTTCACTCACTTTGCATTTAGTTAATTGATAAATATAAACTATTAACATGTCTATTTTTGAAAGCATTCTTACTTTACAGCATTTTTTCACACCTGCCTAAAACTTTTGCACAGTACTGTATATATATACACAGTGGTTCTCAAAAGAGTATATATATATATATATATATATATATATATATATATATATATATATATATACATACAAATATATGAATAATGAACTAACTAAAATACAGATAACTGCACTTCGAATGTAATGTAGAACAGTTCAAAAGCGCTGTAACATCGAGTCAAACTGTTGAAATTTACTTCTAACACTGTTTGATCAATAAAGGTATTGAAAGGTTGGTTGGGTAAGTTTTTTCAGTAGTATTTTATACTCACTTCGTTTTATTACGCGCATCATTTTCATTCCAAATGGAACTTTGGAACTGAGAGGTCCGGGCGGTTTTATGAATAAAGGTTTGGGCGGGTTTTTCGTCAGCACTATGGTGCTCTCGCCGATTTATAATAATAATTTATTTGGCTGATGCTTTTTTTCCAAAACGAGTTACAATTAGTTATATTACATACAAATTCTAGTAAATTCTAGTACGCAGCAGCAGTGTCCTTGTATTGAACCCAGGACCCTCCAGTCAACAATCCAGAGCCCTAACCACTACTCCACACTCCACATTCCTGCATACATGTAGAATGCGTAGCTCTCAGGACTAAAATACCAGACCTAAAAGTTGGACTTGTTTTTGTTTTTTTGTTTGAGGTTAAGAATATATTTACATTTTTCGCTACATTTTTTTGCTCAGGTTTTGGGGAGGTCTTGTTAGTTTAGTAATTTGTTAATTTAGTTAGCTCATTATTCATATATTTGTGTGTATATATATATATATATATATATATATATATATATATATATATATGTATATGTTTGTTTTTTGGCAAAGTATGAAATTAGTCTTTGTATGTTATTTTTAATTTTATGCATATTAAGTAATAATTTGTTGTTTTATTATAAAGCTGGTTTTATAATATACTGCCCAAATATTTTTGTCTGTGACTGTATACATTTTTTAAAGTATTTATTCATTGTCAATCAAATTGTCTAATTATCTATGCGCACCTGGCTGCGCATATGAGTACCTGCAATTTTCTGTTAAGAATTTCACCCCTGGATACGGACAACACAGGGCACAGCAAATGTATTGTAATGTGTTTCTTTGCAGGGTGTTCTGTAACATTTTAACATCACTAAGTGCAGTAGAAATACAGTGGAAAACAGTCTGCCAAGGAGCAAAGTGATTGTAGAAGCTGCAGCTCACCTTAAATAATTAAAATAGACCCCAAATATCTGGTTATCACTAATCTTGGACTAACTAATGTTATTTTAGGTAAAGTAGTCTGTGGCTAGTGCTAATCAGGGTCTGTGAAACCAGCTGTAAATGTTTCACTATGGGATGTGCAAAGTTAAAAGGACCAACAATTTGATGTGGTGCTTAACAAATGCTGTAAGGTCTACAGCCAATGACAGTGCACCTTTCGCCTTCTGTATTCCACAGAATATCACGGAGAAACCCTATTCATGACATCACTGTGCCACTTTCAGTTTTTGCCGGCTGACATCACCTGCTTTCAAAAAATCATCCCTGAGGCAGCTGTCGGAATTCTATTCAACTGCAAGGTCCTTTCAAAATGGCGACATCACAATCGGCCGCATACCTCAGCAACTTAGAAGTATTCTCTTCATCAACCTTTTCTCTCATTTCAATGAAATTGACCATGGACTACATAAATGTTGGTAATGATTAGAAAACAATTTTTGGAGTTTTAATTTTATATTAATAATAAAGCAGTATATCATTTATGGGACTGTGACTGTCTATGG
Source organism: Acipenser oxyrinchus oxyrinchus (assembly GCA_030684275.1). Lineage (NCBI taxonomy): Eukaryota > Metazoa > Chordata > Actinopteri > Acipenseriformes > Acipenseridae > Acipenser > Acipenser oxyrinchus. The sequence goes on along the minus strand of CM060247.1, from coordinate 4,317,603 downwards.
GTTTTATCATCACTCACAGCTCGTAAACAGACCTCAGCTTTCAGTCTCGCTATATTCAACTATAATCCTATCTTATTTCACCAAAAAAGCAATAGAGCACTGTCACAATGATGGTAGATGACATCACAGACCCGGAAGATATAGACACACAAGGTAGTACTGGGGTGTGAAGGAGTGCTGCTTGCGCATTTACTTAGTAAGTGAAACGTTTAAACAAAAACAAAAAAACACTTTGTCAAAACACTTTATGGCCAAACAAAATAGACAAATAATAATTCTAATAGAAAAACACGTATCGTGCTGGTTCTGCGCCAGTGGGTATAGCATTTGTTTTGTTTTCAACTATTTACTTTTACCTCCTCGCTCCCATTCTCTATTCCTCGACCCTCTCTCTATATGAGCCCGGAGTGGGTCCTTTTATTCTCTGTGGTTGGAGCATTAATTACCCATTAATCAAATAATTACCTTTTTAAAGCTCCAGCCACATTCCAACGAATGTTTAAAAACATAGAAAAAACAAATACTATACTGTTCTGTATAATTTTAAAACTCATGATGAAAGACAAACTATATAAATATACATACAGTACACAATATGTTGAAGCAAATTTTTTTTTTTTCCCTGATATCTGATACATATATAGTTTTACACATGGGAATTGCTGAGTCCTTTGGGTCAAACATCCTGGAGCAGTACAAAGTGAGAAATAATCATTCATTAACCTCTGACCTGGAAGGGATTTCTATAGAGTTGCTCCCAAGACACTTCCACTGTCATTTCCCCTCCAGCTGGGTTACCACAATTGACAATTCATATAATGATCTGAAATTGATTAACCTGGTTACACTGCAGATTTTCTTTTTCAATTACACCATAAATAATTTACCTCCGAAGCAATCACTTAAACAAGCAACCCAGCCAGCACTGGGAATTTGGCAAAAAAAAGCATTATTCACCCTTCAGTGCAGTTATCAGAAATTCATATTTTATTGTTCACATTAGCATAGCTGAAGTATTTAAATAAGTACACTATGCAGTAATTTGGATTGCATTCGGAACTAATCTAGTGAGCAGATGAAATCAATCGGATAATTTTACATTGAGGGCTTTCAGAATGCTACAGTAACCTCTGAATGTAAAACAACCGTATTATACTGTATATCTGAAACAAAAACACATTGGAAATCTGACAAAACTACACCACTGATAGTAATGTCTGATAAAAAGCGTAATGGGATACTGTCCTACTTTTCTGTTGTTAACAAGAAGCCTAAAAACAATTTTGACAAGTAAGTTAAATTTCCATATTTCCATATAAGTGTACAATAATGTATTTATTAACAATAAATCCATAAAACAGCAGTGGTGTAACTATTACAGTATCTACACTAGTCTTACCATTTATTAAAGTTAAGAAAAGTAACATTTATTTGGGGTTCGTGACTACTGATTTATATGCCCAATATTTAGAAATTACAAAAGCAAATGTAAAAAAACCCATAAAATATGAATTTATTTAACTTTTACTCATTACATACTGTGGGAAGGGATATGAGTTTTGTTTCTATGCTAGTATGTGCTGACCGTGATTTACACTTACAGTCGCTTCCACATATGCTTCAAGTTCAAGTTCTTAGTTATCTGTTTGTGCAGGGTCCGGGGTTCTCTTTCAATTTGAAGACGACCACCAACGACATTATGTTTGGGGTATGCCTGCCCACTGGGTAGATATTGCTGAGCGATCCCTTCCTGGGATGACGGACTCAGTCCCGTCCACCGAGGGATTAAAACCATCATCCTGAGGAAGCCGTTTCTCTTTTTTCTTCTCAAGACAGTACGGTAAGACCTCTATGTCTAGCTGAGCGTGTTGATAGAAAAGAGCTTTGAGTCGTGTTGTATTTCCCTTACATTCGTGCTGACCGCTTTCCTGGAATCACCGACTCTCTAATTTGAGTCTCTTCTTCTTCTGTCTTTCAGCAGCTTCCTCGCTTGCCTTGTAGGCTGCTCTGCTTTTTACTGTCTGTCGTGTGTGAGCGACTGCCTGTGCAGTAACCCCGTGATTGAGTGTCTATTTCTTTCTTGGGAGAATACAGTTCCTACACAGGGCTAGGCCTTACCGCAACCCTGCTGTTGAGTGATTCCCCCAGCTGCCATCTGGCAGCTGGAGTGGGCCTGTTGTTGGCTGCCCCTGCGTGTCCCCTTTTCAGGGTCGTGCTATGGATAGCTGTAGAGCGGTTGTTACTCAGCCATCCAACCGTGTATTCCTCCACCAGGCTCTGTTGCTTCATCCCGCTGTAGAGTAGACCTTAAGAACATAAGAACATAAGAAAGTTTGCAAACGAGAGGAGGCCATTCAGCCCATCTTGCTCATTTGGTTGTTAGTAGCTTATTGATCCCAGAATCTCATCAAGCAGCTTCTTGAAAGATCCCAGGGTGTCAGCTTCAACAACGTTACTGGGGAGTTGGTTCCAGACCCTCACAATTCTCTGTGTAAAAAAGTGCCTCCTATTTTCTGTTCTGAATGCCCCTTGCCGGCTGTGTAGGCCGCCTACCTCGGTGAGTCAGGCAAACACTGTGATCTCCCCTTTCTGTTCTACCGTGTTTTTGCTGTCTGCCTTCAACTCACCCGCCGCGGCTTCGGCCCTTGTGTCTCCCTGGTGCATGCTACGCACTCACCAGGTGTGTGACCATGCGGTTAGGGTAGGCACCGTTGACCAGGGAGATCAGGGTGGGTGGGAAGAGGCGTCCCAGCTTGTGCAAGAGGACATGCTTTCCATAGCGGCCTCCTTCTCCTCTGACATGCAGGTAGGAGGGGAGCTCGAACCCCCTGCCGAGGAAGAACCTGGCTTCAAGGTAGCCTTGGAAGCCAGCTCTCCCCTGTTGTCTAGCTCAGTTTCGGCACTGATGGGATGTGCTGCAGCTTTCCTATAGGTCCTCTGGACGCCAGCGGCAGAACCACACCAGTTCGTGTTCCAGATGCAGGTGATGGCTCCTCGCCCTCAAAAGTTCCTGGCCTTCCCGGAGGAGGTACACTCCTCCTGGGATCGTCCGGCCTCATGTCCTAGTGTGCTGAAGCAGGTTGCACCGCTTGCCTCTCTAGAAGGCGCGGAAAAGGTGGGCCTAGTTTGGTTCCCCCCAGTAGACTCCACCATCACGGCCCTGGTTAAGTCCCCGCCGGTGGGTGGTTTGGCCAGAGACCCAACGTGCCCGAACCCTCAGTGCAGGGTGACAGAAACTCACCTCAAGCTGGGCGTATGCAGCGGAGATGCAGGCAACTTGCCTGTCAAACACGACAAGCATACTGACAGCGTATATGGATGGTGTACTGCGCGAGGCCCTGCTACCTGAGCAGGTAGCCACGGAGCTACGTTTGGCACGCTGCTGCATATCTCCGGTCTCCAATGGCAAGCTCTTGGCCGGAGCCTGGCTAGCTTGATTGTGGCTTGCAGACAGCTGTGGTTGTCACAAGCCAGGGTCCCTGATGAAGATAATGCTGCGCTGCTAGACTTGCCTGTATCCCTGGGACACACCTTTGGGCCAGCAGTGGAGGAGATCCTACGAGGCGTCCTGGTTGGTGGCCGTGTTGCTCCCTCCCCGCAGTCCTGCATAGGGCAGGTCGAACCGCTGGCGAGCTCCTCTAACACGGACTGTCACCAGGACAGTTCCAGGCTCCGCCGGGTGACCTAAGGCATTGCCTACAGGGCACACCAGCAGCGAACAACCGGCCCCACCCAGCAGACAGAGGGAATGCAGGACGTGGCCAGCCCACACACCAGCGTCCCAGGATGCGTTTCCAGGGCCAACACCTTAGACAGCCACCCCAAACTGCCCCGCCGCAACCTCAACAGCCCCGGCAGGGCCCCTGAAGGCTGGTGGCCTCAGACCCCCTTTTCAGCGCAACAGCTGCAATACTGGCGTGCTTGAACCTCGGACACCTGGGTGCTCGCCACCGTGCACAATTTAGTTATGTGCTTCAGTTTTGCTTGGGACCTCCTCCCTTTCGAGGTATCACAAACACTTTCGTGACAGACCAGGCAGGTTCCAGCTATGGGTCTGGCCCCTGAAAGGGACCGCTGGTTAGCCCTAGAGCTATCAGTTGCGGTTGTGGGTACCTTGCAGAATGCTAGGGCAGACTCCACTAGGTTGTTGTACACCTACAAGTGGAAGTATTTTCAAACTTGGTGTATGGCTAGAAGCCATGACCCAATCTCTTGCCCTATGCCACTTATCTTATAGTTTCTGCAAGAACTGTTTTATGCTTGTAGGTCACCTTTCACTTTGAAGGCGTATTTAGTGGCTATTTCTGCGTGCCATGCCCCCATAGATTCGGTGTCTCCGGGTGCGCATTTCTTGGCTACCTGATTTCTTAAAGGCGCTCTGTGATTTCACCCTCCCAGGATGACTATTCTCCCCAAATGGAGCCTTGGGATATTGTACAAGAGGCTCTCACGAAGGCCCCGTTTGAGCCCATACACTCCATAGAGTTGAAGTACCTGTCTATGAAGACAGCCTTCCTCTTGGCTATCACCTCTGCTAAGCGGGTCAGTGAGCTGCAGGCGCTGTCCATGCACAGCTCCTGCATGCGTATTTGGGAGGATGGCAGCAGGGTGTTGGTGGTCGTCTTCAAATTGAAAGGGAATGTTAGGTTACTTACGGTAACCCTGGTTCCCTGAAAGAGAAGACGACCAGCAACCGCAAGGTCGCATCGGTTGCCCTCACAGGTTCGATGGAAAAGAGAACGGCTTCCTCAGGATGACGGTTTTAATCCCTCGGTGGGTGGAACCCAGTGCGTCATCCCAGGAAGGGGCCTATCGGCAGCTCTGGTATGGAGAGCTGCTGCAGGCATATCCCATACATAATGTCATTGGTGGTCATCTTCTTTTTCAGGGAACCAGGGTTACGGTAAGTAACCTAACATTTCGTGCCTAGTAATTGTTGGTAGCTGTGTGCAGATCTTTGCCTAGCCATGTTATATAATCTTAAGTTTTGAACAATACCATGCTTTTTTTTAATTCAGTAAAAACATTTTACGTTGTATGAATGGATAAGACAGTTAAAATCGAAAATGTGAATTTATTGACAAATTACAGGTGGAACCCTAGTTCATAGGTGCCGGAGATGGGTGGGCCAACGGGCCACTGCCCATGCACTTTTTAAACAGGGGGGGCCCAGTGAGGGCGAGAAGAAAATAAAATATATATATACTGTATATATATATATATATATATATATATATATATTTTAATACCTTGAATCTCATCGTTCTTCCAAAACACAGTGACACAGATAAGTCAAATAAATCCACAAATTAAGATGACACTGAACTGTGTTGATCGGCAATAATCTTAACGTTTCTCTAGCTGTGCCGCCAGCTTCTACAGAGTTACATTGATGCTTTTAACAAATCCTATGGGAAAGAATGAGCGCAGAGAAGCTGAGTTTATGTGAGGTAGTGAGTGCTGCTACATTCGTCATCTTGTAACACTACAGAACTGTTGAAACATCTTGAAGCATTTGTTGCCATTTCATGTAATTTGTGTCCGAAGCAGTAAATAACTGTAGAACTTAAAATAATAATAATAATGATAATAATAATAATAATAATAATAATAATAATAATAATAATAATAATAATAATAATAATAAACTCCATAGGCTATAAAGATAAACAAATACTCTGTAGACAGCTGTTTAATATATTCTTTATCAATGTGAATGCTGTACATGGTCATTTTCTTTTCTTGTTTGACACTACTCACTACCCAGCATTCAGATAACAAGCTTGTTATTATTAGTACTCATAGTCGTAATAGTCGTGTATAGTATTGTTGTTACAAACTTTAAATAACTAGTAGACTATAAATATATAACCTGCTTCAAAATTTGACGTAGTTCTTAAATTGGATTCATTTATCCATAGAAATACCGATACTGTATTATCGCTTATTTAATTTCAAACCTCATAAACTATGTTCGTTGTTGTTTTGGGGGAAACATCCACACAAATGTATAAGCATAAAACTGTAGGATCAACAGCACTTAAGGGATACAGCCTGCTGTTTTGAGAATAGTATTGAAACTTGTTTTCAGTACTGTATTCAGTTTATAGTTTTTTCCTTTTTTTAACATTTAAAAAAAAAAAAAGTGAAAGCAATGAACTGATATGTATGTGCATACATATATAACACACACAGTGCTTCACTTGTTTGAATCCGTTTTACATTTCATGTACTTGTATATAACGCTTCAGTACCGCTGTCAGATTTGCTTTGCAGAGTGACGTTATATACAGTGTAAAACTGAGGTTTGGGACAATCAGAAAAATACTCATTTTTAAATAAACCTTTAGAGTGCAATATATGTACGTGTATTGCTGTTTTTGTAAACACTTGAACGCTCATTAATATGAACCATTGCTATGTTCCCCAGCTGTTCGGATGAACAGGCTTCTGCTGTATGTTATTCTTAGTTAAGTTTTTACTGTTGTTGAAATGATATAGTGTGTTCCGGCACATTTTTGGGGGGACTCCAGCACTGATATTGTAACGTTTTCATATTTAGGAAGTAGTACTCAGAGAGACGGTTTTGAATTCTCAAAATGTTTGTTTTATTTGAAACTACAGAGAATTCCTGAGAAACTGAACAGACAACAAGTCCTGCAACAAAGCAGTTGTCCGGGTCATTCGAATATATTTTTTTTAATTTGAAAGTAAAAATATATGAAAGCATGACGACCTTTATGTACAAAAATCTTCACTAACATACAATTGAACAAGAACCGTTGAATATTTATTTTCGTTTTATACAGTATCGTTTCATACACTATTAAATGACAGTGTTTATTTCTGATAGTGAAAAATAAATAAATATATCAAGATAAAGAAATGTATTCATTTATTTAAATATTTATCAATGTATTTATTTAATTATGTTTTACTTTTACCAAATATATAGGCTATATCCTTCAACATTAGCTAATTCTCAAAAAATAATGTTCCTTTTAGTTCAGTGGGGACCACAAATAACGTTACTCTCATCAACCAGTATCGAGATGAAACCGTACTTCCTTGCGGCAATAGGGACCACAATGACTGTTGCACTGACAAGAAACCAAAAATTTTCAGATCAGGATCAGAATCTCAGAATGATGATGATGACTCGAAAAAATCTCTGGCTGACTTCATCTTTCAAAATACTGCTTGTCTGAACTAATCGTGTAGTACTGACAGTAACACAACATGCTTACAAACTGAAGGTTTTATAGTTTTATCATCAAATCCCACGCATGCCAGACCATTTTTTATATTTTATAAAAATATATATTTTTTGCAGGCAAATGTTCAATTTTAAACAGAAATAAATCATTTAATATAAATGATAAAGATGTCACAATAAGTGCATTCTCTAGTATATTTCCTTGTTGACAAAACAAGTTAATTGTCATTAAACTCGGCTGTCCTGTAATATACATATGCATGGGGTCTGCAACAAATGACAGGTATTGACTTTTTTTCTCTACATTTCACCTAAGAGTGTTGGGAAACAAGAAGTTAAGTGTGAAATGGTGCTTTTGGCTGATTTACTTTTGCTGCACCAATACCCTGAAAACATGTAAACTAAAAAAGGAGGCTGTGTGGTCCAGTGGTTAAAGAAAAGGGGCTTGTAACCAGGAGGTCCCCGGTTCAAATCCCAGCTCAGCCACTGACTCATTGTGTGACCCTGAGCAAGTCATTTAACCTCCTTGTGCTCCGTCTTTCGGGTGAGATGTAATTGTAAGTGACTCTGCAGCTGATGCATAGTTCACACACCCTAGTCTCTGTAAGTCGCCTTGGATTAAGGAGTCTGCTAAGTAAACTAATAATAATAATAATCCTTGCTGTATAGAGTCTGGAATTGAAACCCCATCTATGCTGTCAAACAATAATAACAAAACATTGCGATTTAAATACCAAACAATACACTTCAATCATAATAATACAACACAAATACAAAATAAACACAGGGGTGGGGTGAACCCTGTCACAGACTCCGACTAAAGAATTCACATATTGACCATTTTGGATTCAATAAAATTGTTAAAAATAAACTTTTATTACATTTATACAGACTGTATACTGAAGATATTTTCCATCATCATGTACTTATACAATTAAACAATAATGAAAGGCTGCACCAAGACGTGTACAAAGAAATAGCATTGAATAGAAGAGGGAGGTGCTCCAAATACACTTGATGTGGCCTCTAGTTTCTATGCAACAAGTGCTTCCTTTTTTAAAACCTAGAATTTTATTTTTTTTCATCTTCTTGTGGTCTTTTTAACAAAATAGCAGATTGGTGGTGCCTGCCTGATGAAGTTTATGAAATCATAAAATTGAACAGTGAATAAAGCACATCCATTGACAGACTAGGCCTGTCTGTTGTAATGTTATGTTCTGTCACAAAAATCACATCACATTTTGAAATACAAAACATAGTGTATAGTGCATAAATACTCACACTATACCTTTCGATGTGCATAATTCTTGTGTTATATAATATAGGATACCTAATATATTAAGGATATTTAAAATGTCTCAAATTAACTCAGCTCAAGTAAATTCTCTATCCCAGACATATGCCTGCAATAGGAACATGAGTTTATTTGCGAGATATTTGATACTGGTACCGTATCAAAATTAAATGTATCACAAAATTGTATAGTTTGCATGGGTATATACAATTCCATCAAAGCTAAGATTTTATGATGTCCTGAACTCTATACGTTAATTTCATCCTAGCCTGATATGTAATGTATACCCATTGAAATACATGTTAAATTAACATTAAGGCATTACCTTTCAACACTAAACAGTGTTAAACTTAAACAGAAATGTTAAGAAATGAAAACTCTGTTGGGCAATCAGGAAAACATCAAGGGCAGGAGTGAAATTGTGGCGAGCAGAGAGCATGACTGCTGTTGTTTGTAGTTAACCACAGGGTATCAGCTTGCTTTTCTAAAAGTGTCATATGTAAAAGATATTCAGATTTGGTACTGGGCCATAAACATGAGTTATTGTCATTTGCAATTAAGCCTGTCAGCCCTGTTTGAAGCTGGCATGTAGTAACAAAGTGCTGGGATATACACTGCACGATTGCCTTATTCGGGCCTGTATCTAACATCGGTTTGTGCCCTGATCATTGTTGTGATACAATGTTGCATAGGCTGCACATGGGGCTTGAAGGTGTCTCGAAGGATGTTAATCTACACAGTCAGTAATATTTCACACAACTGGTACAGATGCGTCGTTCAAGTTCATCCCAGCCATGCTCAATTGGAGATCCGGGAAAGTCTCCATCCAGCTTCTCAAACCATTCACACACTATTCCATCATGGTTAAACAGTGCATTCCCATCTTTAAAGTAGACATCGCTACAGGGTACTGGTACAGAATTGGGTGGACTTGGTTCACAGCTATGATTAATTAAACTACGCATGTGTTTATTCTTCCATAGCAATCAAGGGATATGGTATATTATTATTATTATTTGTTTATTTAGCAGACGCCTTTATCCAAGGTGACTTACAGAAACTAGGGTGTGTGAACTATGCATCAGCTGCAGAGTCACTTACAATTACGTCTCACCCGAAAGACGGAGCACAAGGAGGTTAAGTGACTTGCTCAGGGTCACACAATGAGTCAGTGGCTGAGGTGGGATTTGAACCGGGGACCTCCTGATTACAAGCCTTTTTCTTTAACCACTGGACCACACAGACCACACAGTATACCAGGAGAACATGGTAAAAAGTTCCTAAAAAAGGGGCCAGGCAGTACACACTATGGCCAAGTCATCTGAAATTTTAGACTGGGGCGGAGACTGACAGGTATTGACATTTTCGATGGAGGCTGAAAAATTAAACTCCTGACTTCAACCAACAGCTGTGACCAAGGGGGTTGGGAGGTACTGCATAAAGAAAAGAGTTGATCATTTCACAAAACCACTTTTAAAATGTTTTTGACACCATTGGGTGAAGTGAGATAGTGGACAGTAATTCGATACCTGTAATGATGACCTATCATCACCACATTTCCGTTTTCACATCAGAAGATCTTGTTTACTGTATGAGGTGACCTTGGCTGCCTGTGAACTACAGAGGAAGAGACATGTTGAAAAGTAAACTGTGACCAATGAGTAAGCATGAAATTATGTTTTAACTTTTGTAAATGCACCCAGGGCTTTACTAAGGAATGCCTGTATTTTCTCTATTTCCAACTGATTGTTGTCTTACATTTTTTTGAAGGAGCTTTCATCACCAAATAAAGAAACAACTTGAGAATAAAAACACAGCTGTACTCTGATTTGTTAAGTTACACATTTGAAACATCCAAATGATCTGTTATTTTAGATCTCTGAATTTAACATATATACATTGGTGTCCAAAAGTATTAAGAACATAGAACATTTCCAAACGAGGCCATGATGGGCCATCAGAGCGCATACAGTTCCTAGTAAGTGGTTGATCTCACAACTTTGTCATGTTGGGGCATAAAGGATCTTAGTCAGCATCAACAACATGGCTTGGTAACCCATACCATACCATCACCACTTTCTGTGTAAATAAGTGTCTCCTACATTCTGTCCTAAGTCTGCTGCCACTTCATTTCCAGCTGGGTCCTGGTTTATATGCCTCACAAGTATTGGTTATGGTTAACTTTGTCAAGCTCTTTTGAGATTTTAAACATTAATAATACAGAGAGCTACTACAGGATACCTACATTTGTTTAATACAATTGCTATGCTGAGTTAAAAAAAAAGTTTTAAACAACAGTTGTAATATGACTGCTGGTCGACTGGTTTAAAACAATAACAAACCCAAAAGTACAGTTTGATATTCATTCACAGACTTGGCCAACAGTAAAGAGCAGTCAGCTTTATTTTATTAATAATGGTAGATTTTGAAAAAAGAAAACATTATTTAAATAACTCAAGAGTTAAAGTTGTGTGAGACAGATTAGAACATAATATGTAAAAGCATCAAAAACACTGCCCGCTGAAGCTTATGCTGCACTTATGGACAGTAAGTGCAAAGCTTGGCAGGCCCTGGTTGGCTGTTGAGAATAATGAGTTTTGTGAAATAATACAAGATATATTCTGGGATACCGGTATATTCTTTACAAAAAAAAACATGATACCAAGTTTGTGCATTCAAAATATTGAACGTTTATCATAGTGGACAGAAAATACAATTGCTGTATTATCTTTTCATATCAATCAATCAATTAATCAATATTTATTTTATATAGCGCCTTTCATAGGGACCACCATCACAAAGCACTTTACAAGATAGTGAGGAACAATTGCATAATACATTAAATACAGCGAAATACAGGGCACAGTACATTAAATACAAACAGTAAAAAAACCAATCCAAATATATTAAATACAGGCATAATACATTAAAGACAAGGCTAGGATGTGAATTCTAAGCATTGTGGATGTGTGTGTCATACAGAATCATATGGATAAGATGAAGTGAAAAACCTGAAATAGCCATTTAGACAACAACTAATAACAGATATCAGGCTTAAAGAGCATTGAAAGCAAGAGAAAACAAGTGGGTCTTGAGAGTTGATTTGAAGCGAGCGACTGTGGGAGTTACATGCATTAAAGCTGGGAGAGAGTTCCAGAGAGTCGGGGCCATGAAGCTAAAAAAGCGCTCTCCGAGTGTGGTGCACTTTTGCTTGGGAATAACAAGCAAGCCAAAGGACCTCAGCTTGTGTGTAGGAACATAGCGGGTCAGCAGGTTGGAGGAATATTTGGACCTGTGTGATGAAGGGCCTTGTAGGAAAGCAGGAGAATTTTGAAAATAATCCTGAACTTTACATGTAGCCAGTGCACCTGGGCAAGACAGGGGGTATTGTGATCATTTTTTTTACATCTGGTAAGGATCCTAGCAGCGACATTTTGAACCAGCTGCAATCGGTTTATGGTGCAACACAGAAGACCACCATCAAGAGGAGATGAATGCATAACAGAGTATCTCTGCATCCAGGAGGGAAAGGTAGGGACGGACCTTAGAGATGTTTCAGAGGTGGTAGAAGGAGGATTTGACTACAGAGGAGATTAGGGCATCAAAGGAGAGGTTACTATCCAGAAGTACATCAAGGCTTCGTACAGTGGGGGAAGGTAGCAGCACACAGTTTCCGAGGTTCAAGGCAGCAATATTGAGATTCTTGAGTTAAGTTTTCTATCCTACTAGAAGAAGTTCAGATTTGTTAGTGTTGAGCTGAATAAAATTGGCAGACATCCAGGCCTCGATGTCTTGGATGCAAGCTAAGAGCTGGACCATGGGACATCCAGGTTCTAGTTTTTGGTAGAGCTGGGTGCATAGAAGTGAAACATGAGGCTATGTCGGCGTATTAGGTGACCAAGGGAAGCATGTAGATGTTGAAGAGAAGAGGCCCAAGAACATACCATTGAGGGACACCGCAAGTGACCGGGTTTGCGTCAGCACTGCTTCCGTCATAGAAAACAGACTTCATGCGTCCAGATAGGTAAGAGGACAGCCAGGAGAGACAGGTTCCAGAGATTCCAGCATACTTCTGAAGGCAGTCAAGAAGAATGTCTATGGTGTCAAAAGCATCAGTTAGGTCAAGGAGGACAAGAACAGAGGGAGCAGCAGCATCAGCATTAAGCAGGAGACCATTTACAAATCTGGAGCAGAGCAGTTTCAATACTGTGATGTGGCCAGAAGCCAGACTGCAGATTCAAGCAGATTGTTATTCTTGAGATGTTTCATCAGCTGGCTGGCTACAGCCCTTTCAAGAGTTCTGGAGAGAAAAGATGGATATGGGACAGAAATTAGATAAGCACTGGTGTTACTCGGGCAGTCTTGAGGGCAGCAGGAACCAAGCTTGAGTCCAGCGACAGGTTGAGAGTGTGCATAATGGAAGGAGAAAGAACAGAAGCACAGAAGGCCAGGGGTCCAAGGGGCACGTGGCCATAGTTCATTCATGTAAAATTGTAAGTTTAGCTTCAGATCATAGTTAAGTATAATATTTATTCTGTTTTATTCGCTGATTAGAATATGTTCTTAAATATATGATTGTTAGAAGCAGCCCAGTGCAATGCCCATAAAATTTGGATATATTTTATTTCACTGTGGTTTTTTTGCGTTCAGTCACAGTTAGTTGTTTAAAATTATTTAATTACTAGGACTGCACAGCTTTCTCATTAAATTGTTTTAAATCAATAAATAACACTGTGAAGAAACAAGACCCTCATAAAACAATCCACACGTGTCACTAAGAATATGAAACTATAATCCACGGATTCTAAAGAGATGAAATTGCAGATTCCAAACAACCCTCATCCTTTCTGGAATCCTTGGAATCCATTCCAGTCTCTGATATATTCCATTCTTGAAGAGCCAATGTAATTGAATACATCAAGTGATTGCTTTGTAGTTTATTTTATTTGATTTGATTGTTTTTTTTTTGTTATGGGAAATACAATGTTTTTCTATATGGATAAAGATGACAAGCAAGCAAGGATGCAGTGACCTATGACAAGGATTGTATTTTTTTCATGATTAACATTGCTTATTTCACTGCATTTCAATTTATGCAGGAACGCCCATAACTACATATTCATCTGAGGTTGAACCGCAAAGACAAACTGCTGCCACAAAGCATTCCCTAAAAAGTCGCAAATAGCGTTTAGAACATTTCACCCAAGACTTCCGACTCGTTTGCAACTGGTTTGCGACTATTGTGACAGGCACAACACTTTAGTGAGTGTTTTAAAAGCCAATTGGAAGCACATTTTCTTCTCATCTTGCCCACTGACATTTTTACTGCCGTAAACCCCCCAATGAATATGTGTTGCAAAACTAGCAACTGATTCATCACATAAATGTTCCTTAAACCTACAGTAACTCAAGAGCTACTGTTGTGAAACCTTAGTTTAATCAGAGATTGCATCTTGCCCAGGATTACAATCCCAGAGTTCACTCCAGAGATGACACATTTCTAAGGAAAGTAAAATAAAAATGATTTCATTTCAAAAAAGTAAGATAAATAATCGCTTAAAACATATAACTGAGTTTTAGTTAGTTCGAGAGTTTGATGGCCATTTATTTTACACAATTAAAATCTTGTCATTTAATAAAGCAATTACAAGTAACAGGTACAGTAAAATAAATAAATAAATAAATAAATAATGAATCTATTTGCAAAATGCCTCTGAAGAATAACATATTTAAATAACAGGTGCTTAATACTGCAGGTGTCTAGTGTTAAACCAGAGATACAGATTTGTTACAGTGTGTAGTATACAAATTCTTCTTAAGCTTTACAGAACATGCTCTTGATGTGATTGATGTAATGTGCTTTGATGATGGTGTACAAGGCAACGCGATACGGGTGGCCACCTGGTCTCCAATAGAAGCAAAGCCTTTGTCTATCTGAGCAAGATGTAAGTAAATCATCAACGACTTTCCTTAAATCAGCTTGCTCTATGGCTGCTACATGCTTGCTCTGAACCACATGATATATGGTACTGTACTGCAGAAGGGCTCCCCTTATCTCACACTCGGTGAGGTGAGAGAATACCAGGCTGCTCTCTCCCCCAAGTGACAGCTTTTAGTGGGGGTCAAGCACTTGATCCAAATAGTTCTAGTTTACCTCACCAGACAGCTGCTTCAGGAAGGTATTTTACTTTTTAAAATGCGTGAATAAAGTTGTGGAAACTTTTGGCCCTAAATTATTGCAAATGAAACTCAATCCGTCAAAATGCTGCATCGCAGTAATTTTATACAGTGCGACAGCTGTTGAGGGACACCATTCGTCCTGAAAGTTTTTTTATTTTGTCCGTGCATCAGAAGCAGCTCTTCATGGTCATACTTGTGAAGGTGCCCATATCGTGTCGAAATATAAATTCATGTCGTGTTTGTCTAAGCGGATTAGCTGAGACTATAAACATTTGGACTGCAATAAATTGTACAATATAATGTGCCGAAGAGTCTGCATTAGGCTTTGAAAAAAGCATGTGATCTTGTTCCTATAGATATTTTAAGTCCTGTGCACAATTACTGTATACTGTTATTTAATTATATATTTATTTTACATAATGACCAATAGTGTCTGCAAACATCAGCATTAACTAATATACATGATTATATAAACAGTTTTCAAGTTTCAGTGTACCAGGTGATTCATCTGCCTTAGTTTTTAATTTGTGGGTCTCTGTTCACATTTTTTATTTTTTTTTTATTTTTTAAAGTGGTCCACAAAACAAACAAAAAAAACTGTTTCAGAACCTCTGCTCCAGTGGACCCAGCAAAGGGTACAGTGTATACACACATTCCTGGCTCTTCTTGTATAGTGAACATGTTAAAACGTTCATAGCTTGTACCAGCATTTTAGTTTTACACACATTTATGCATTTAGTCTAGAAAAGACAAAAATAAAGTTGCTGATAATTCTGTGATGGGTATCATGTTTATTTAGTAAATCTAAAACTTGAGCATTTGCTAAAGAAATATCTGCATCTTGAATATAGTCTCAGGAACATTGCAAGGTTAAATCATCTGAAGTTATTTTTATAAGTCATGTTAGCCTGGTGGTAAATAATGACAGCCATCCTCCTTGCCACATGTTTATTTGAGAAGAACGCATCAGAGAAGCTCAGTGGCAGATTACAGAGCTTGAGGTTTACATGGTTTGACTTGCACTCAATCATGCCTTTAATGCGGTGAACAAAGTATTCAGCACCTACATGTTTTAATGAACTGCTGGAGAAGTAAGTCAGTATCATTATACTAAATTGGAATGCAGTGAGAGGATCAAACTCAAGTATCCAGGTTCAGAAACTATCACACTTCTGTACTAAAAGAGCCAGGCTCTATCAGAAGACCAGAGAAACACATATACATATGACACAACTCTGCAAACTCATAGCCTCCCTCTACTGAAACATAAGAACATTGAATGAGAGGAGGTCTGAAGTTGCGCATGGTATTTATTCTATTGACAACAGGTGAAGGAGCTTACTTACTGGTGGCGGCAGGGATGAAAATATGAGAGAGATAAAAGAACACATGCTTAAATATTTTAGTTTCAATTTAAAATAATATTTTATTATCTATGCATCCTACAACAATGTGAAGCCTACAACCATCAGCATGGTTTGTTTTGTACTGTATTGTATGTAGGATTGACAAAAAAAAGCCTGCTACGTATTCACTTGATTTTACTACTGTACTGTCTAAGCCTATTGTACATATCTGTATTTTTACATAATGTAATGTGTACAAACACATTAATGTTATTTTAATATGCCCTCATAATTATTAGGCTATTAATGCATAAATCGGAACCAGAATTTGAACTCAATTCAACTGTTTGACACAATGTTACAAGATTAATAAGATTCATTGTTACAACGTAGCCTCCCAACTTTGTTAATGCCAGAAAAAACCTACAGAAAAATGTACATTGTAACTATGTTTAATTGCGACTGTGTTGCATCTTGTAACATTGGTGAAATTTGCTTCTAACTGTTTGATCATTAAAGGTCGTCTGGGTAGGTTTTTTCAGTATTATAGTATACTCACCTTTTTTTTTATTATTAGCATCATTTTCATCCCAAATGGAACTTCGGAACTCAGTGTTCCAGTGGTTTTATGAATAAAAGTTGGTAAGTATGTGAAATAAAGGTCGGTTCAGGTGGGTTTTTCATCAGCACTATGATGAGATTGCCTATTTATTTGGCTGACACTTTTTTCCCCCAAAGGGAGTTACAATCAGTTACAAATTCCGGTACCCAGTTTTTTTCACCCGATACATTGCTACCAGGTGAGTGTGGTTCAATTGAATAGAAGTTGATTTGCTATTTGATTGGTTTCCACACAGTTTAGTTGTTTCTTTTCCCACCCAGTTGTTATATTAATCAGGCAGGCTATTCCGCGCCAGCACGAAGCGGCAGCAAACAGAAAAGCCTCAACAAAAGAGCCGGGAGTCTAGCTGTGGGAGTCCAGTGAGGGGAGGCCTGCGCCGAGATGCTGTTCGAATAGATCCGAACCTAACAGCGCTCTGGAAGATGCCATCTACTAGTCAGGTCTGTACCCTCCACCCCACTGCTCCCACTGTACCTATTTGTCTCGCCTGTCCTGTTATGACTGTCTCTCACATCCCTGTTCTGTCCTTTCGCCCTCGTCCTCTGCCCTCTCTCCTCTCTCCGCCGCTGCTCCTCCAACCCCTCTAACCTCCCTCCCCTACTGCACACTCTCTGGTGCACTCTGGAACTGTCACTCTTCTGCTAACAAAGCTGATTTCATCCCTGCCTTTGCCTCCCACCTCTCTCTCGATTTCCTTGCTCTCACTGAAACCTGGCTGTCCCCTGATAACACTGTAACTCCTGCCGCCCTGTCCTCTCTCTACGTCCTGTCCCATACCCCGCGTCTCACTGGACTGGGAGGTGGGACTGGTCTTCTCCTCTCTCCCTCCTTACTCTTTTCTGTCTCTGTCCCCTCCGACCTCCCCTCACTCTCTGTTAATACCTTTGAATTTCATGCCGTCCAACTAACCTCTCCCTGTCAACTCCTGCTAATTGTACTGTACCATCCCCCTGGACCTCTCGCTCACTTTCTCGATGAACTCGACTATCTATTCTACTCCCTCCCCTCTCTGTCTACCCCAGCTGTCCTGTTAGGTGACTTCAATATCCATCTCTCCAACCCCAGTCACTCTGCCGGATTCCTCCCTCTCCTTCACTCCTTCGACTTATGTCTCTCTCTAACCCCCATACCCACAAAGCTGCCGGTCAACTGGACCTCACCTTCTCCAGGGCCTGCTGCCCCTCCACCCTCTCTGTCACCCCCCTGGACCTCTCCAATCACTATTTCACCTATTTTTCTCTGTCTCTCCCCTCTCTCCCTGCTCCTCCTACCCCCACTGTCACCTCTCGCCGTAACCTGTGCTCTCTCTCCCCCTGTCCTTGCCTCCACTACTCTCTCTCACCTCCCTCCTATCGACTCCTTCTCACAACTCTCTGTAGACTCGGCTACCTCCACCCTCTTCTCCTCCCTCACCTCCTCCCTCTGTCCCCTCCCCTCCCCAACCCTGGCTCTCCTCTGCGCTCCGCTCAGTAAGAATCACACTGCGATTTACTGAAAAGAAATGGAAGAGAATCAAACTCTCTGCTGCCCTAGACCTCTACCGCACTCTCCTCTCCTCCTTCTCCTCTACTCTCTCCTCTGCTAAATGTACTTATTTCCAATCTGTAATCCAAGCCTCCACTAACAACCCACGTAAACTATTCTCTACCTTCTCCTAAACCCTCCTAAACCCTCACCCCTCCTCCCTCCTCTATCTCCTCTGATGACTTTGCCTCTTTCTTCTCTTCTAAAATCTCAGATATCCGCAAACTATTTAACACCTCTCCCTCCCCAACACCCCCTCCTACTCCAACCCCTACACCCACTGCATCCCCTGCTAACTCACCCTACTTCTCCACCTTCTCTCCCCTCTCAGACTCTGACCTCTCCTCCCTGCTCCAGGGTCACAAACCCACCACGTGTGCCCTGGACCCCCTCCCCACTCTCCTCTTTCAAGCTGCTGCTCCTGCTGTACTTCCCTTCATCTCCTCCCTTCTCAACACCTCTCTCCTTTCTGGTCTCTTTCCCTCTGCCATCAAACAAGCCTCTATCACTCCCCTCCTCAAAAAACCTACCCTCGACCCCACCTCCCTCCAGAGCCACCGTCCTGTCTCCCTCCTACTCTTTCTCTCCAAAACCCTCGAGCAGGCTGTACACTGCCAGTTCTCTGCTTTCCTGTCCAACCACTCTCTGCTCGACCCTCTCCAATCTGGTTTCCGCTCTGCTCACTCCACTGAAACCGCCCTCTTGTCTGTCACCAACTCACTAAACTCTGCCAGAGCTGCCTCTCTCTCCTCTGTCCTAATTCTCCTCGACCTCTCTGCTGCCTTTGACACTGTCGATCACTCTATTCTACCACCCTCTCTCGCTGACCTGGGAATCTCTGGCACTGCTCTGGCCTGGTTCTGCTCCTACCTCTCCAACCGCACTTACCAGGTAACCTGGCGTGGAGCAACTTCCACACCTCGCCCGCTCTCAACAGGAGTCCCCCAAGGGTCCTCTCCTGTTCTCTCTCTACACCCGCTCCCTGGGCCCCCTCATCGCATCCTATGGTTTCTCGTACCATTTCTATGCTGATGATGCTCAGATTTTCCTCTCCTTCCCCACCTCTGACTCCACCATCCCCTCCTGTATCTCTACCTGTCTGTCTGCTATCTCCTCCTGGATGCACTCGCATCACCTCAAACTCAACCTCTCTAAATCTGACCTCCTGTTCTTTCCCTCCTCATCATCCTCCCCCTCCTCTGATCTCTCTCTCTCTCTTTGTTCCTCTGGAATCAGCCACACTCTCTCCCTCCTCCTCAGCTAAGAACCTCAGAATCACCCTGAACCCCTGCCTCTCTTACTCCCAGCACATCTCCACTCTGGCACGCACTTGCCGTTTCTTCCTGAGCAACATATGAAGAATCCAACCCTTCCTCACCAACTACCCCACCCAGCTCCTGGTCCAGGCCCTGGTACTCTCCCGCCTAGACTACTGCAACTCCCTCCTGGCTGGCCTCCCTGCGTCCGCCACCCATCCACTCCAGCTCATCCAGATCTCCGCTGCTCGCCTGGTGTTCTCTCTGCCTCGCTTCTCCCACGCAACTCCACTGCTCCGCTCACTCCACTGGCTCCCTCCACCGCTCGCATCCAGTTCAAGACTCTTGTACTAGCCTACAGATGCCTTGACCAGACTGCACCCAGCTACCTTCAGACCCACATCTCTCCCTACACCCCCACGCAACCTCTCCGCTCCTCCTGCACTAGAAGACTGGCTCTACCTACTTTACGCTCCCCTGCCTCCAGAGCCCGCTCCTTCTCCACCCTCGCCCTGCAGTAGTGGAATGACCTTCTTACAGATGTCAGGACTGCCCAGTCCCAGACCACCTTCCGGCGCCTCCTCAAGACTCACCTCTTCAGACAGCACCTGTAGAACTCCTCTTTTTCCCTCTAGACACTTATCACTCTTCCTTAAATGTGCTTTACTTGCTCTTATCTGCCCCCTATTTTAATGCATTTAAACCTGTACTTTAGAGTACTGTAATCCGTCAAGTGTTATTTAATCTGTAGTATTTTGTATTTAATTATATCCTGATGTAACTATCACTGACACTGTTATTTGCTCCATTATTGAATCATATTTTGTCATACTTGTACATGCTAGAACCAAAGTCATTGTATTTATCTTGCTCTTAATTGTATTATTACTTGTACTGTGATTCTTGAAATGTATTTATGAGGTTTTATTTATTTATTTATTTGTTAGTTTAGTTAGTTTGTTATTCATATATTTTGATATATATATATATATATATATATATATATATATATATATATATATATATATATATATATATATATATCCAAATTTTGTATATATATATATATCCAAATTTTGTATAGTTTCAATTGATTTATGTTTGCTTAGTAAATATATATATATATATATATATATATATATATATATATATATATATATATATATATATATATATATATATATATATATATATATATATATATATATATATATATATATATATATATATATGAATAACCTAATAAATATGAGGGGATATTAAAATAACATTAATGTGTTCTCTGTCCACATTACATTATGTCAAAATATAGATATGTACAATAGGCTTAAACAGTACAGTAGTAAAATCAAATAAATACCTAGAAGGATTTTTTTTTTTTTGTCTATCCTACATGTAATACAAAATAATCCATGCTGATGCGCTGTAAGCTTCACATTGTTGTAGATAATAAAATATTATTTTAAATTTAAATTAAATTATTTCAGCACATTTTCTTTTTATCTTAGTCTACTAACAATTAACCCAAAATAAATCTAGTCAGCGGAATTTTGGGGTCATTTTTGCCTATGCAAAATCCTTGTCAGACCTTTACGAATATCTCATTAATGTATGGAAATCATTTTCTGTGTTTAACATGCTGCTCTGCTTATGTAAACATCATTAATTCATTGCAAATGGGGTGGTGGCGCTATTCCGCCCCTTTCATTTTGCATCCGCTAAATCCTTGTTTTCCGCACGGAAATGGGAATAGTAAATAGGACGGGGACTGCAGTAGGTAATCATGTTTTGTGATGGTAAACACATTGTAAATGAGGCCCTTAATGTAAAGTGTTACCTGTAATAATAATTGCTTCTGTTGTACATAAAGACAACTAAAGAAACACAAAAATACTCTTTGGTTTTTGGTTGTGTTCCACCTGTGAGCTGCAGCCTAACTAGGCCAGAAGAAAAGAGCGGCCATGCACGTTTATGTTTAACATGAGCTTGTGTGGATTTCAGATTCTGGGTGATGGACAGCGGCATCTGTCTGTTTACCGCAACAATGCCACATATTACAGGTATTGGGTGCCATCAAAGATAATGTGAATTTAAGAATGTCCAAGGGATATCTTCATCATAACCACCTTGAAAAAAAAAAAAAGGAAAATAATATGTCACATAAAGCTGGTTGTCATCGTAGTTCTATTAGAGGTTCGTTTCATGTGAGCTTCGCAGCATGGGATATGTTCACAGGGTTTCCTATTTTATTGTTGGGAAACAAAAGCAGCCTGCAGATAAAAACAACACATAAAACATTTTTATACTCGTATCTGAAGATCCTCTTCTATTATTTTTACTACATGCAGGGAGATACTGTATATTATTATTAACGGTTTATATCACAGACGCCTTTATCCAAGGTAACTTACAGAGACTGGAGCGTGTGAACTATGCATCCGCTGCAGAGTTACTTACAACAACATCAGAGAAAGACAGAGCAGAAGGAGGTTAAGTGAGTGAATGAGTGAGCCGGGATTTGAACCAGGGACCTCCTGGTTACAAGCCCTTTTCTTTAACCGCTGGACCATACAGTCTCCTATAGGTGTACATCGTTTCTATATCTATACAGGTTACACATGTAAAGATTATTTGTCATGGATGCTGTTGTATTCTTTATAATACTTTCCTGGTATATCTACTGCCATCAAGTGATCCTAGCAAGTACTTGTTTTAATAAGAGCAAAATTAAAACTGTATTGACCGCAATGATGTCTTAAGTCCATTGCATCACACAATAATATATTACAACAAACTGAATTTATAATATTACTCCTAGTCCAACTACTTCGACTACTACTACGACTATGACTACGACTACTACAACTACTACTACTACTACTAATAATAATAATAATAATAATAATAATAATAATAATAATAATAATAATAATAATAATAATAAATGTGAATAAATGTGAATAAATATTCTTGGAAAGAATTTGTCCTAAAGATACTTAGTTCTCTTCTTAATGTTTAATCTGTGTTTTTATTTTGGCTACATATACTGTATTGAAGAAAAAAAAAGGTTTCTACATGTTGAAATAACCTTGGAATATGGTGCTACAACAATATCAGGGTATTTATATGTATGTTAAAGAAATGAATGAATTGCTTAATGTGAGTTGCCCACTATAATTATGGGCATTTCTTCTAACACATCTTTAAAAGTGTACAATATTAATACATGTTTTATTGTAGCATAATACATACAAAAAGAATGCAATATCTTATTGACAAACTAGATTATCTTACAAAAATGGCACAATAATAAGCATTTTTCTTTTTTATCCTACACATTAATATAATTATTGGTGTGGTTAGGGTGACGTGATTGATGACTGTGTGTTGTAATGTTGACTGTTTTATGATTTTGTGTTTGAATACTGCCGTTTTAGCCGGGTCTTAATCTCAAAGGGACTTCCTGGTTAAATAAAGCATGAATAAATTAAAAAATGCTCCCGGTCACAATTATGATGACTACTTATGTGAATGGAGTTGATTCTACTTCAGGGTTAAGTTCAAGAGGGTGTAGGGCGATCTTAACAGTACCTTGATTTGAAAAGATGAAAATCTTAGAAAGTGTATTAAGCACACAAAACCTTGGTTGCTTGTATCTTGTATAACTGTAAATGAAGCATATATATATATATACAGTACTGTGCAAAAGTTTTAGGCAGGTGTGAAAAAATGCTGTAAAGTAAGAATGCTTTCAAAAATAGACATGTTAATAGATTATATTTATCAATTAACTAAATGCAAAGTGAGTGAACAGAAGAAAAATCTAAATCAAATCCATATTTGGTGTGACAACCCTTTGCCTTCAAAACAGCATCAATTCTTCTAGGTACACTTGCACAAAGTCAGGGATTTTGTAGGCATATAGTCAGGTGTATGATTAAACAATTATACCAAACAGGTGCTAATGATCATCAATTCAATATGTAGGTTGAAACACAATCATTAACTGAAACAGAAACAGCTGTGTAGGAGGAATAAAACTGGGTGAGGAACAGCCAAACTCAGCTAACAAGGTGAGGTTGTTGAAGACAGTTTACTGTCAAAAGTCATACACCATGGCAAGACTGAGCACAGCAACAAGACACAAGGTAGTTATACTGCATCAGCAAGGTCTCTCCCAGGCAGAAATTTCAAGGCAGACAGGGGTTTCCAGACGTGCTGTCCAAGCTCTTTGAAGAAGCACAAAGAAACGGGCAACGTTGAGGACCGTAGACGCAGTGGTCGGCCAAGGAAACTTACTGCAGCAGATGAAAGACACATCATGCTTACTTCCCTTCGCAATCGGAAGATGTCCAGCAGTGCCATCAGCTCAGAACTGGCAGAAAACAGTGGGACCCTGGTACACCCATCTACTGTCCGGAGAAGTCTGGTCAGAAGTGGCCTTCATGGAAGACTTGCGGCCAAAAGCCATACCTCCGACGTGGAAACAAGGCCAAGCGACTCAACTATGCACGAAAACACAGGAACTGGGGTGCAGAAAATGGCAGCAGGTGCTCTGGACTGATGAGTCAAAATTTGAAATATTTGGCTGTAGCAGAAGGCAGTTTGTTCGCCGAAGGGCTGGAGAGCGTACACGAATGAGTGTCTGCAGGCAACAGTGAAGCATGGTGGAGGTTCCTTGCAAGTTTGGGGCTGCATTTCTGCAAATGGAGTTGGGGATTTGGTCAGAATTAATGGTCTCTCAATGCTGAGAAGTACAGGCAGATACTTATCCATCATGCAATACCATCAGGGAGGCATCTGATTGGCCCCAAATTTATTCTGCAGCATGACAACGACCCCAAACATACAGCGAAAGTCATTAAGAACTATCTTCAGCGTAAAGAAGAACAAGGAGTCCTGGAAGTGATGGTATGGCCCCACAGAGCCCCTGATCTCAACATCATCGAGTCTGTCTGGGATTACATGAAGAGAGAGAAGCAACTGAGGCTGCCTAAATCCACAGAAGAACTGTGGTTAGTTCTCCAAGATGTTTGGGCCAACCTACCTGCCGAGTTCCTTCAAAACTGTGTGTTGCAAGTTGTACTGTTTTATGATTTTGTGTTTGAATACTGCCGTTTTAGCCGGTCTTAATCTCAAAGGGACTTCCTGGTTAAATAAAGCATGAATAAATTAAAAATGCTCCCGGTCACAATTATGATGACTACTTATGTGAATGGAGTTGATTCTACTTCAGGGTTAAGTTCAAGAGGGTGTAGGGCGATCTTAACAGTACCTTGATTTGAAAAGATGAAAATCTTAGAAAGTGTATTAAGCACACAAAACCTTGGTTGCTTGTATCTTGTATAACTGTAAATGAAGCATATATATATATATATATATATATATATATATATATATATATATATATATATTGACCATGAAGTAATAAATGGGGCTACGCAGTTAAAATACATAAAATATTGGATGTGTGGTGTAGTTTGTAGATGTCGCTAATGGGATGACACTGCAAATAAGCTTTCTTGTGGACTCCTTGCAACAGCTTTCAGAAATGTTGGCATCGATTCCTTGTTAACGTCAGCGACTGAGGCGTTCTGCTCATCCGTGAAATACAGTAGGTATCGCTCCATGGGTCGTCTCTGGTTTATATTTAGGATCTCCCTGGAACTCAGCTTTGAACTTGATGGAAACAATTCTGAAGATAGAAATGAGCCAAGGGAAATAATGGAGCGCAAGCCCACCTAAACTATTCATTTGATTTGCACAGTGGGCAAATGGCTAGGGGGCAAGAGGGAGAGTGGAGAGAGAGTTTTAAAAGTTACAATACCAGGAGGAAACCGGTCAAAACTAGTATGAAGATCAAACTTAAATGCAAAGCAGCAGGGATGCCATGGGTTCCTATATATTGCCAATCTTACTGGGTTCAGTTGCTGTGGGAACTTAAAACCATGGCTGACAGCAAGTGCTGTCTTTAAAGTCAAGATTAATCAGCTTTTTGTGGCCCTACTAGACATGGTTAAATTGGTCTAATTCTACAAAGCCTTCAAAGATTGCTCATGTCTTTACAGACAGTGATTATCATGATGTCAGTAAGTATCTTGCATTATAACAAGCTATTGCACGCTAGGTTCTCAGAACTGTACACGCCACAGCCACTACAGTATTAACAATGAATAAAAAGATAATAGCACAAGGTAATACTATGCAAATTAATCACAGGACTTGTTACATGATTGGCTGAGCAGTGCATATTACCCAGAGAAGTTAGCTGTGAGTAAGTTAGTTAGGGTAAAAGCGATTTTTTTCAGTTTGAAATTGCCATGTCAGAGCATCTGTATTCCCAGACTGGGAAATCAAGGACCACAGTGACACATGTCTTTAAGGATATTCCCGGAAGATTGGTCTACAACTTAGGTCTCATTGGTGTGTGGTTGTTTACAAGCACCATCCAGGCCACCTCTGTATAAACTTTGAGCAAACCTTAAAAACAAAACAAAAGATAAGCTTAGGCAATTATAAATCAGTAGACTGGTTCTTTGTTCAAGTACTGACCATACCTAATCTTTGATGAGATCAGAATAAAAAATGGTATAGGTTCACAGTATGCCAACTATCCCAGGTTAATCAATGCATGGAATATAACAGTGAACATGCTAACCCATTAGACTGGCCACACTTACACTAAACCTTGGCACTTCATTAATATTTGTGGATTATTGTGGTTATTCCACAAATAAGGATGTTTAAATATTAATAAAAAATCTGAATTCAGAGAATTGCTTTTTTTTTTTTTTAAATCGTGCTCTGCATCTGCTTAGCAGCGCAGTGCAATTTGGAACTGTGCAATTTCAATAAATCTAAGTTAGATTCCCTCTGAAAAAATAAAAATAAATAAATATTCTCTGTGTATAGCTGAATATAAAATAATTAATACAATGCTTGAACTTCCAAAACCATGAGTGACTATAAAAACAACATTGATTGTTTCATTGTTACAGTGGCTGGCTGTGAGGCACAGAATTGTGGAAACTCCATGGTCTTACAATGAACATATGTATCAGGACAAGGTGTATGCATGCATATGCATAGTGTGAACACTGTATGTTGGATAATAACCAAGCTTCAGGGTGATTTCACTGGTCAAAAAACAAACCAAACAAACAAACATAAAACCATAGAGACCCTTTTTCTTAGTGTTACACAGATTGTATATTATTATTAACTATGTGTGACTTTTTTTTGTTCTTTATCAAGTTCCCACTGCTTGAAATAAAATACAAATGCTATGGAACAGCAAGTAAACTCCAATCAACAAAGCATGTGGTAAAAATGAATGGAAAGGGCTCTGAAATGTATTCCTAAGAGTACGGCACACCGATGACAGACACATACTGATTTCACATGTGTTGAGATACAGATACAGCTACTTTGATTTTTGATTTATTAGACCATGACTGTCTTCAGCTGTGACAAGCTACAGCATGGGGAGCGGATGTTATCAATTAAAACCATATTTAAACCCGACAGGGAGATGGGTTCTGGGTTAAGTAAATGATAGACCAAATTGGTACTATAATCTTCAGATGTAAAATGTACTTGGACATGTCCATAAGCAGGTACATTAACTATATTGTACGAATGCACAAATGGTGTCCTACTTTAATACAGTGAATAGGGCAGTCATTAATAGTACTGTACAACTGGGTAGTTGAAGGTGCAACATATGATTTTAAAAATGATTTGTAACTATTTAGGAAAGTTATTACCTCACCAGCCTATGCTGAAAATATTTAGATTATATATTTAGGCGTAGGTATACTTAGATGGGCCAGTTGCAGAGCAAACATACTGCAATTTGCATTTTCATTGCGACATTTAGCAAAGTATACATTTTGTTGTATGTACTAAGAGAATATATGTTAATGAAAAGAGTTCTGTGCATGGGTAACATTTTGATTTTATTTTGCTGTTGGGTCATTAATGGGAAATTTTACATAATGCTACAATTACGTACCAGATTTAAAAGTATGTACTGTATTACAGTCCACGTGTCCAGTTGTCTCTTTTGGCAAGTGATATTTTCAGAATCATATTGTTATGAATTTAAATACTTCTGTTAAAAATATAGTACTGTACCAACAAAACCAACTACAGTACATCTAAATGGAAGTCTACTTATTTTAAAACACAGTCCTTTCAGCTATGTATGTATTTTTGACATTTATTAAAAAACAGGCAAGGGTTGGAATGGGCCAAAATTAAATAATCAGATATGCGTCGCACTCATTTAACCGTCAGTGAAGTCAAAATTTTATAGGGTCAGATATGTGAGTGCACTGTATATCTATCATATATATATATATATATATATATATATATATATATATATATATATATATATATATATTGAACCTGTTGTGTTGAAACGCGTAGTTCTACCATTCTTTTGTTTGTTTGCTCGTTTTAGTAAAAACATGTTTTACCTAATAAAATGAAGACAATCTTTTTTAAAAGACTGGAGTAAATCCTGTCCTATTTTTGAGTGTGCGACCAATTGGTCTCTGGGACCAATTGCTTGCAAAAGTAAGGATGGTGTACCAATTTGAGAAGTGAGCGTAAGCCCAAACAGACTTTCTTTTGTTATATATATATATATATATATATATATATATATATATATATATATATATATATATATATATATATATAAATATATGCAGTTTAACCCCATCAGATTATATAGTGGGGCCCCCACTTTCACCCACAAATAAACAAATGTGTTTCTATCAAAAATCTTTTCATAATCATACAGTAGCCTCTCGCTAAACCGAATATGTTTGTCCGACATTAGGAGGTGTCGGGTTTAAAAAAATACAATAAAATCACTGCATTTGCAATGTATAAAGCATGGTGCTGAAATAACACTAATGTGTTTTGGGTAGGCTACACATTACATTATGAACTAAAATATAAATCTGTACAGTATGCCTATACAGTATACCAGTACAGTAGTAAAACCAAATGAACACCTAGTGCACCTTCTTTTTACTTTAGCCTAGGCTACTGGTATGTTAGCACAAAATAAATCATGCTGCTGCATTGTACACTTTGGTGTACAATGCGAATAAAAGTTTATTTTAAATTGAAACTAAATGATTTTAGCATTTAAATTATTAAAGCACACAGCCAAAGCTACACTGGAGTGGCTAAGGAACCAAAAGGTAAATGTCCTTGAGTGGCCCAGTCAGAGCCCCGACCTAAATCCAATCGAAAATTTGTACCATGACGTAAAGATTGCTGTCCATCAACGCTCTCCATGGAACTTGACAGAGCTTGAACAGTTTTGTAAAGAAGAATGGTCAAATATTGCCAAATCTAGGTGTGCAAAGTTGGTAGAGACCTATCCCAACAAACTCACAGCTGTAATTGCTGCCAAAGGTGCTTCCGCTAAGTATTAACTCAGGGGGGTGGAGACTTATCCAATTATGATCTTTCAGTTTTGTATTTTTAATATATAATTTTTTTCTCAATAAAAACTTTTTTCCCCTTAACAGTGTGGAGTATGGTGTGTAGATAAGTCAAAAAAATCCTCATTTAAATGCATGAAACTCTGAGGCACTGACACAACAAAATGTGAAAAAGGTTACCTAAACTAATATTAGGTAGTCCAAGGTCAGTGCTAATCAGGGTCTGTGAAACTAGAGGTTTTTGTTTAAAATCTTAGTTCATGCATGCCACAGACGTTGTGTTTGGCGGGAGGACAGAGGCTCTAATTAGAAACAGTCAGCAAACGGTGCTGCTTGTAAAAAAAAAAAAAAAAAAACATGACATCCAAACGGAAATTAAAAAAAAATAATAATAATTGTACACACAAATTACCAGAATCATGTTCCGAAAGATGTAGCCCAAGGAATACCAGTAACCCATGTACACACAACTAAAGCATGACCTTGATATAGTCACAGGGAGGAGAAGCAGTCATGCTTTCAAACATCACAAACGGCAAGCCAGAAAACGCAGCTTTAAAAGATCACAGCTAAGGTTTTTTTTTTTTCTTGTTGTTTGCTGTCTCTTCAAAATGTGCTGAAATATATTTTGGAAATAGTAACAGAGTGGATTCGAAAGAGGAACAATTTAATAAAAGAATAAACACATTTATTATTTCAAAAAGAAGGGTTCGTCTCATGATTTGTTGAGCTTTAACATCAGAATCGGTGCAATATTACTGTCAGCAGTCCCAGGTGAAAGAAC
The DNA here is from genome assembly GCA_030684275.1 of Acipenser oxyrinchus oxyrinchus. Classification (NCBI taxonomy): domain Eukaryota; kingdom Metazoa; phylum Chordata; class Actinopteri; order Acipenseriformes; family Acipenseridae; genus Acipenser; species Acipenser oxyrinchus. The sequence goes on along the minus strand of CM060247.1, from coordinate 4,287,914 downwards.
AAAAAAAAGTTTTTTTAACACAGCAGTGGCTGTACAATCCTACTAATATTATTAATCACATTAGTACAATCTTGTGTAACTAGAGCTGCGGTTGGTCAGGGAGGCATTATTATTAACATACACTGATAGCACTGTCTACTGGCACAATTTTGAAACAGTCAAAATAATGTAAAGGATTATGCACATGAAAATCTGTCTTTTCATAATTTAGAAAATCTGTGATGACATTTTTCCCATGGGACTAAGTTTGGTATTTATTAAATGGGAATCAGTTATAGTGCAATTTAAATATAATATGTATGAGTATTGTAAATGGTCTGGCATTTAAATATCTACGTGTTTTCAAATAAAATACACGTCTTTTTGCCTTGCTGAAACAGTATGTTTATAACTTTTGTTTATAGTATTGTTAAGTGGCTTGAGTTTTTGCAGTGTGGCTAAAATGTTAAGTTACTTTAGCCACAGTGGCTAACTAAATGAAAGTCTGAGAGGGAACGTAGTACTGTCGTTTTGATTAAATGAGTAGTACGCAACAAAATATGAAAGCTGAACATTAATTTCAACAAACAACAACGACAACTTTTTAATGAAAAAAAAATGTAGCCTACTTCAATATGAACAATAGCCTGCTATATTATATTAAACCAAATCAATAAAAAATTATAACGATCTGGTTCTCTCATACCTTTTTTAATGAATATAATTTAATTAATAGAGAATAAAAACATACTAATATAACAACTACCTAGCCTAAGTTTAATTTATCATTTTTGTAATCTACCAGCGGCTTCTCTTGCATACACATCGCTTATAATAGTGCAGACCGTGGGTCAAACAGGCCCGGTTTTTGGGATGGAACCGCATAACAGTCTCATGTTTTGATTGATCCGTGTCTGTCACATGACTATGTCATCACACAAGTGGAAAAGCTTGCAGGCATTTTTAACATTGCGATCAGAGAGAGTGAGAGATCTGCTTTCAACAACCTTTCAATTAAAATATAATGTGGTATTTTGCTGTACTAATATAACAAACTATGGGTGATTACTTTATATGAATTATCATGTTATGCACAAATGTAAGAATTGGCTTTCTATAGTGGTGTACGTTTTTCTTTCAAATAACATATATTTATAATCGTTTGTGCAATATATTTTAATATCAAATATATATATATATATATATATCTTACACACTATTACATTTTTGTTACAGGATACATTTGTTTATCTGTAAAATCACAGTTTTAATTATAAACTGCCCCAGTTTTCATTTACGTCCCAAATTCTGGGAAGGTTTGGTTTGCAGATAACGTCCCAAATTCTGCATTTTCAAATTCAGCCCAGTTTTTGGGATATTCTGCTCAGCTGACAGTTTCTAAGTCATGCATGCACAGTTTACCATAAACTGGATTTCATTTAAGAGTAACCCTTAGTACATGAATCAAAGTTAAAGTATTTTTTACTCTCCCCAGAAAACATTATTTTTTTATGAAGAAACAGAAATAAAATGTAGATGATATTACAGTGAAGAAACTACATTGCAATGAAATAGATACATGAAAATTCATTAAAGCAATAGTTTTCCTTTATTAAAAGCTAATATTAAAACACATTTTTGAGAAGGAACATGGTATTCCACAAAGTAAAAGGACATCTCATTTGCTTATGTGATGTCCATCAATATATAGCCATGTGTAGGGGTTTATCAAACCTTATGGGTTTAAGAGACCAGTGCCCTCCAACAACTTCAAATAAATCTCATTGTATTGTATTAGTCAACATTTTCCTTATCTATTCCTGATAGTTTATACTGTAGGTTTTCAACTTTTTTTTTAAACTGTACCCCTTCTGTCTGGTGGTTTCAGCTCAAGTACCCCTTTATAATTTTTGCTCAACTGAACGGTACCTCAGTTGCAATAAAATGGAGAATAATCGGATGCCCCCCCCGTTTATATAATAACTAATTTAATGTCACAACAGTTTGGGTGACAAACTGCTGTTTTAGGACAGAACAATGATAAACATTTTTATTAAAGCCAACATAAAAATTATCCAAAGGGATTCGGTATAACTTTCTGTCACTTTGCAAGTAAGCAATTCATGATATTGCTGTTACTAAAATGCAGCCGCGCCTAATAAATAAAACAAAAAATGTCAAAGTATGAGTATTATGATTAATAATTATATTTACCATTATTATTTATACTGTACTTCTAAAGCATGCAGAAAGATTGTGTTTCCCTGATTAGGAGTCTTGCTGGTCCAGTGGTTAGGGTTAGGAGCACACATGTTGCATAAATACACTACAAAATGTGCACTTTTCAGGTCTTATATATAATGGACATTTTTTGTATGAAGGAGTCACCGTTTTCATGATTCTAGGTGCTCGGCAAACTGAGTTTTTGGGTGAGCCACCCCGCTAGGAAGTGGTTTGGGGCGCTCCCCTGAGTCTAGATCACTTTGAATGGTGGTTCTACATGCTCGGGTTTGAGAGATATGCCTGGAAATGTGTTTTTCATTCCTGCCTTAGACATGAATGAGGCTGAACACCCGAAAATATTTTTTTGCAAAAAATTGCTACGAAACTGGGGATGTTACATTCAGGCTGGTCCCCTGAGTCTAGAACCACTTGAATGGTGGTTCTAGGTGCTTCTGTTCCAGAAATATGCACTAAAAGTGATTGTTTTAAGCATGACGAAAAAATGTTTTTCCAATATTATGACAGCAAGAGCACATTCAAAGAGCAGGTTAAATGTCTAAGAGATACAAATGGCAAAATCAAAGACGAAGAAAAAAAATAGCAAATATATTAAATGATTACTTTTCACATGTTTTTACAAAGGAAGATACGGACACCATGCCCCACATGTCGACCTGTTCCTATCCAGTTTAAATTACTTTAGCATAACAGAGGCAGAAGTGTTAAAGGGACTAGGAGCTCTTAAAATAAACAAATCCCTTGGGCCGGATGAGATCCTCCCAATAGTATTCAAAGAAATGAAAGAAGTTATTTACAAACCGCTAACCAAGATCATGCAACAGTCTCTTGACACAGGGGTTATACTGACAGACTGGAAAATTGCAAACGCAATACCGATCCACAAAAAGGGAGACAAAACTGAACCAGGTAACTACAGACCAATAAGTCTGACTTCTATTATATGTAAACGTATGGAAACTTTTTGAGGATGCAACATCGACAATGGATAATTGCAAAGCATACAACATGGTTTATTTAGATTTCCAGAAAGCTTTTGACAAAGTCCTGCATCAAAGATTAATTTTCAAACTGAATGCAGTAGGGATTCAAGGAAATGAATGCACATGGATTAGGGAGTGGTTAACATGTAGAAAACAGAAAGTACTGATTAGAGGAGAAACCTCCAAATGGAGCGAGGTAACCAGTGGAGTACCACATGGATCAGTATTAGGTCCTCTGCTATTTCTAATCTACATTAATGATTTAGATTCTGGTATAGTAAGCAAACTTGTTAAATTTGCAGACGACACAAAAACAGCAGGAGTGGTAAACACTGTTGCAGCAGCAAAGGTCATTCAAAATGATCTAGACAGTATTCAGAACTGGGCAGACACATGGCAAATGACATTTAATAGAGAAAAGTGTAGGTACTGCATGCGGGCAATACAAATTTGCATTAGAAATATCATATGGGATATAAATTGAAGAAGGAATCTATGAAAAAGACCTAGGAGTTTATGTTGACTCGGAAATGTCTTCATCTAGACAATGTGGGGAAGCTATAAAAAAGGCCAACAAGATGCTCGGATATATTGTGAAAAGTGTTGAATTTAAATCAAGGGAAGTAATGTTAAAACTTTACAATGCATTAGTAAGACCTCATCTAGAATATTGTGTTCAGTTCTGGTATCCTCGTTACAAAAAGGATATTGCTGCTGTAGAAAGAGTGCAAAGAAGAGCAACCAGAATTATCCTGGGTTTAATAGGCATGTTGTATGCAGACAGGCTAAAAGAACTGAATCTATTCAGTCTTGAACAAAGAAGACTACGCGGTGATATGATTCAAGCATTCAAAATTGTAAAAGGTATTGACAATGTCGACCCAGGGGACTTTTTCAATCTGAAAAAAGAAACAAGGACCAGGGGTCACAAATGGAGATTAGATAAAGGGGCATTCAGAACAGAAAATAGGAGGCACTTTTTTACACAGAGAATTGTGAGGGTCTGGAACCAACTCCCCAGTCATGTTGTTGAAGCTGACACCCTGGGATCCTTCAAGAAGCTGCTTGATGAGATTCTGGGATCAATAAGCTACTAACAACCAAACAAGATGGGCAGAATGGCCTCCTCTCGTTTGTAAACTTTCTTATGTTCGTATGAATCTATTTCAGTGCAATGTAGTTTCTTCATTGTAATAAGAAATACGTTTTTGTTAACATTTACATTTTATTTTTATTTCTTTATAAAAAAAATGTTTTCTGGGGAGTGTAAAAAAATATATTAACTTTTATTCATGTACTAAGGGTTACTCTTAAATGAATTAACAATCCAGTTTATGGTAAACTGCATGCATGACTTAGAAACTCGGCTGTCAGCTGAGCAGAATATCCCAAAAACTGGGCTGAATTAAAAAATGCATAACGGCCCATAATTTGTGACGTTATCTAAAAACCAGAGCGGCCCAGAAATTGGGATGTTATATGAAAAGCAAAGCGGCCCAGAATTTGTGTATCCTGTAACAAAACTGTAATTGTGTGGAAGATATATATTTGATATTAAAATATATCGCACAAACAGTTATAGATATATGCTATTTGTTATATTAGTACAGCAAAATACCACATTATATTTTAATTGAAAGGTTGTGGAAAGCAGATCTCTCGTTCTCCCTCTCTCTGATCGCAATGTTAAAAATGCCTGCAAGCTTTTCCACTCGTGTGACGACATAGTCATGTGACAGACATGGACCAATCAAAACGCAAGACTGCTATGCGGTTCCATCCCAAAAACCGGGCCTGTGTCATACCTCAATGTTTGTGTTGGGGTATATATATATATATATATATATATATATATATATATATATATATATATATATCCAAATATATGAATAACAAACTAACTAAACTAACAAATAAATAAATAAATAAAACCTCATAAATACATTTCAAGAATCACAGTACAAGTAATAATACAATTAAGAGCAAGATAAATAGAATGACTTTGGTTCTAGCAGGTACAAGTATGACAAAATACGATTCAATAACGGAGCAAATAACAGTGTCAGTGATAGTTACATCAGGATATAATTAAATACAAAATACTACAGATTAAATAACACTTGACGGATTACAGTACTCTAAAGTACAGGTTTAAATGCTAAAATAGGGGCAGATAAGAGCAAGTAAAGCACATTTAAGGAAGAGTGATAAGTGTCTAGAGGTCTTTAGTTAATTGATAAATATAATCTATTAACATGTCTATTTTTGAAAGCATTCTTACTTTACAGCATTTTTTCACACCTGCCTAAAACTTTTGCACAGTACTGTATATATATATATATTTTTTTTTTTATCAATGTCATCCTTCTGAGTCCTCTGAATGCCTTTTAATTTGTTAGTTTTTAAACCATTTAAATGCAAAACTATAACAAAACATGTATACAGGCTTTATTTTTTTGTATTTATTATTTGTCCTATGGTTGCCTTTAATTAATTTTTCTGCACAAACTACTATATGATGTAGAATAATGGAATGTAAACATCTAACACAAGTATGTACAATACTCTTTCAAATAAACGTATTATGATTTTGAATGTGCGGCTCTTAAGGACGGTATTATTGTCTTTGCTTGCCCCCTGGCACCTCTTTCTTTATAAATTAAGCAGTGGTCAGAACTAATGACCCGAAGTGACTCGATCCAGATTGGTAACTCAACTCCACTCGACTCAAGCAGTTTAGTGACTTGACTCAACTCGAGCTTGGCATGTCAAAAACTCAACTCGACTCGATTCTTTACTCCTCAATGACTTGATTCGACTCGAGACCCAATTCTGGTGACTCATTACAACTCTTATTATTATTATTATTATTATTATTATTATTATTATTATTATTATTATTATTTAGCAGACGCCTTTATCCAATGTGATTTACAGAAAATTAAACAGCATTTAAAAGTATACAGTATAAATTACAGGCAATAGAAATGCAAAGCAAACACATATATACAATATATACAACATAAATATAAATACAAGGAAAACATACAAAAATATATACAAATAGGAATTTAGAAATAAAGAATGAATAAGTGAGTTTTGAGAAAATGTCCGAAAGCAGTAAAATACTGAACAGTCCTGAGGATAACCGGTAGCTGGTTCAACCACAGGGGGACAAGGGAAGAGAAGGAGAGAGCACAGGAGGAAGGAGAGTGAAGAGAAGGAGAGAGCACGGGAGGAAGGAGAGTGAAGAGAAGGCATAACAAGTCGGCCAGTATAGGATGAGCGGAGAGGGACTATAAGGAGACACGAGGGATTGGAGATAGGAAGGGGCAGTATGAATAGAGCGATAGGCAAGAGCAAGGGTCTTAAATTTGATGCAAGCTGAGACTGGTAGCCAGTGGAGAGTGCAAAACAAATGGTTAGCGTGATAGTAGTGAGGTTGAGAGAATTTTGAATACGCTGAAGAGAGCGAATAGCCGGAGCAAGGATACCAGCGAGGAGAGAGTTACAATAATCAAATCTAGAAAGAACAAGAGTTTGGACTAGGAATTGAGTGGAATAAGTAGATAGAAAACAGCAGATTATATAGATGTTGTTAAGAAAGAAACGACACGTACGTGTTAGTGAAGAGATGTGTTGAGAATAGAAGAGGGAAGGTCCAAAATAAGGTTTGACAGCATCAAGGCAGACAGAGATAGAGGTCAGAGGAGAGATGAGAAGTAGAAGGAAAGTAAAGGAGGTCGTTCAGAAAGGTTGAGTTTGAGGTAATGTGAATGTATCCAAGATGAGATTGGGAGGCAAAGGAAGGAAAATAGAGAAAGGTCTGAGTATCATCCACATATAGGTGATATGAGAAGCCAAAAGAGGAGACAAGAGTACCTGGTGAGCGGGTATAGAGTGAGAATAGAAGGGGTCCTAAGACAGATCCTTGAGGTACACCTGTAGAGAGAGGGTGAGGCGAAGACAGAAATCCATGCCAAGAAACCTGAAAAGTACAGTTAGAAAGATTACATGTGAAATTACATGTGAGTGTATACTTACAATGTAATTACTATGTAACAACAAATACAGTTACAGTGTACTTAGACCCTTAAAAAAAGTACATTTAAAATATGTACAGCTTGTTTCACAAATCAGAAATATCACTAATCCTGGATTATCTAACGTTACTTTAGGTACGTGCTAATCAGGATCTGTGAACCCAGATGTTAAACATCCACTTTTACCTGGTGAAGGGATCAGTGAGGTTTTGAAAGCTTGTATTTTTGTAGCTTATATGCTGTTACAATTAATAAAAGGTATCAACTTTAACAGTGCATCTTCCATTTTAAAATGTATAGTTTTTGATTCTGTGTTTGCTTAGCTAGTAGGGAAACTAGTGAGAACTCTTACAGGACATCCACTCAGTCAGCCTCAGGTTAAACTGTCTTATTAATGTGCAGATTGAGTTGTGCACTCCATCCTAATGATGAAGATAGGGGCCCAAGCCATTGTCAACAGCTGGTGGGAGCTGTGTGCCTGGAGATTTGTCTCTCTTAAAATGCCAAGAAAGCTCCGCGGGAGCTCTGACTATAGCTGTTTTTATCCGTGTTTGCAGCTGTGTAATGAAGTAGTGTCTGGTCTAGGGGAAGGTTTTAGTGTAGAAACGTGAAACGTAAAGGTAGAAAAGACAGGCAGTCAGAAAGGTCCATTGTGAATATGTTCATGGCTCTAATATGTTCATGGTATATGTAGGCCTGTACCAACGATGTGATGCGACACGTGCAGCTCTCAGAAGCTACCCAAAGGCACAGACTAAGAAGGATTTGAAAATATGCAAAGAAAAAAGAAATCGAAAATGCTGACATTTAGAATTTGTTACTGGTTACATATGTCGCTGGCATGAGAATTTACTGCATTTAAAGTTCTAGTACGAGAAAATGACTACGTAAAATTGCAATAATGTTAACTTCTAACACCAGTGTTTAACCCTTTAAGGACTGGGATTGTGTTAACATGATCATAGTGAAGTGGGCTTCTAGAACCGCGATCGTGTAAAAAAATGCACTTCGTTTTGATGACTTACAGGGCAACCATATCATTGGATAGGGGAGGGACTGATGTTCACGGAGAGAAAAGCCATCACAGCCTGCTTCAGAGAAACTTGTATGAAAGGTAAGAAAGACATGGAAAAATGCTGTAAATCCGATGTATTTGACATATTTATTCTGTTTCATGTGTTTTAATATATATATATATATATATATATATATATATATATATATATATATATATATATATATATATATATATATATATATACTGTATATATGTGTGTTTTTACAACATTTATAACTATCAAGAAATGTGTGGATATAAGTAGATACTATTTCATGAACTAAAGTTATCAGGTATGTTTTAATAATGGAATGAATATTATTTTATTTATAAATATTTATCTTGAGAAAATAATTGAGAGTAGTGTCCATAATTGCTTATAAAGACCCTGACAATAAACGTGTATTATGTAACTGCAATCACTTGTAATTTGCCCAAACATCAATATTTTTCAACAAAACTTTCAGGAAGTATTGTCAGGTCCAATGGGTCATAGAATACCACATTTTTAGATCTCTAAGCAGAATACAGATTAAAAACACTTTACATTAATATATATATATATATATATATATATATATATATATATATATATATATATATATATATATATATACTGTATATATATATATATATATATATATATATATATATATATATATATATATATATATATATATATATTCAGCAATCACAATTGACAAGAGGGCCCTATTAACATAACCTTCTAATGACATATATATAGATAGTCTGCCAAACTGGGTTGCATGACAAAAGAGTTGACTTACTATAAATATACAGTACTATCATATTTATAATAAAATCTAATTGCTTGCAACTTCTATTGTGTTGTCAGTAGGTAGTAGTCTACACTTTCATTTATCCAAGGCTATGGGATGCCAACAGTTTCAGTTCCTCATGTTGTAAGCACACTGCAACAATGTAGGGTCATTTTGTTTATGGAATAACACAAACTAGTCCTGGTATACCTGTTCATCAATCCAGTTTTAATCATGTTCATAATAACACAAACCAGTCCTGGTGTACCCGTTCATTAATCCAGTATTAATCATGTTCATAATAACACAAACTAGTCCTGGTGTACCTGTTCATCAATCCAGTTTTAATCATGTTCATAATAACACAAACCAGTCCTGGTGTACCCGTTCATTAATCCAGTATTAATCATGTTCATAATAACACAAACTAGTCCTGGTGTACCCGTTCATTAATCCAGTATTAATCATGTTCATAATAACACAAACTAGTCCTGGTGTACCCGTTCATTAATCCAGTATTAATCATGTTCATAATAATCAAATGCAGGGCCTTAGCCATATCTGGCTCATTGAGTCCCACACAGTTGCTCTGTTGATTTGCATTTGAAGGCTGGACATTTGGTAGTATTAACGTTAAAGTTCAAAAACAAATGTTGTATCAATATCTAAATATGTAACCGGTTTAATTGGCACAAGCAAACTAAAGCCTGTTAGTCCAGTTAAACATTTTTTTTTTGCTTTTAATTTTTTGTTTTGTTATTTATGACTCCTCACAAACTCTCTGGTCCTTTATATGGATCTTTCAGCCCCGATGGTGAGACAGCTCTGATCGAATGCAAGAGATCGGTCATCGCTGTTGAAAACTGACTAGTTTACTATGCTACTGTATTGCTTTCCAGGGGGTCAATCAATCCATTGTCTAACTATTAAAGACTAAACAACACTGGAGTCAGTAACTCAGTGTGCACTGCGGTTAACTTGATTCGAGCAGATTCCTTAACACACTGAAAACTGACACGTTAAAAAAACAAACAAACAAACCAAAAAAAATAAAACATAACCTCTTTCTATATGGCGAGTGAAAGCAGTGGGCCTGTGCTGTCATGATTTTGTGAGCTGGCGCCAGGCAAGCTGAGAAGTCAGTAGAAAATAGAACCCCTGCAGTTGTTGCCGAGAGAAGAGTGACAGGAAAAGCATGTCTTGCAGTGGATTAGATTGCAGCTGCTGTCATCAGAGAACAGCCATTACTTCTGAGCTAATTATCTCAGCACTTGTAAACAAACAACCTGCCAAAGCACTGCTCCGTCTAATTACGCCATTAGTATTAACAGCTCCAAAAATTCCAAGCTGAGAAATCCACTTATCAACGTGGATTTAGAAATCACAAATTGAGTTAGTTGACTAGATGGACAGATAGCTAACACACACATAACTATGTAGACTCCAGTAGAAAAGACCCCTAAAGTATACATGCCAACAGTCCCTATATGGTCGGGACAGTCCCGATTTCCTAGCAAAAGTCCTGTGTCCCGATGCATTGGAAGAAAATCCTGATATTTATCCCTTGAAATTCTTCACAGCTAGCCTAGGGTGTATGCTCTCGCTCCATACTGTTTTTTTTCTCGCTCTGTAGCGGCTGCTGACCCTTGTGCACTGCACTGCCTGTCAGATCCATATTGCAGAAGCATATTGTTTCCTCACTGCTGCTGCAATATGATTTGATGTGTATGACTTTGAGTATAGTGTGAGAGCCAATGAATCGTGATGGACTGGAGTTAGCTACACTCTTCATTTTCATACAGCATTTGTTGATCACAGTTAACATGAAGGACTGGAAAAAGTATTCTGAGGGGGATCTATTACTTACATGATGACGAGTGTTTGCGTGTAAATGTGTTTTATGTGTTTTTCCTGCAGTTTTATTTATTCAGGTTTAACGGGCTGCTATAGGAATTTCTCTACCTGAAACATTTGTCAACCCAATATAATTTACAGCTCTAATTTAGTCACGACTGAGCGTGAATAAAGAAAGACTTCAGACTGTGAACAGTTTGTGTCAATTACTTCATATTAAAACCAACCAGCTGTCATCTCTAACTGCACATTATTAATTGCAACATGTTACATCTACCTATTTAGAATGCTCATTTTTTATTTATATATTTATGTATGGCAAAGAAACCTAATTACGATATCCCCCTAGACATAGCTAAACAGCTCATTTGCTGCCGGGCCTTGTAGCACAGAGCTGAAAGGCCATAAGTCAACAACAGAAGTAGATGACTGGCATTCACGATATGTTACTTCAGAGTTTTCAGATATAAATTTAGAATGTCATTAACAGCCGGACTGATTGAGGCTTGTGACATGTGAGACGTAATTAATTTTGAGAACAAGTGTGAGCATGCCAAAGAATCTCCATTAGAAGTTGTCTGAAATTGTATAAGTTAATTTAGTTATAGTTTTTAACTTGAGAAGATTAATCCAGATGATCCTTCTACTGGTAGATACCAGATCACGCAGGATTAGTTACTAATATAATTATAACATACTGTATATAGCAGTGATCTAAGATGGCCAATTCATGGTGTAAAATAACTACAGTGCAAGCCTATAGTGTCCCTTTTGAAACGGCCTGCTTAAAATGTGACCTTTTCGTGTACCAGTCAGTAAAGTCAGATTCGTGTGTCCTTCTTTCTGTACATTCCGTATGTGCAACGGATTTATGTACAATTGACTAAATAATTCATTTTATTAACAGAAAAAGGAACAACATTTGTTACCATGTTAGTGGGCAGGTTGTTAGCAGTTAGTAAACTAAAAAAGAGTCCCTCAAAATAGAGTGTAACAAAAACCGTGAAATACTGAGGAGTGAATTACTGAAGTCAAGTTTAGTACGAGTACTGGATCTACTGTCAAGTAACAATGGAAAGAACTACACATGGTTACCCTAACCTCAAATTATTGTGTGTACCAGGCTGTCTCCTGAATTTCTATATTGGAAGAATATATTTTCACCTTGACCCTTTTTGATAACATGGCAGTACACACTCATTTATATTGCACCTGTGGAAATACTGGTTATACAAATACTATTCCTGACAGGGCAATATCAAGTTGCTCTCCAAGGCTGCCCACTTTCCCACCCTCCCTTCTCCAACCCCCTGCTGTCATTCTCTGTTCCTGTCCATATAGCCCGGTATCCTTATCTCCTCACTTATTCCTGGGATCCTGTGACAGCCGTTCTGTGCCAGGGAACCTGCCAATGACAGAGACAAGTCTATCATCTGTATCATTTCTATTCAGGCCGACCGGGCTACAGTACAGGGCTACAACCGGAACAGGGATTGTTGACAAGGGAGAAACACAGCATTTTCCTTGTTCTAAATATAGGATCAGTAGGAAGCCTCCTTTATTCTCAAATTGATCAATAGGCTACATCTGCTGCAGGCAGTTTGAACCCATGTTATCCTAGCTCTTTGTCTATTCCAGTGACAGTCATAAGGTCTCCCTCGTGATATTATAAGCTTTTCTTACATTGGATCTCAGTGTTCCCTTCTTGATCTGCGAGCTGCAGACAATGGTTCAGATCTTGGACCACATCAGGTGGATGGTCAATCCAAGCTACTGTGCCTCTTCTGAGAAGTCTATTTCTGGGCAGTTGAATGTCCCCATATCTCTACACCCCAGCGGGCATATTCCACATTAGCTTGATTGTTTAGAGGATGGTTAGAGTATCCTGGGACTAATTATAAACTGCAGTGACTGAAGCTGAGCCAAATAAATCCTAGAACCCTGGAATTCATCTAACATTTGTGAGCATTACCTTGCACTTTTTTTTTTGTTTAACTTTTTGTTGAATTACAGATATGCTTATTCCTGAACTGAAAAATAAAATGAATTTTATCAGCGATAACAGGGTTCAAAAGGACCCCAGGCATGTAAAATAAAAACAATCTCTCTCCTTTAAAATTGCCTGGCCAGCCTCTGCATGTTTAAACGGTAAGCACTGAACATCATTTTAATGCTGTAACAATCCCCATACCACATATTATAAAATAAAAAGATACCTTGACGTATCCAAAGGGCCCAGGAGTCCCTCTGGAACCCAATTCCATGGCGCATTGTTAAAAACTAACTAAATAAAATATATATATATATATATATATATATATATATATATATATATATATATATATATATATATATATATAAGTCTACACCCCTTGAACTTTTTCACATTTTGTTGTGTCAGTGAGTTTCATGCATTTAAATGAGGATTTTTTCCACTTATCTACACACCATACTCCACACTGTTAAGGGGGAAAACGTTTTTATTGAGAAAAAAATTATATATTAAAAATAAAAAAACAGAAACATCATAATTGGATAAGTCTCCACCCCCCTGAGTTAATACTTGGTGGAAGCACCTAGATTTGGCATTTGACCATTCTTCTTTACAAAACTGTTCAAGCTCTGTCAAGTTCCTTGGGGAGCATTGATGGACAGCAATCTTCAAGTCATGCCACAAATTTTCGATTGGTCGGGGCTCTGACTGGGCCACTCAAGGACATTTACCTTTTTGTTCCTTAGCCACTCCAGTGTAGCTTTGGCTGTGTGCTTTGGGTCGTTGTCATGCTGAGAGGTGAACTTCTGTCCCAGTTTCAGCTTTCTTGCAGAGGGCAGCAGGTTTTCCTCAAGGACCTCTCTGTACTTTTCCCTTCTATCTTGACAAGTCCCCCAGTCCCTGCCGATGAGAAACATCCCCATAAGATGATGCTGCCACCACCATGCTTCATAGTAGGGATGGTGTTTTTTGGGTGATGCGCTGTGTTGGGTTTGTGCCAAACATAACGCTTTGTATTTAGGCCAAAAAGTTCAATTTTAGTTTCGTCAGACTACAAAATGTTTTGCTACATGGCTACAGAATCTCCTGAGTGTTTTTTTTTGCATACTTCAAACAAGATTCAATGTGAGCTTTCTTGAGTAGTGGCTTCCTTCTTGCCACCCTACCATACAGGCCAGATTTGTGGAGTGCTTGGCATATTATTGTCACATGCACACTTTGACCAGTCTTGGCCATAAAAGCATGTAGCTCTTGCAAAGTTGCCATTGGCCTCTTGGTAACCTCTCTAATCATTCTCCTTCTTGCTTGGTCATCCAGTTAGGAGGGACGACCTGATCTAGGCAGGGTCTTGGTGGTGCCATACACCTTCCACTACTTAATAATCGTCTTGACCGTGCTCCAAGGGATATTCAAGGCCTTTGATATTTTTTTATACCCATCCCCTGATCTGTGCCTTTCAACAACTTTGTCCGGGAGTTCTTTTGAAAGCGCCTTGGTGCTCATGGTTCAGTCTTTGTTTTGAAATGCACTAACCAGCAGAGGGAACCTACAGGAACTGCTGAATTTATCCTGAAATCATGTGAATCACTACAATTTAACAAAGGTGACTGGTTACACCTGAGCTAATTTAGGATTGCTATTACAAGGGGGGTGGACACTTATCCAACCAAGCTATTTCAGTTTTTATTTTTAATTAATTTTCTACAAATTTCTCGAATATTTTTTTCACTTGGAAGTTGTGGGGTAGGATGTGTAGATAAATGAAATGAAAAAACTATGTTAATGCATTTTAATTCCAGGGTATAAGGCAACAAAAGGTGAACATTTTTAAAGGGGGTGTACACTTGCTATAGACACTGTATATATATATATATATATATATATATATATATATATATATATATATATATATATATATATATATATATATATATATATATATAATTATTCCTGTGGTGGCCTAATGTCGTTGTTCAGGAGCAGTAGAGTTTATTCAGCTAATCTGAGCAAATTACAGTTGCTCTGTTCTTTTTGTTGATTTTGTAACATTGCTCGGGAGGAATGACTTGAACAAGAACATTGTGAGTATAACTCTTTTTAATGTCTTACAAGTACACGCTGGCCCACTCAAATAGAGTACTAGACTGAACTCATCACTACCTAACTAACTCTGCACAGGCAAACGTCAAGCATGCCTAATTAATCCTTCCCTTATCCCACCCACTTGAGAGTCAACCTCCTATCACAACCTAAATAAAACCCGCGAAAACCCCCTCTTGGACCCTCACCTATCAATCAGTACCCCGTAATGTGGTATAGGTCTGCTTTCTCAAAATAGCACGTTAAACTGCCCCGCTCTCAGATACATTCATCCCCAAATTCATCAAAACTATGTGTGTGTTTGGCTCCCCTTCATCTTGTGGATCACTGGTTTGTGTACCTGCTGGACCAGGTTCGAAGCCGTCGGCCAGGTCATTGACAGAGGGGCTCCTCTCACTGTCTGACTACTCCTGCTGCTCGGATGGTGGGTCAATCTCATGACGCTCCTTGGGGCGATATGGCACCAGACAATCCTGGTGGAGGACCATCTGTCTCCGTGGGCCTTCTTGCTGGACCCAGTAAACAACATCAGATATCCTCTCCAACACCAGGTCTGGACCCTCCCAGGCACTGGTTAACTTGGGGCACTTCCTCTTTGGCACTTCTTCATCAGGGTCTCTGGCAGAGGTTCCCCTCTTTGTATATCATCCCTCTGTATGATAGTGAGGGAGTCGAGGCCCAGGATGCAGCAACCCATGTCTCTTGCTGTGTCGTCACTTCTCCCACCTGGATTTGAAGCATTGCCTTCCCTTCCACTGGGGCTGGTTCATCGGTGGCTGTCCTCAGCTAACCTTGCACTGGTGACCGAGGAAGCAGTATCGATAAGCCCTTAGCAGTAGATGCCCTCCATCCTGCAGCCTACATACAAATGATGGTGTCCCGCCTGCCGAACCAGTATTGGCTTCTACCAGGCTTGTAGTCGAGTCCTCAAGCCTCGAGTCCGAGTCATCAGGGTCCGAGTCCGAGTCCAGTACGAGTCACTATAATTCTAGTCCAAGTCTGAGTCACAAGTCCTTGACTTTGAGTCTTGAGTCCGAGTCGGAGTCCTTGAAACAAACTCAAATCAATTTTCCTAACGGACATTTTGTCTGATATCCCTCAGGAAAAGTACACAAATAATACAAAATAAAGATACCAAAAAAAATATTTGGATTTATTTTTTCTAGCTAGATTATTCTATTCGCATGCCTTTTTCAGCTTGTCTGTCACTATCTTCTTTTCTTTTGGAATTGGAATTGGAATACTGTTTGAATGTACCTGAAGCTTATAGATAAGCTTCAAGTTCAAGTTTGTGGATGTTGTTTTTCAGAACCCGAGACCCATCAGAAAGTGGTACACAGTCAGATTGTATTTTAGGAGGCTGTGTGGTCCAGAGGTTAAAGAAAAGGGCTTATAACCAGGAAGTCCCCGATTCAAATCCCATCTCAGCCACTGACTCATTGTGTGACCCTGAGCAAGTCACATAACCTCCTTGTGCTCCGTCTTTCGGGTGAGACGTAATTGTAAGTGACTCTGCAGCTGATGCATAGTTCACAGACCCTTGTCTCTGTAAGTCGCCTTGGATAAAGGCGTCTGCTAAATAAACAAATAATAATAATTGTATGAGTTACAGTATCAGATTTTGGTACAGGTGCAATCTGATGGGTATTTTCCTATCGTCAAAAAGGAGGTACATTTACCATTAATTATACATTATTTTTTTGCAAACTTAAACTGGAAACAGACAATCAATTTCTCTAAAAAGAAAAAAACAATTCACAATGAACAAGACAAAATGATAAATCCACCGCAAAAAAATGTACAGGACCCAATGTATTGCATATGATAAACATTTGCATACTATTTTCTTAATGGTGGAAAATATGATAAATAACATTAAAAACGACATGAGCAACCGCAGTGCGCAGAGTAACACTTTTTAACGCTACCTGAAAATAACACTGCACCGGTAAAAAATTAAAGTTACTTTCAGCTCTGATTATAGCATCTACTTGGATTTCAATTCAGGTAAAATCTGATTTAGACATTGCTGGAACTGTAAATACTGTATACTGTGTTCTTAAATAGTAAATTCAGTATAATTTGTATTATTTGTTTCGCAAAACAGAAATGTTATTCATTTCATTTGTTCTTTTATTAAGTCTGTAATACAATGATGCATTGACAAGATTGTGCTTCAGTTCATTTCCGATAATATTTTGTATCTTTTTTACACAAAATCATATTATATTTATGTATTTCCCCTTTGTCTAGGTTGACACTGCACAGTGAGCATATTGTAAATGTGTTTTCCTCCGGTTAATAAATTATTTTAATTTTGGTAAATGAACTGGTAATAAGATATTCTGTCATTTTTTTTTTTTTTTGCTATCAATCGGTCCTTCTGTCATATCAGTCTGTTAAATCTGCCTGTTTGATGGTCGGCCATTTTTTTATTTTAGACTTTAGTGTCTAGTTTTACACTGAATTTGCCAGGTGAATTCATTGACATTGCTTGCAAACAGTGATGGCGTGTGCTGGGAACGAGTGGAGATTAGAAACAAAGCACAGAATATTTAATCACACAGCGAATTTCTGATATGAATTATTTATTAAGAAGCTCTAAAAGTATGATTATAACTTATGATTATTCTTTTTTTCATTCATTTTTATTTTCAGTAAACTCAAAATTATATTACAGAGATTCAGGGAGCTCAGCAAAATCAAAATATGTATTTTTCAAGAATACAGTTTTAGAAATGTATTTCTACGGTGCTTAAACATAGAACATGGTTTAAAGTATTACAAAGAAGAACATAAGAACATAAGAAAGTTTACAAACGAGAGGAGGCCATTCAGCACATCTTGCTTGTTTGGTTGTTAGTAGCTTATTGATCCCAGAATCTCATCAAGCAGCTTCTTGAAGGATCCCAGGGTGTCAGCTTCAACAACATTACTGGGGAGTTGGTTCCAGACCCTCACCATTCTCTGTGTAAAAAAGTGCCTCCTATTTTCTGTTCTGAATTCCCCCTTATCTAATCTCCATTTGTGATCCCTGGTCCTTGTTTCTTTTTTCAGGTCGACATTGTCTATACCTTTTAGGTTTTTGAATGTTTGAATCAGATCGCTGCGTAGTCTTCCTTGTTCAAGACTGAATAGATTCAATTCTTTTAGCCTGTCTGCATATGACATGCCTTTTAAACCCGGGATAATTCTGGTTGCAGCAATATCCTTTTTCTAACGAGGTGACCAGAACTGAACACAGTATTCTAGGTGAGGTCTTACTAATGCATTGTAAAGTTTTAAAATTACTTCCCTTGATTTAAATTCAACACTTCTCACAATATATCCGAGCATCTTGTTGGCCTTTTTTATAGCTTCCCTACATTGTCTAGATGAAGACATTTCTGAGTCAACATAAACGCCTAGGTCTTTTTCATAGTTCCCTTCTTCAATTTCAGTATCTCCCATATGATATTTATAATGCACATTTTTATTGCCTGCATGCAATACTTTACACTTTTCTCTATTAAATGTCATTTGCCATGTGTCTGCCCATTTCTGAATGCTGTCTAGATCATTTTGAATGACCTTTGCTGCTGCAACAGTGTTTGCCACTCCTCCTATTTTTGTCGTCTGCAGATTTAACGAGTTTGCTTACTATACCAGAACCTAAATCATTAATGTAGATTAGGAATAGCAGAGGACCTAATACTGATCCCTGTGGTACACCATTGATTACCTCGCTCCATTTTGAGGTTTCTCCTCTAATCAGTACTTTGTGTTTTCTACATGTTAACCACTCCCTAATCCATGTGCATGCATTTCCTTGAATCCCTACTGCGTTCAGTTTGAGAATTAATCTTTTATGCAGGACTTTGTCAAAAGCTTTCTGAAAATCTAAATAAACCATGTCGTATGCTTTGCAATTATCCATTGTCAATGTTGCATCCTCAAAAAAGTCAAGCAGGTTAGTTAGACACGATCTCCCTTTCCTAAAACCATTCTGACTGTCTCCCAGGATATTGTTACCATATAGGTAATTTTCCACTTTAGATCTTATTATAGTTTTCATAAGTTTACATATAACAGAAGTCAGGCTTATTGGTCTGTAGTTACCTGGTTCGGTTTTGTCTCCCTTTTTGTGGATCAGTATTACGTTTGCAATTTTCCAGTCTGTCGGTACAACCCTTGTGTCAAGAGACTGTTGCATGATCTTGGTTAGCGGTTTGTAAATAACTTCTTTCATTTCTTTGAGTACTATTGGGAGGATCTCATCCGGCCCAGGGGATTTGTTTATTTTAAGAGCTCCTAGTCCCTTTAACACTTCTGCCTCTTTGAATGTTCTCTTGCTGTTATAATATTGGAAAAACATTTTGGAATTGGTTTTAGCCCCCTTAGCAATATTGATTTCTATCTCTCTCTTGGCCTTTCTAACTTCCTTTTTGACTTGTGTTTGCAGTTCCAAGTACTCTTTCTGTGTACTTTGTTTTTGGTCCCTTTCAAATGCTCTGTAAGTGCCTTTTTTTCGCTGAATATTTTTTTTAATTGATCTATTAAACCATTTTGGCCATTTTGTTTTAGATTTATATTTGTCTACTTTTGGGATGTAATCATTTTGTGCCTCTAGTACTACATTTTTAAAAAACAGCTATCCTTTTTCTGTGGATGTTTTCTCTATTTTACTCCAATCTACTTCTGTTAGTCTCTGTTTCATACCTTCATAGTTTGCTTTTCTAAAATTGTAAACCTTAGCTTTAGTCATTACTTTTGGGGTTTTAAAAAATATTTCAAATGAGACCATGTTGTGGTCTGAGTTTGCCAATGGCTCTCTGACCTCTGTTTTAGTTATTCTGTCTTCGTTATTTGAAAAGACTAAATCAAGGCATGCCTCCAGTCGGTGCCTTGACAAATTGCGTTAGGAAGCAGTCATTTGTCATTTCCACCATTTCAATTTCGTCCGTCGTGCTCCCCACTGGGTTCTCCCATTTTATACGAGGGAAGTTGAAATCCCCCATTAGTATGGCTTCTCCTTTTCTACACGCATTTCTAATGTCATTGTATAACAGATTATTTTGCTCAGCGACTGAATTTGGTAGTCTATATCATGCTCCTATTATCATGCCCTTTTGAATTTATGAATTTTTGTTCATTATTCTGACCCATATAGATTATGCATTGTTTTCTTTGTCCTGATTTAACACCTGGGCTTTATGTATAGCGCTACACCTCCGCCTCTTCTGCCCTGCCTGTCTTTCCTATACAGTGTGTACCCACTAATATTATATTTGTCTCCATCACTCTCAGACAACCAAGTTTCTGTAACACCTATCACATCGTAGTTACTTGTTAGTGCAGTAGCTTCAAGTTCTAACATTTTGTTCCTGAGACTTCTAGCATTAAGATAAATACATTTAATAGTTGTCTTACCTGAGTTGTTGCCCTTGTTTTGATGTGGTCTCCCTTCTGTTTTTTTGTTTTCTCCCCCCTTCCTTTCTAGTTTAAATGCTTCTGGACCTCCTCAAGGATCCTTTCTCCGAGTAGATTGGTTCCCTTTCTGTTTAAGTGCAGTCTGTCCCACCTATATAGATAGTCCTTGTTGTAGAATGTACTCCAATGTTCAAGAAAGGTGAAGCCTTCCTGTGTGCACCACAATTTCAGCTATGCATTTTGATTTTGCATTTCCAGCTCTCCATATGGTCCTTTGCAAGGTGCCGGCAGTATCCCAGAAAATACCACAGTTTTGGTCTTGTCTTTTAATTTCCTTCCTAGCTCTCTGAATTTGTTTTGCAGGGATCTTGGTCTGTCTCTTCCAATGTTGTTTGTACCGATGTGGACGACTACTACCAGGTCGTCTCCTGTTCGTTCTAGGAGCCTGTCCACATTCTCAGTGATGTGCTTGACTGAGGCTCCTGGAAGGCAGCACACTGTTGTAGTAAGGGGGTCCAAACTGCGAACTGAACTTGCTGTGTTTCTCAATATGGAGTCCCCAACGATCATGACCTCCCTTCTTTTGCTGCCTCGCCAGCACTGTTTATAGGGTCCTGGATGTTGTTTCTTTCATTCTCTTGATGTTGGTTTTGGTCATCTAAATGTTGAAGTGGCTCAAATTTGTTGGATGTTTGGATTTCTGGTGGTTGTGTTAGACGAAGTTTCTTTTTTTCCCTGCTTCTGCCTATCTGAACCCAGCTGTTTCGACATAAACTCCTAGGTCTTTTTCATAGATTCCTTCTTCAATTTCAGTATCTCCCATGTGATATTTATAATGCACATTTGTATTGCCTGCGTGCAGTACCTTACACTTTTCTCTATAAAGGCACTGTCCACACTACATAACCGATCTCGAGAACCGTACTCGAAACCGCTCTAATTAATACAGCTCAAAGCGTCCACACTGAAGTACCGTTTCATGTTTAGTCAGGCTTAATGCGTCCTCACACCATTAGAATAGTTCAGTTACAATTCCCAGCAGCGCAACGAACTGTGGAAATTAATACGATAGTATCCCACCATGCACTGTATTTTATTTTAAAATAATGTGTTATGTCCCATATTAACAGAGGTCCATATTGCATAAATGGTCAAATGCTCAAATTTGTTGGATGTTTGGATTTCTGGTGGTTGTGTTTGACGAAGTTTCTTTTTTTCCCTGCTTCTGCCTATCTGAATCCAGCTGTTTCGACTCTCTTCCATCTCCCTGATGGCTTTCAGTCTGCTAGGGGTGCAGACTTCCATGAATTGTGGGTGTGTCAGCTCCTCAAGCTGCTGTTGCTGTCTCATTTCCTCCAGCTCCAGTTCTAACAGACTTACTCATTGAAGCAAGTCCTGGATTGTGCGGCACTTTACACACACTTGGTTGAGCTCTGTTGGGTTTTCTCGGATTTCTCACATCATGTAGTCACAGATTACTGGCTTGAAGACCATGTTTTATTATTTTTCTTTTTTTGGAAGTTCAGTTTAGCTTCTGCAGCTGTCAACCTGCTTTCAAACTGCTTCTAACTGCGCTGTACTTGTCCACGACTGTACTTCTCCCAAGCTGTCACTTCCACACTGTCGCTCTGAACAATGGCTGCCTTTTGTTTGTTTGTGCGTTGTGCTGCGGGCTCCGTCCCTCCTCCGTGTCTCAGAACGGCGCAGAATTTGAATCAGCTGCTCCAAGTTTCAGCTTGTTATCAGAAAAAGACATACAGCTGTTAGACTTTAAGCTGCAGTGTTTTCTGATTAAAACAATTCAAGATGTAATTTAAAGATGTAATTCCTCCTTTCTGCTTCTAACTGCGCTGTACTTGTCCACAACTTTACTTCTCCCACGCTGTCGCTTCCACACGCTGTCGCTCTGAACAGTAAGTAATTATTTGGCTTAAATGCCAAATAATTACTTACTTGTTTAACATGCTGACATTATTTATCCCTTATAAAACTTAACGCAAGAGAAAAAAAAAAACCTTGGTCTCCAATGGGTGCAGTTGGATTTTTGTGTGGGGATGTGTTTATGCTATAATGCTATGGGCAGCAGTGTGGAGTAGTGGTTAGGGCTCGGGCCCTGACTCTTGACCGGAGGGTCATGGGTTCAATCCCAGGTGGGGGACACTGCTGCTGTACCCTTGAGCAAGGTACTTTATCTAGATTGCTCCAGTAAAAAGCCAACTGTATAAATGGGTAATTGTATGTAAAAATAATGTAATTGTATGTAAAAATAATGTGATATCTTGTAACAATTGTAAGTCGCCCTGGATAAGGGCGTCTGCTAAGAAATAATTAAAAATAATAATAACCTACAACTCACTTCCAATTTCTTATTCTTACTATGATTGGCTGCAAAGACAACATCGCTAACCAGTGATTGGATAATATTTTGTTGGGTGGGTTTTATTGTGCACAGTTTCCTAGTAACTTTAATATTAGAAAATAAAAAAGTACTCGTCGTTAATATCGGCAAGTCACAGAGCCAGAATGTTGGAGTCTGTCCGAATCCAAGTCCGAGTCACACGAAGTCGAGTCGAGTCCAAGTCTTTTGCGGCCGTGACTCGAGTCCAAGTCACGAAAAATGCAACTGAAGTCCAAGTCTGGGTATTTCTGTGTGGTCTACTGCTGTGCTGGCATGTTGACTGGGTTCCCTGCTGTGCTGTTGCGTGTGGTCTGCTGCTGTGCTGGCACGTTGACTGGGTTCCCTGCTCTGCTGTTGTGGCCTGCTGTTTCCCTTCTCATTGTGCTGTCATGGGTCTGCCCCCCTGTGGGGACCTTGGCTGTCATTTGCTGTTGTCTGGTTTTCTTTTCTATGTTCACCTACAGTCCAGCATTTTATAGACTTTTCTAGAATTAGGTTCTGCATTATCATATTGAAATGTCTAGCTATATATTTTAACATGTTATCACCTCATAGGGGTTTATAGAGAAAGCAGACCTATAGCATGTTACAGGGTATTGACTGATAGGTGAGGTTCTGGAATTGGTTGTTATCGGTTTGTGTATTTATTTGCGTTATGCATTATTGTTATGATTTGGGTATGTATTTTGTTTATATAGATGAAGACATCTGTTATTGTAATTGCTGGGTTCTGTTTTGTGTTTTTAAATATTCGTTGGCAGGGAGGGGGATAGATTCATTTCTCCCTGACAAAATACGTGGGAATGTGGCTGGAGCCTTAATGAGGTAATGGTTTAATTAATGGTTAATTAGGGCTCCAGCCACATAATATAAGACAGCACAGACTCACCTGTGGAGAGGGGTTGGAGAAGAGAGAAAGAAAGCCAAGAGACGATTGCTACCGGTATCAGTATTGCTGAAGGTATTCGCTTGTTCAGTTTATTTATATCTTGGTTCTGTTTGCCCCACGTGCCTTTTCATTTTCTGTTTAAGAATGTGTTTTGTTTGGTTTACTTTGATTATTCTTTAATAAATACACTGCTACGGCAGTTTAAGCCCTGTAGTTGCCTGTGTGTCCGTACTGCTTCCTGGCCTGTGACGTCAACACACCAGCGCACTGCAACCACTCTGCCACAGCCTGTCATACAGTAAGAGAAATAAGTCGACAAAGTAAGGTACAAATGTCCTTCTCCTCCTTCTTCTTCGCCCAACGTATTTTTTTGCAGACCCCAGGCACTTTTATCCACGCATATGTGTATTACAGGACAATTAGTTAAATGAACTTGTTTTGTCGACATGGTAATATACTAGGGAACGCACTTATTGTGACGTCTATATCATTTATATTAAATTATTTATTTCTGTTTTAAAATGGAACATTTGCATTCAAAAAATCTTTCTTTATAAAATTTAAGAAAGGTCTGGTATATGGGATTAGAACCTATAACCTTCTGTTTGCAAGCATGCTGTGTAAACTGTCACCAGTGCTACACGATTAGTTAAGAAAACAAGCAGTATTTAGAAAGATAAAGTCAGCCAGCTGAGATTCTCATGACACATTGGAGACACTTTCGAGTCATCATTCTGAGAATCTGATCTTGATCTCTGAAAAATGTTGGTTTCCTGTCAGTGCAACACTCACTGTGGTCCCTATTGGTGCAAGGAAGCACAGTTTCCTCTCGATATTGGCTGATGAGAGTAACGCTGTTTGTGGTCCCCACTGAACAAAAAGTAATGTTAATTTCTAAGAATTAGCTAATGCTGAAGGATAGCCTATATATTTGGTAAAAGTAAAACATAAATAAATAAATACATTAACAAATATTGAAATAAATGAATACATAAATCAATACATAGACATTTCTTTATCTATCTTGATATGTATTTATTTCTTTTTCACTATCAGATATAAACACTGCCATTTAATACTGTATGAAATGATACTCTATGGAACGAAAATAAATACTCAACAGTTCTTATTCAATTGTATATTACTGAATATTTTTGTACATAAAAGTCATCATGCTTTCATATATTTTTAAAAATATATTCAAATGACCCGGACAATTGCTTTGTTGCAGGACTTGTTGTCTGTTCAGTTTGTCAGGAATTCTCTGTAGTTTCAAATAAAACAAACATTTTGAGAATTCAACACCGTCTCCCTGAGTACTACTTCCTAAACATGAAAATGTTACAATATGCTGGAGTCCCCCCCAAAAATGTGCCAGAACACACTATATCATTTCAACAACATTAAAAAATTAACTAAGAATGACATACAGTAGAAGAGCCGAACAGCTGGGGAACATAGCAATGGTTCATATTAATGAGCGTTCAGATGTTTACAAAAACAGCAATACATGTACATATATTACACTCTAAAGGTTTATTTAAAAAATGAGTATATTTCTGATTGTCCCAAACCTCAGTTTTACACTGTATATAACGCCACTCTGCAAAGCAAATCTGACAGCGGTACTGAAGCGTTATATACATGTAAAACTGATTCAAACTAGCAAAGCACTGTGTGTGCTTTATTTGTATGCACATACAAAAGGAGGCTGTGTGGTCCAGTGGTTAAAGAAAGGGGCTTGTAACCAGGAGGTCCCCGATTCAAATCCCACCTCAGCCACTGACTCTTTGTGTGACCCTGAGCAAGTCACTTAACCTCCTTGTGCTCCGTCTTTTGGGTGAGATGTAATTGTAAGTGACTCTGCAGCTGATGCATAGTTCACACACCTTAGTCTCTGTAAGTTGCTTTGGATATAGGTGTCTGCTAAATAAACAAATAATAATAATACATATAAGTTCATTGCTTTCACAATATTTTTAAAATGTTAAAAAAAAGGAAAAGCTATAAACTAAATACAGTACTGAAAACAAGTTTCAATACTATTCTCAAAACAGCAGGCTCATTTCCATAAGTGCTTTTGGTCCTACAGTTTTACGCTTATACATTTGTGTGGATGTTTCCCCCAAAACAACAACAAACATAGTTTATGACATAGTTTTAAATTAAATAAGTGAAAATACAGTATCATGTCTTTCTTAACGGCTTGTCTAACTAGGGTTCCACCTGTAATTTGCAACTTACATTTCTTATCAATAAATTCACATTTACTATTTTAACTGTCTTTCCTCTCATGCAACATAAAATGTTTTTACTGAATTAAAAAAAAAATGGCATTTTTCAAAATTGAAGATTATATAACATGGCTAGGCAAAGATCTTCATACAGCTACCAACAATTACTAGGCACAAAACCCCAGACCCGGCACAAGCAGATAACTTGAAGCATATGTGGAAGCAACTGTAAGTGTAAATCACGGTCAGCACATACTAGCATAGAAACAAAAATCATATCCCTTCCCACAGTATGTAATGAGTAAAAGTTAAATACATTCATATTTTATGGGTTTTTTTACATTTGCTTTTGTAATTTCTCGATATTGTGTATATAAATCAGTGTCGGGGCAACCTTGGCCAGCACCAAGCAAATAGGCACAACTGTAAATGTGGTGGGAGTCAGGTTTGTCCCAACTGTTTCTACTACAGTATCATCAAGTTGGATTATGACATTCTCTAAGCTTTTAACTCCAAATATGCATTTGCAAGATTTTGTTTTCAGAAATGAAAAACACATGCAAAGAAGATAACAAACCAGAAATAAATGCAGAGATTTCATTTAGGCGCCTGGACATATTCTCAAGTTTTTAAATTTTTTTTTTATTTTACTTGTTTTAGAACTGTACTAACCCCTTTTTAAAGTTTTAAATAAAAAGGCTAATTTCTCCCCTTGTGTTTTTCATCCTGTGTATCCATCTGTATCCATCTTGTGGTCGGAGATAACTTGCGATCCTTAAGTAAATCCCAGGTATTCCTTAAAATCATTCCCTAAATTGTACTTTGTACACCCTCACACCCAAAACTCATGTTCAGCACTACCATACAGGTAACACACCACAACAAACAAGCTCTGTGCCTCCTTATAACAACTTAGCTGCTCTTTATATATTTTATTCAGACGTGTCAGGAAAGAATCATTCACTGCAAAAAAAGGAACAGCTAAGATTAAAGCATTAACTGATGTGTACTTCCATGTTCAAGAATCCTTCTGGAGGACACCACTGTCATTGCACAGGGCTCTGTAGTTTCACCATCACATTTCAGCATGCAGGTCTTCAAAACATGTTCTAGTACTACAGGTGCATTCCCCAGGGCTCACAGGCAGTTTTGAGCTAGCCCTGATATTTCAAGAGGCATCGTTACAGCTTAGAGTGAGTTAGGCGCATGAGCTTCCCCAAATCTAAAGCAAACAAGCAAGCATGAAACACCCGCTGCCCTGCATGATAAAAGATTTAGAAGGAAAACATTGTATCGCTTCCCCTGGTGAACATAATGTCATTACCCAATGCCAAGGCAACACAACTGCTTGGCATAAGGGTGCCCCCCTGTGCCTGTAGGCTTTCGCGAGAGATAACAGGCAGAAGCAATCCTTCTATGGCAATATTCGAATCAAAAATAAGTACTTCTTTCAGTCTACTTCAGGTCTTTTTAATTTTATTTATTTTTATATTTTGTTTTTGCATATTGGTCATTTCGTTATATTTGTCTAGGATGTGTCCATAAGAGGGTATAATACAAATAAAAAGTTATTTTTAAGAAAATTCAACAACAATATATAAATAAATATATAAACTATTTGCTGCTTTATAAAAATGGTACAAAACTGCCACAAACAAGCAATTAATTGCTATCAAATTCCTTTTTAGTTCTTGAAATATTTTTCACATTTTTGTCATATCTCACATTTATATTGTGCTCCAGATACATTCTACAGCATCTCAGGGCGATCACAAAATCTCCAACTGTAAATTTCAACTGATAGTGTTTCAAAAGTGGAAGTACACACAAAATAAATGAAGGTCCTCTTGAAAACCATTGACAGATATTCATGTAGTACAGAATTAATTTATTATAAACAGGCTCTGTTTTTATTAAAAAAAAAAAAAAAAAGAATCTTAAACAAAATTTTATTAAAGAGTTTTAGATTATTTTTTTATTTTTTATTTTTTTTTTTCAATGTGTTGTATTATGAGATTTTGCATAATCTGTTAAACCCATTTTATCAAGACCCATAGTCACAAGTTAATACATATGTTGGAAAATATGCTGGCATATGAGCAAAGTTAAGCATCTATAAAGCATCTATATAGTAAATATACTATATATTTTATTTTGTTGTTGCATCTGCTTGCACGGTGCTATGCACATCTAGCACTGCCACTGTTTTCAACTTTTGCTCATTTATCAACACGAAATTTAAAAAAAAAGAACTAGCAAAAAATACAGTACTGCTCTCAGACCGAGCAAACGGCCTCTCTCTCAGGTTTAGAGGTTATATATCTGCGTGTTTGAAAGGAAGACTAACATCTAAAGGATGAAGAACTGACACTTGTGACCTCCAAATGGTCTTCATTCCTTGCCGGGTCGGCGTGTGAAACATTTCTGTTGACACCCGGCAATGCAGTGTTGATGAGTTAATCTAGCAGCTGAGGTTGTCCTTTAACTTTCCCCTCTTAGTAAAAGCACCAACTCCATGGAAATAGAGACCGTAATGTATTAAATACAGAACCACCCCTTTAAAAAGAAGAGGAGCCCTTCTTTAAAATGTATTATCCTTCAAGCAACACGATTCGATTCGGGCAGAGTTCTTCCTCAACATAAGCTGTTTGCTGTGATGAAGACAGCAGAAATCTCACTATAAGCCTTTGCATGATTGTCTTTTATGAACTGAGCTAAAATGATACCAAGAACAGGAGCAAACACCAATGCAAAAGAGAATGCTATTAAAATATAATGTAGGTGTTACCTTTTGCTTTTCAGTGACCAACTAAGATGACTGTGATATTCCAGTCATAGAGCAAATAGCATAATGGAACATCAGTTTAGAATATTGCATTTGGATTTCTGGATCTTGTCCCATACAGAATGAGGTCAGGCCTGTAAAAATAGACATATGTTCAGTATTGAATGTTACCACTGCCTTGGGAGATTGTATTCATAAAGGTTAGTGTGTGTTTTAGCAACATGATGTGTTTTCATTAACTTGCTTAGTACCTAATTGCAGGTGTGTATACAGATTGTGTAGTAAGAATTATAAATCCTGGTGGGCAACTTCCTGTTACATTTAGAGTCAACATTTTTTTTTTTTTCTTAAGCTCATGAGTGGGATAATTCTCAGTGAACAATGATGATTCAGTGCATACCAGGACTGAGAAGCTCATGCACATTTAAAATATAAAATGTAACTTTACATTTTGCTCAGCACAATAGGATCGTTTTCACTAATGTTATTTTTTTCAAATATGTGGGCCTGCCTGTGAATTAATTCAGCCTTTTCATTTTAGGCCTGTTGTGGATCTGAAATATTAACCTGGAGGGATGATTATTTTTCTTATGCACTAAACTATTGCAGGTACCACCATTTGAATGTTTCTCTGTTGAAGTTCTAGTTATTTTTAGGACATTAATCTACAAAACTTTATCAGATCAGATTATTTATTTATTTATTTATAAATTATTTTGTGTTATTTATTATTATTTATTTATTTATGCATTTAATTATTATTTTCATATATATATATATATATATATATATATATATATATATATATATATATATATATATATATATATATATATATATATATATCTATTGTGACAAAGTGGGGTGCCTTGCCACAATTCGGGACCTTTCCACCTTCTAAAAATACTGACCCAGTATCCCTCGGGCGCTGGAGACAGCGGAGCTTCTGTTGACCTCACCCATCTCTGGAACACTAGCTGCAGCTCCGTTGGTTCTGGGTCCGGAAGTCCCCGCTCCTGTCTCCATTTCTTGTTCCGATCCTCCTGAACAGCATTATTTCTTTTTATTTCTTCCAGCAGTTCCTTCAACTCTGGATCCATTGTTTTTCTTTCTGGGTCAACAGGGGTGTTTTTACCCGCATTCTCCACCATATGTGACAAAGTGGGGGTGCCTTGCCACAATTCGGGACCTTTCCACCTGACCCAGACACGGAACTGCACAATAAAGCACTTTCATGCACTTGTATTACAATGAACAAATAAACAAAAAACAAACAAAAGCCTAACTCCTCAAAGGAGTACTAACTAAACAGAGTCCAGTCCCTGACTGACCATCGGGCAGCTAAGTTGCTTACCGATACAAACTACAACACACAGTTGTTACCCCAGAAACACAGTACACACAGTACTCACTGACTGTTTGGTAGCAGCGCACACAGCTTTCTGCTCCCTCCAACTCAGCAGCCCAGAACAGACTGGCTGCTCTCTCTAAATACCCTGCACCTGGCTCTGATTTACAATGATCACCAGGTGCAGGGGATAATTAAATAATAAAACAATTAACAAATATAATTAAACAAAACAATTACATCACCAATGTGCATTTGCATATGTTTTATGCAGGGAGGATATTAACCCCCTCCCTGCTGTGTTACTATATATATATATATATATATATATATATATATATATATATATATATATATATATATATACCGTAAAACTTCAAATAATGGCCGGGTCTCCAATACGTGCCGGGTCTGCTGGCAAATATTGTAAATAAGCGCCGGGTCTCTATTAAACGTTGGGTCTCTGTCATTGCCATTGAAGATGAGGAAGATGAGGAGGAGCTTCAGCAGTAATGAACTGCTAATAAGTGACAGCAATGAAAGGGACTCCCAGGATTAATACATAATAATAATAATAATAATAATAATAATAATAATAATAATAGAAAATGTAATTTAAGGCAGGCCTACGTGTAATGCATATTTGTTTAATGCAGTTATTACGTTATTAAAAGTTTTGATAATTTTAAGCATGCTGAAAGTAGGTGAGATACCAACCTCTTGGTGTATTTTAACATGTTTTGTTGTATTAACAACGTACATGTTTGAGATTAAACAATAAAGTATTTTTGATTATGATACATATTTATTTTATTGTTCATTTTTAAAAACATTTTAGAAGTTTGTATTGTTATTGTGCTGTAAGCGTAGCCTACATGCCTGTGTCCTGATATCTACAGGACTGTCTTAGTGGATTTAACTATTATTATTATTATTATTATTATTATTATTATTATTATTATTATTATTATTATTAACAATGGTAGATCATTTTGCATCCGTATCCTTGTTAACACTACCCCACGGCAGTCATTTTGGACGTTTTTGGTTTTAAAATGTAATTTTCTCCAGTCGTGTAACACATTCAGCAGTCACATTGACGGCCACACAGAAAACAATTTCTTACTTTAATTACTTTATTATTTTTATTTACCAGTCCGCAATGTGCTTAGCTGTAATCAGATTAGTCTCTACTCTCTGCCTGAGTGAACAATCTATTGTTTTCAATCAGCCTTTTGAAGGCTGGCACCTGCTTGCCAGCTGCGCTGCTTTGGTCAGTCAATTAGCATCGGAACTAGTGAAAGTAAATACCAGAGACCGTGGAGTTTTACAACACACAAAATATGAAATTGATTTTTGGATCAGATGGCACGGAAATATTCTGTGAAAGCTGGCTCCTGACGGTGGCCTGTTCAGGTGTTTTACAATGTATTGGACATAGCAACCATCAACTCCTGGGTACTTTACAAAGAATGCACGGAGAAGAATTTACCAAGGAGAGAATATATTTTACAGTTAGCACAGCAACTTCGCAAGAAGCATTTGGAACAGAGGGAGACTGCCAAGCGTGTACCCACAGCTGAAGCTGGCAACCCCGCTGAGACCCACAAGAGACGCCAATGCCAGGTTGGAAAGTGCAATAAAAATAAAACTTCGGACAGCTTTTAACAAAGTTGCTGGAATGTTTAAATTGAGTTACGATGTTGCTACAAGGTTGTGTGTTAGCGACTTCTCAATGACCACATGAAGCATGTGAAGCTAGTGATATCATATAAACACTGGTCTCAAATAATCAGCGGTCTCCAATACGCGCCAGGTCTGCTGGCAAATATTGTAAATAAACACCTCACAGTGGCAGTACGGTGACAACGGGTTCTCAAGAAGTACAGCGGGGTCCCTTGACTCTGGCAGGTTCAATCATGCTGTAAAAGCTTGAGTAACATATTCGGCCAAAGTGGAAGGGGCACTCATCAACCTGCCTGGCCAGCGTGGTGAGTTATGGCCAACCCCCCACCCCCCGCCCCCATGATGAAAGCACTGACAAAAACATGGCCTTCATTCCCCGGAGGCTGGATTGCCACTGACCAAGGCAGCGGCCGGTTAGGCACATGAAGGCAGAGGGTGCTAAGAATAACCGGGTTACGATTTTAGGCTGCCACAGAACACTGACCCTGGCCATGTACAACTGCAGATCTCTTTCAGGTGAAGCAAGACTTCAAGAGTTGGAAGAAGAGCTTGGAAGAATCAAGTGGGACATCATAGGACTTAGCAAAGTACAGCAAAAAGACGAAGGACTACTAGAATTCAAGAGTGGACATCTTCTCTTCTACCAAGGCACTACAGATGGACAAACAGGAGGTGTTGGATGCATTGTCCACAAGAGAATCACAAATAATGTCGTAGAGATTGACAGCGCATCAGAGAGGTCTGCAAGACTGATAGTGAAAGTTTCAAAGAATTGTGAACTTCAGGTCATCCAAGTATATGCACCAACAACAAGCTTCAGATAAAGAAGTCGAAGATTTACACGAAAATGTACACGTACAAGAACTACACGAAAATGGGAGGAACCACTATAAGTTCATCATCGGTGACTTCATCACCAAAATAGGAGCCCAACAAGAGGATGAGAATTTGGTCCATGTCCGTTTCCAGAGGAAACCCATCAGGAAATGGACATGGAGAGGACCCAACGAAGTGAAGAATGACTACATACTCACCAACAAGAAGTACACTGTACAAGATGTCTCAGTACTGAACAATTTTAACACAGGAAGTGACCACAGACTTGTAAGATGCAAAATACACCTAAACACAGCACTGGAGAGAGCAAAACTCGTGATGATGAAATTCAACACAATCAACGTTGAAATGCTCCAGAAGCAAAGCCTGGTGTTTCAGCTGGAACTGAAGAATAGATTCAGCGCTCTTCAAGATCTGCAAAAAGATGAAGCAATCGAGGTAAACAAAATCTATGAGGAAGTGATACACGAAACAGCAAAAAACATCGCAGAATACGAAGGTACAAAATACGAAGTACAAAATACGAAGGTCATGCAAGAGACAAAGAACCTCATAAGGAAAAGAAGGGACATGAAACAAACAGCAGCTCTGAAGTCAAATATTGAAAACATTGAGCTCTGCAAGACAGTAAGAGAGTGCATTACTGAGGATATACAGTCGTTCAACTTTAGGTTGGTAGAGAAAACTTTTGAAAACAACTGCAGCATTAAGAAAGCAAAACAAAGACTTGTTGACAATACAAATAGGCAACCGGATGATGCACCACCCTGTATGGGTAGCTGCCATGTAGGACCCCTGCATATTGGGGCTGGACTTCCTGAGGAGCACTAGGAGTCAGATGGACCTCCAGACGGGTTCTGCACTTCAAGTGGGCCCGCCGGTTGTGATGGTCCACAAGAAGGATGGGAAATGGCAATTTTGCGTCAACTACAGACGGCTGAACGAGATGACAAGAAAGATTCATACCCCCTCCCCCACATCGATGAGTCACTGGACTTGGTGGCAGGCTCGACCTGGTTCTCTTCACTGGACCTGAAGAGCGGCTACTCGCAGATAGCCCTGGCACCAGCAGCAAGACCCAAGACAACCTTCTCCACTGTCGGGACTGGCAGTTCACAGTGATGCCGTTAAAACTTTGCAATGCTCCAGCAACGTTCAAACGGGTCATAGAGAAAGTACTGGCCGACGTCCCCTCCCAAGATGCCCTTGATGCCCTGTGGAGGGTGCTGCAGCGAGTGGCCTTGGCTGGACTCAAACTGCACCTGGAGAAGTGCCAGTTCATGCAGCGAGAGGTCACATTCCTGGGCCACTGGTCTACAGAGAGGAGATAAGCACCAAGTCAGACAAAGTGAATGCCGTTCGGGAGTGGCCCACCAGCTACAAGGTTTCCTTTCCCTTGCATCCTACTACTTCCGGTTCGTCAAGGGCTTCGCCAGTATCGCCCCTCCCCTACATGGAGGAATGACAGGTTGGTTTTAACACACTCCGGGAGGCACTGACTCAGTCCCCGGTGCTCTCCCCCCCTGACCCCAGTCTACTGTTCCTCCTGAGCTGTATTGTCCCAACAAGGGCCAGACGGTGAGAGAGTGGTGGCCTACTACAGCTGGTCCCTTAACAATGCAGAGCATATGTACTGCGTGACCCGGAGGGAGCTACTGGCGGTGGTTGCGAGTATCGCTATTCCCCTCCCACCCCCCACCCCCAAGTACAGGTAATACACAAGTAATTTTGCTATTCGTTATTCAGAGAAAAATATATGTAAGAAAATGCATTGAAAGAGCTCCTGGCTCTATAGGGCAATAACGACTGTCAATCTCAAGGCTAGACATAAAGAGCCAATCCAGGGGGTAAAGAGGAGGGACCAGTGTGACGCAATCTCTGTCACAGTGGAGCTCATTGTCATTCTGTGTTGCCTTAATCGAGGAGGTCAGACTGACGGAATGTTTAACTCAGAATGAAACTCTTTTCAGAGATATATTAATTTCACTTTGAAAAAGGGATTTCCTAACAATTTTTTTAAAAGAATATAATTTATTAAAATAAACAGGTTTTTTTTGTTTTTTTTATATTGGGTAACTTGACCTTTCTTAAAATAACTAATAACTCTGCTTTTAACTGACTTTGCACACACAAGCTACTGTCTGTTTTGCATTAGGCTTTAAGAAGACGTATTTTTTATTGCAAAGATATGTTCCACATGTTGTATGCAATGTTTTTTTTCCCCATGAATTGTGTGCATTGTTAAAAGGGACATGTATGTTTTCATCTGAGCTACATTGAATATCAATGGAAATGTGTGTGTTTGTGCATTTTTGAGGTTGCAGATTCAATAAGCAGCCATTAGCCTAATACTGAAAAATAATCTTTACTTTCTGTTGTACATAAGCACCTCTCCATTAAAATAAATACCAAAAATCCCCAAATAACACTCAAATAATAATTAGTATGTCTTGTTTTCTCTGACTGATCTCATCATACTTTATAATGTACTCTACACAAGCACTCCCCCAATCACAATAATCCCAAATATAATTAGTAAATAAATTATACCAAAAATAAATGCATGTTGCAGATTTGCAATCTGGTCTAACAGTGTACATTAATCACCACCCCATCACAGACACCCCATATCATTTGATAACACATTTGTATGCACCAAGAATTAAAATGATACATTAGGACAAAATGATAAAATAAATAATAATAATAATAAATAAAAAACATGTTATGGTCAGAAAGTTAGGGCCAGAGAGGCATTTCAACAGCACTTCTGGTGTTAGCCCTGCCCACTTCCAGCGACGTAATTCGAGCAAATCCGAATATTCGTATGAGCATTGGTTTCCCAGCACGAGTAATGGGTTCTCTGCACACCCCTATAAAACCAGAGACTACAAAGGAATTAAACAGTAATGTTTACAGTGAAAGATTATTTGTGGCTGCAGATTACATATAAAGCTCTGGAAGCTTTCTTAAAGCTTCATCATCTGCTACTTGCTAAGAAAATGATCAAAATACATAATCAACTTGACGAAAAAACACTGGAAGATAGTTTAATGTCTTCTATTATCTTCACGTGAAGCAAATTTTTGGACATTTTAAAAATAGC
Organism: Acipenser oxyrinchus oxyrinchus; assembly: GCA_030684275.1. NCBI lineage: Eukaryota > Metazoa > Chordata > Actinopteri > Acipenseriformes > Acipenseridae > Acipenser > Acipenser oxyrinchus. Next base: position 4,252,193 of record CM060247.1, on the reverse strand, counting down.
AGAACAAGGTTGGGGTGTGCCGAGTACTTACGCAGTAAGGAAGTATCTGTTATTGTTTTCAGAGTATGAATAATAGATAAGTAAAAAGTCTATTACATTGAATGTGTGCAAAAAAACAAACTTAAATAAAAACCCGGGGAGTGATGACAATCAAAGTCTAGAGATAGAGAGCTGTCATATGAGAATGTGAAACACTTCTCCTTCTCGTATGGATACATCTTGCACTATAAAGTAAACAAACAACAGCTATGCATTACATTAAGTACACATTAAATCAGAGTCTTGTCAAAGAAAATATAGAACCCAGTATATAAAACAAACTAAGTGTGGGACGTAGGGATTAGCATTGTACGGCTCCTCAATAAATATCTATATGTCAGAATTAATTACAACTGATAACCACTTAACTTTGAATGTTGCACTTTTTTCTAAAGTATGATATCATACATCAATTGTACACTCATTCAACCTTACCCCTGTCCATTTATTTTTAATCTGAACATTTTTTTCTGCTTAACTTGTATTGTTGTATTTGACTTATACTGATGTTACAGATTTTTTTTTTTTAGAAATGCATTTCAAAGAATATGTTACAATAAATGGCTTTGTAATTATGACACTTCATCTGTAATAATCATGCTGTTAGATAATATGAAAACTGCCCTCTTTTAGGATGCCTGAGAAATGTAAATGTGTCTTCAACCACAGAACTAACTGTGTATCTCTTTTCTACCATTGTGACCCTGGATTTCAGTGTAAACCATAAGCAGATGTTTGCGGGTTCCAGCTGTTATGCATTCCTTCCTTTTAGGATGTTTCCTTGATTAAGTTGTGAATGAAAGCAGACTCCAAGCCGTTACTCCCTGTGATTAGTTATTCCTTGGGCACTGGACTGTTGAAATTCCCACTTCAGATTGATGAGGTCCCTGTCGCCACGTGGTTGTAAATAAGGTGATCTCACACTTCCACTGTCGAAGTGCACGCCTCCATCTCTACGCACACAGACACACACTCCACACTCCTCAGAAACACTCATCTGCTTTTCAAGAAAGAAAAACGGATTGTTTGTGTTTTACCCTTTTAGCAACTCACTAATCCTCTGGTAGCACACACTGTCAGACTGTTTGCCTTAAGACGCATCAAGAAAAGTTGGTTTTGGAGAAATAAGTACCAGTAGTGGCATAGACAGAGGTTATCCCAGGCAAGTTATATATTGTTTTCCTTTTGTTTCATGGCTGTTGACTTTTTACTATTACAGAAATGAAACACCTTCTGCTTGTACCTTAACTGTTTTAGAACAGAGCTGGGGTGTTTCTATGATGTAACACATTAAACAGTGCTTGGGTCTGTGCTAATTTCCCACATGCTGGATCAGTAATCCTGAAGAGTAGGATGTCAGTGCCAAGGCTGTTTCAGGAGTATTCTGATCCGGAGACATTGGTCATACGTTATAAATCATGTCATCAGCTTTAGCCATTCAGGGCACCTAGTCCCATGCTCTTGTTGACAATACTGTATATACGGGACGTGTTCTTGTTTAGCTATAGACACCTTATCACATCCTCAGAACCACAAAAAAGCAGCCAAGGTGTGGCATTAGGGGTATGATACTGCGGCAGTATCCCATAGTGTGAGAACAGGCCATTAAAAAACATCATTCCATTTTTGTATTTTTTTGTACAGTAATTAATACGTGTAATAACATGCAGTAGTAGTTGCATGGATAGAACAATTCTGGTATGTTCTGAAATGTCATATTTTAAAAGTACAGTACAACCTCACTAGAATGAATCTTTGGGGTCCAAGCCTTTTGTTCGTTATATCGAGGGGTTCGTTATAGCGAAAGGGCAATCAAATGAACAATAAAGTGCTGGAGTTAGTTAATGAGATGATTGTGAATACAAGTAGAATTACATGTACCTGTTCGTCTCATGTATGCAGTATTCTGCCTTTGCTTTATCTGATTTGTTAAAGAATTAATAAGCAGCTGTAGCAAAGTGATTAACAGTGTGCAGGCGCAGGAATGCAGCGGTGATCAAGAAACAGACAGACAAAGATAATCCAGGTGCAATGATATTTTATTTGTATTCGAATTGGTCTGATGACACAAAGATAGTACATAATAACAATGATAACAGGCAATACATCGGTGTGTATTACAATACACATTCTCCTTCCGGTTTAGCTTTAACCATACAAAGGAACAGATCACTTTGCTACGTCCCCTTTTGTACCGTCAATCATGACCCCTTGGTTAACTAGTGCAACCAATCCACGGCTGCCGCATCGTTTCCCTTCCGGGTCGATGATTTAGTGTACCGTAGCTCCACCCCCTTTCTAGATGACCGTCTAACCCTGTGAATGAATTGTCTGGCCATCCAGTCCAGGGCACTCTGTTCCCTTTACAGTGCCCTCACAGGTTGGGAGGGAGATTTATCACCAAGAATCATTCTGTCACAGCAGCACAAAAAGCAAAAATCCCGAACAGAAGCTGAACTTTTATTCAAAATCAATCTGACATGAATTGTTTCAAAGTGTACCAAATCTGAATCCAACATGCAAGAATCCCAAACTGAGTTTTTATTCCAAATCAACCCTTCATGAAAAGTTTGACATTAAAAGTTCATCAGATCCTTATTTGTTTTATTTTTTAATTTTTTTTATTTCTTTTTTTAAAATCAATTTTGCTTTGTCACATGGTTGCTGAACTAGCCAAAAAAGAGAGTGCTTTGACAACCTATATTCATGACAGAGATATGCCTGCGTTACTGCTTTTTTCAAACGATCAGTAGAGTTTCCAGCTTTGTTGCAACATAAACTAATTTTCATTTCAGAGGCATAGTTACACTGTGCGTGCTTTTTATTAAGACAAAAGAGTTGACTTCACTGCGGTGGTGGTATCCCGTGTGTACAGACCAGGGGTCCATTTCATAAAAGTCTGCGATTGCGATGAGGTTGCGAGAGTGGTTGCGAGGACTTTGAGGTCCTCGCTGCAAGTGTTTCATAAAACCCATCACAAGGACCATCACTTGAGATCCCTTTTAGCAATTTGAGCTCATTCGGCAATCGACTTTAAAGCACAGTCGCACCATTGCAAGTTCTTGTTAAAGCTGTTTACAAAGATTTCAGAAGTTGTGCCGTTATGTATTTGTGTGTGAAAGACCATTTCGTTCTACATATTGTAAATACTGAAATAGTTATTTTTTCCCTAGTTTTAGCAGCACTTTTATAGTCGGCTGTATTTGCTATTTTGTTATTTAGTTATTTCATATTATAAGTAACACAAACAAACATTTGTAGTACATTTCATTTTGATACATAAAGTTAAACAAAACAACCTGTCCGCGTTTTCTCTTTGCATTAATACTAGATGTTTTCTGATTTCTGAATCGTCTACAATGGCAATACTAACTTATACTATAATATAATACATTACAACACTAACTTATACTACAACATAATACATTACAAAACTAACTTAGACTACTCTTATTTTTAATATTATAAAGTGTGCAGTGCTCTAAACATGCATGTTTTTATATAACTTTTAGACATTTGCAAATCTATGTCCAATAAGTTTGGTTCTAGCATTTAATCCAGTCGATGTGTCATTTTGATTTCCCCCTTCATTGGCGTCATCTTCCTCGTCATCATCGTTTTTCTGCCATGTCCTCTGAATCAGGCAAGGGGATATCTTTAGACAGATAGATGTTGTGCAATAGCAAGTATGCTGCAATTATGAGCACACATCATTCGGGTTTGTACAACAGACAGCCACCAGACTTGTCAAGGCATCTGAATCTCAAGATGCCAAACAGTTTTTCCACCACGCATCTCCCTCGTTTGTGTGCTGTGTTGTACAGCTCCACTGCTCTGTTTGATGGCTGTAAAACTGGCGTCAAAAGCCAAGGTTGTAAGGGATATCTGAAAAAAGAAAAAGAAAAATGTGTGTCGTTGGAGAAGCAATGTAGACTTCCTATTTATAATACAATTTTGGGTGAGTGTTTGAAGGTATGATTAAGGTTAGGGTTAGGTCAATGCACAATGTATAAAAGCTATAGCCTAGCTAATTTGTAGGCACATTTAAAATATGTAAATAGTTACCATTATTATTATTATTATTATTATTATTATTATTATTATTATTATTATTATTATTATTAACTTACCCGCTGTCTCCCAAAAGCCATCCATCACCAATGTCACTACTGGTAAAGCGATCAGCGATATCATAATTTGTCCAAATGAAGCTGTCGTGTCCTCCCAGGGTATCGAATGACAGCATCTAACACAGACATTTTGGCATCCCAGATCACTTGAATGTTAACCCTTTGCAGTCCATTTATTAAGTGCGCGTCAGGTCCAATTTATTTTCACACGCGCAGTTAATTTTAGACGAGCTGTTTAAAAGTATTTTTTTTCTACAGTCAAACGGGTTTAAATGGCCCTGCATATCAACAAAGCACTCACTAGGGCTCTCCAGCCCCGCCCCACCCTTTCGTTTGCTATCGCTTTCACATATGCTACCAAATAAATAATAATAATAATAATAGTCGTACATACCGATCAATCGTCTCCTGATGACTCGTTTTATCACCAGACTCCTCAATAATGCAATCCAAGTCATTATTTTATTACTATAACATCTCGAAAAAGCTCTGCAAATGTCCGTGATAGTCTCTGTGCGCTGATACAGTAACAACCAGCTTGTTTCCTTATGACCGCCCCTATGTGATGCCAGGGGCAAGTATGACTATTCATGAGATACGCCTTTTTTTTTATTTTTTATCGGCTTGTCTCAGCTCCTGTTGCTCCCACTCAGCCATTGAATGGTTTTCTCAGCTTTTTCCGAGAAAAACGACTAGAAACTCGTTTTTTGCGTTTTTTTGATGATGTCGGACAGGGTCCGACAATGGACCTGATAGGAATAATTGCAATGTCGGACCAGGTCCGACAATGGACCGCAAAGGGTTAATGGAATGAAAACCTTTTCTGCGTACATACAGGTGCTCATTCTCGGCAGGGGACATAATTGGTATCTGACTTCCATCTACGGCTCAAAGTACTTTCGGCAAACCACATAATTTAAAGAAGTCAGTCATTATCCTCTTTCTGTCAGATTCTTCAGGAAAGCGTATGTAGTCACCAATGTCGTTAGACAAAGCTGTAGAAACTTTGAATATGCATCTAGAAACAGTGGCCTTACTTATACCATGACAGTCGGCTACTACTTCCTGAAAACTACCGCTTGCAGAGAACCTAAGAGCAGTTACAATGATTACGGGTAGTGACATATTTCATTGTGTTTTATTTCTAATTGCTTGATCTAATAGATCACACAAGTTAATGATCTCTGCTCTTGGCAATTTGATACTAATTCTGAGTCTGTATAGGTATCAAGAAGGTTTACCTGGTCCCTAAATACTCTCTCTTCTCATTCCTCTTCCATATCGATGACGAGCTAGTAGTATGAGAGCCATGATATCTACTGAAATGATTTGCGATGAAAATTACTACTTGTGGTTGGCCTCTAGCAGTTGCAAGTTTCAGGGGAAAACCTGTGACGTCGCAGCCCTGCGAAAGTTGTATGAAACACAAATTGCAACCTGCGTGGGGTCTGCGGTAGCGATTCCTCGCAAATTGCTTTTATGAAACGGGCCCCAGGGTGTTGACAGTGTGGGTTTATAGGATCTTTGATTTTTTTTTTTTTTTGTTTGGGGTCCAGGGGCCAGGTTCATTATAGCTGAAGGTTCATTATAATGAAGGGTGTTATAGCAAGGGTGTACTGTATATACAGTAAACAGTTTTTAGAAAACACATAATACTGGTATTGGAATAACTGCTCCAAGTTATGTAAACACAGAAATGGCAGTTTTAGGACGCTAATATCCTGATTTAGTTTTTCTGGATAGTGCAATCTTTAAAAAAATGTTAACTCATGTACAAGCTCAAGCAACTTTTTACCTCTTTATCTGCCTATAACCATGCTAACTCTTACATCTGGGATATTCCTTAGATATCTGGTACCTTGCCTTTCTCCATTAACACTGCCTAAATTATAAATTACTTTTCATAAAGAAATGCTTTGACTCATGTAATGCTCATCGTTAGAAGTGAAATAATGATCTTATGTCACAGCTGAACCAAAACCTCAAAACTGTACTTGTACTTTGATTTCTCAAAAGGCAATAATTTGGGATTGAAACAAATTTTATGTTCTGAGAAGTTTTAGGTACAGGATCCCTCCCAGTACATTGCACTAAACTAGAACTACAGAATGTGCCATAAGGTTAAAAAGGTTTTTCAGAATCCTACCGATTACCGATATTGTGTACAGGAAACCCAGGGCACTTGAAAGACAAAAGCTCTACAGAAGCAACATCCCACCTGGTCTTTCCTTGTCACATACTGGTACTGTACTGCCTCCAGATAATAAAATAAAACTACAGCAACCTATTTATAGTTTCATTGTTGCTCCTGAAAGTACAGGTCAAAGCTTGTTGTGTATCACTGGGTACAGAATGGCAAATGTTTTAGTCCACCCTACAAGCTTGTAATTTCTGGGGATGGAGACATTTGCCAATATAAAACTAAGTACCACCAGAGGTTGGCTGCCTTCCATAACCTTACTTCCATGGACCGGTAATGCTTGCTACTATAATTAGGGCAGAGCAAATGGCTGCAGCAGGTTTAGCATTAACAAGTCCACATTTTTAACAAAGCAAACTCTGCAGTTCTGCATTATTTGGCAGTAGTGACAGAGGGCCTCACATTTCTAACATTTAAACAATGATTGGGAAAACATATTCTCACAATGGGAAAGAGTAGCAAATACCATCGGTGCACACACACAGCATTATGTGGATGATCACACAGGTGGAATTATTTCAGTGCTGCATTGTTTCTGTGTAGGAAGATACAGAGGCAGCACATATAAGGGCAACTGCTGACAGTCCACTGAACTGAAACTGAAGCCTAATGCAAACCACTGTAGTAAAGCAAATAGGTGCTTGTGACAGGAGTGAAAGGAGTCCCTCTTGTAATTCGCCCTCCCGACTACTGACAGCGCTGTGCAGGAAGGACCGAGACCGAGGAGAAAGGCTGAGGCATGGTTGGGGCGGAAGCCGCAGTGGGGGCGGCCATCTTAACTTGGGACAGGACCTCATGGTCGAGCCCCATTATTGCAATCAGCTGTGCTGCACTCGACGATTGGCTGAGGTGAGGCAGTGCACAAAAAGGGAGACAAAACTGAACCAGGTAACTACAGACCAATAAGCCTGACTTCTATTATATGTAAACTTATGGAAACTATAACAAGATCCAAAATGGAAAATTACCTATATGGTAACAATATCCTGGGAGACAGTCAGCATGGTTTTAGAAAAGGGAGATTGTGTCTAACTAACCTGCTTGATTTTTTTGAGGATGCAACATCGACAATGTATAATTGCAAAGCATGCAACATGGTTTATTTAGATTTCCAGAAAGCTTTTGACAAAGTCCAGCATAAAAGATTAATTCTCAAACTGAACGCAGTAGGGATTCAAGGAAATGCATGCACATGGATTAGGGAGTGGTTAACATGTAGAAAACAGAAAGTACTGATTAGAGGAGAAACCTCAAAATGGAGCGACGTAACCAGTGGTGTACCACAGGGATCAGTATTAGCTCCTCTGCTATTCCTAATCTACATTAATGATATAGATTCTGGTATAGTAAGCAAACTTGTTAAATTTGCATATGACACAAAAATAGCAGGAGTGGCAAACACTGTTGCAGCAGCAAAGGTCATTCAAAATGATCTAGACAGAATTCAGAACTGGGCAGACACATGGCAAATGACATTTAGGCCCTGTCCACACTATGCCTTTAAACCGTATCAGTTGCATTTAAGCCGGCTTAAAAGTGCTAAATACAGTCTGCGTCCACACTACGCAGCATTTAATACCGTACTCGAGAACCGGACTCGAGACCACCTCAGGAGGTAGTCTCGAGTCCGGTTCTAATTAGATCGCATCAGGTAGTGCGGTTTATCAGAAGTGTGGATGCTGTAATACCAAACTACATTTTTTGTGTATCCTCCAATATCCCAAAATGCTTTGTGGTATGTTTGGCGAAATACTCAGAGCAGGCGCCTGAAGGACTTGCTATCAGAGTAGACTCCGCACTAGGTATTCATTTTTATGCTTCAAAAAATCTGTCAGGACATCTCTGTTAAACTAGTGGAGAAAATAACAAAAACACAACGTTAAATTAGGCGACTGCAAAAATGAAATGCGAGTTAAAAGTACGATCGGGGATGAACAAATTACGTAATTTGTCAGCTCTGTTTGAAATAAAATGAAGAGGACCAGAATTAGGCTCAGGCAAGATATGAAGGTAAAAACAAAGATTGTTTTGTAATTAACAGCTTCTTTCTGAGTTTAAGTATAAAACAGAATCAGCTCAATTTGTTTAAAAATAAAACTTGAAAACTTCAAGCCCTACTTGTGTGTGCGTGTGTGTGTTCGGATTTACTTCTTCCACAATACTTGTTATATTTCATTTATGCAATATGGACCTCTGTTAATATGGGACATAACACATTATTTTAAAATAAAATACAGTGCATGGTGGGATACTATCGTATTAATTTCCACAGTTCGTTGCGCTGCTGGGAATTGTAACTGAACTATTCTAATGGTGTGAGGACGCATTAAGCCTGACTAAACATGAAACGGTACTTCAGTGTGGACGCTTTGAGCTGTATTAATTAGAGCGGTTTCGAATACGGTTCTCGAGATCGGTTATGTAGTGTGGACAGTGCCTTAATAGAGAAAAGTGTAAGGTACTGCACGCAGGCAATACAAATGTGCATTATAAATATCACATGGGAGATACTGAAATTGAAGAAGGAATCTATGAAAAAGACCTAGGAGTTTATGTCGAAACAGCTGGGTTCAGATAGGCAGAAGCAGGGAAAAAAAGAAACTTCGTCTAACACAACCACCAGAAATCCAAACATCCAACAAATTTGAGCCACTTCAACATTTAGATGACCAAAACCAACATCAAGAGAATGAAAGAAACAACATCCAGGACCCTATAAACAGTGCTGGCGAGGCAGCAAAAAGAAGGGAGGTCATGATCGTTGGGGACTCCATATTGAGAAACACAGCAAGTTCACTTCGCAGTTTGGACCCCCTTACTACAACAGTGTGCTGCCTTCCAGGAGCCTCAGTCAAGCACATCACTGAGAATGTGGACAGGCTCCTAGATCGAACAGGAGACGCCCTGGTAGTAGTCGTCCACATCGGTACAAACAACATTGGAAGAGACAGGCCAAGATCCCTGCAAAACAAATTCAGAGAGCTAGGAAGGAAATTAAAAGGCAAGACCAAAACTGTGGTATTTTCTGGGATACTGCCGGCGCCCTGCAAAGGACCATATGGACAGCTGGAAATACAAAATCAAAATGCATGGCTGAAATCATGGTGCACCCAGGAAGGCTTCACCTTTCTTCAACATTGGACCACATTCTACAACAAGGACTATCTATACAGGTGGGACAGACTGCACTTAAACAGAAAGGGAACCAATCTACTCGGACAAAGGATCCTTCAGGAGGTCCAGAAGCATTTAAACTAGAAAGGAAGGGGGGAGAAAACAAAAAAACAGAAGGGAGACCACATCAAAACAAGGGCAACAACTCAGGTAAGACAACTATTAAATGTATTTATCTTAATGCTAGAAGTCTCAGGAACAAAATGTTAGAACTTGAAGCTACTGCACTAATAAGTAACTACGATGTGATAGGTGTTACAGAATCCTGGTTGTCTGAGAGTGATGGAGACGAATATAATATTAGTGGGTACACACTATATAGGAAAGACAGGCAGGACAGAAGAGGCGGAGGGGTAGCGCTATACATAAGAAATAGTCTTGAAGCCCAGGTATTAAATCAGGACAAAGAAAACAATGCAGAATCAATATTGGTCAGAATAATGGACACAAATTCAAAGGGCATAATAATAGGAGCATGCTATAGACCGCCAAACTCAGACGCTGAGCAAAATAATCTGTTGTACAATGACATTCGAAATGCGTGTAGAAAAGGAGAAGCCATACTAATGGGGGATTTCAACTTCCCCTGTATAAAATGGGAGAACCCAGTGGGGGGCACGACGGACGAAATTGAAATGGTAGAAATGACAAATGACTGCTTCCTAACGCAATTTGTCAAGGCACCGACTAGAGGGGAGGCATACCTTGATTTAATCTTTTCACATAATGAAGACAGAATAACTAAAACAGAGGTCAGAGAGCCATTGGCAAATTCAGACCACAACAAGGTCTCATTTGAAATATTTTTTAAAACCCCAAAAGTAATGACTAAAGCTAAGGTTTACAATTTTTTGAAAAGCAAACTATGAAGGTATGAAACAGAGACTAACAGAAGTAGATTGGAGTAAAATAGAGAAAACATCCACAGAAAAAGGATGGCTGTTTTTTAAAAATGTAGTACTAGAGGCACAAAACGATTACATCCCAAAAGTAGACAAATCTAAATCTAAAATAAAATGGCCAAAATGGTTTAATAGATCAATTAAAAAAAATATTCAGTGAAAAAAGGCACTTTACAGAGCGTTTAAAAGGGACCAAAAACAAAGTACACAGAAAGAGTACTTGGAACTGCAAACACAAGTCAAAAAGGAAGTTAGAAAGGCCAAGAGAGAGATAGAAATCAATATTGCTAAGGGGGCTAAAACCAATTCCAAAATATTTTTCCAATATTATAACAGCAACAGAACATTCAAAGAGGAGGTCAAATGTCTAAGAGACACACATGGCAAAATCATAGATGAAGAAAAAAAAATAGCAAGTATATTAAATGATTACTTTTCCCCACATGTGATTAAATCACATCACACGCTTCAACTTGCCGCACGTTAGAAGCAACCCCACATGGTTTGCCCCGCTAGTAGGAGGTATCAGCATCGCTGGATAAAAACAGGGTCTTTGAAGAGGACAGCGAGTGAAAATGAAGCAAGTGGCAGTGGAGTACAGAAGTGGCTCGTCAGCCGAGGCAAGTGAGGCATAGTCTCACCAAGAATTACCAAAGACTAAAAAAACATTTTGCATATTCTTTTTATTTAACGCTAGAACCGCTGGATTTTTGAACTACCTAGAACCACCACGTGGGTCACTTTGACCCATACATTTTTAAACTGTTTCGTTATGAAAATGAAAGACCTTCTATCGGATACAACTTTAATGTTTTACTCATGAACATCATATGTAACATTTGCATCGTAGAAACATTGTATTTAAATGGAAAATTAAACATAAAAGGCTTAATTATGAAAAAGAGCGCTTATACAGAAGACTACAAACAGTGAAAAAATATAATAAAATATACAAAAGAAACGGGTATGTACATATACCCATGTACAGGTGTAAACGGGTACATGTACACACAAAACTATAAGGAGCTGTGTTGTAAACACAGACACAGTTCCATTGAACACTAATGTAAAACCTGTAAAACCGAAATGTTTTTTTTTTCTAAAAGTAATATAAAAAAGAATATATGACATACTGTACGTTTCACATTAGGCACATAAGTTGTTATGCTACCTGTCATTTCAGTTTGCTGTATGCATCTGAGTGCAGCTTGTCGTATTCCAATCAAAATGACTACTTTCAAGATTAAATATTTCCTTGTTGGTACATTGAAAAATAAGCAACTAGGCTTTCACTGTTGGCATCTTGACAAATCCACAATCATAGCAATCTCTGTCTCGTAGTCAGTCTACAAACAAAGGCTTGAAATAATAAAAAAAAAAAAACTTGTGTGCTAGGAGGAGGAGGCGTGTCTTGTTTGCTGCATTTACAAAAAAAAATAGAATATCTTACGTTATATTAAAAAAAGAAATGTATTGTAGTGCATGGGTCACATTGACCCACGTGGCGGTTCTAGGTAGAACTGTTTATAACTATCATTTTTGCGATTCTGGCTATCAAACGCCGTCAGGATATTTAATTAATATATTTAGGAAAAGTCAAAAATGGACATATACATACGATTTACAATGGAAGAGTATAACATTTTACATGCAAATGGGTCAAACTGACCCGCATGGCGGTTCTAGTTAATTGAGAAATATAAACACATTTAAGCATATTAAATACATTTAAGTCCACAGAAGCGCTAGTGACATTATTTAAAAGTCACAACCCGCTTTCACCAATAGCGAAAGCGCAACGCCAGAACGCTGGAACAATGTAGTGCTGCCGCACTGCTGCATGAGGCACAAACCTTGAGTGCCTCACAAAGCTGTTTGTTACCATGGCAACTCTCCACACTAGGATCCCTTTCTGAAGGTGTTGCAATGGTAACCACAGCTTGGTGAGGCATCTACTGGATTTGTAGCAGTTAGAATTTGTGTGATTTAAATTTTTTTTCATTAATGGCTTTAGTTGAATCTGATATTATATGTGACCTGAGGAAAATCATTTTTACAGTAAGATCCCAGTTAAGGAAGGCAGAATAGCACTAGCACTGGGATGTTGAAGAAAGACGGTAAACGAACGTGATAAGGAGTCCATAAAATGGCAGGCAGAGCTGTGAACAAGCTGTTATTGGCCATGTTTACTTCTTTCCACTAAATTAGGCAAGGTAACATCGCTTTTAAAGGACGTAAAACTGTCAATTTCTTGCTACAACATCACAAGCTGCCTTTTTAGTTTTGAATTAATTTTGTGATATTGTGTTTGTGTCTTTATAGCTAATGTTCCATGCTGGTTTCACAGAATGACTTGTAGAACTAAATAATATGTGGTTTTAAGGTTCTGATTTTAGTTTAGGGATCCAATATAAGTGATTATAAACAATGTATTAACATGTCATTAATTATTGCTATTAACAATTATAGAATAGGAATACAAATAATAAGTATTATTACACACTTTTGTCTGTTTTTTTGTGCTATTGTTTATAATCGCTTATAATGGATATAGCCTGTCTGTCTTTTCAGCTCTGTTTGTCTTTCTGTGCCTGTGTGTCTGTGGATATATGTGTCTGTCTTTATATGTCTGTTTCACCAATTGTATGTGGTTGCTTTGTTTTTGCAATAGCCATTATACACTTTTGCCATTTTTTCTTTTTGCTATTGTTTATACCACTTATAACGGATCCCTAAACTAAAGTGTTACCAAAACTTATCTGCAATTCTGTAAATTGTGTGTTGTTTGCAATGCTAATGTTGCTTTATTTAATTGATGGGGGTATATTTTACATAGAGATTGCTGTCTATTATTTGAATGCATTCAAATGCTCTCAGCGGAGGCATATATGAAATCAGTTGAACAAAGTCCATTTACTTTTAGTACGTTAGCCATTGAGTGGGAGGTGGTAATAACTGTTTAGTGATTTGTGCCTCACCTGTCAAAAAAAAGTCACAAGCCACCGCCACTGGTGGAGTATCAAGTGAAACAGAAACAGACTAAACCCAAAATGCAGAAGTACAGCCATACATACTTTTACCGGACCGGTAGCAAAGAAGAGCCGCCACCGCTATGCGTTGTATGTTATGAGATGTTGTTGAATGAAAGTCTGAAGCCAGCTAATCTTCGGCACCACTTGAATGAATCACAGTTACTTAGACTCCAAAAATGAGTGAATTAGAAACCCATTCATGAACGTTGACAGTGAAATAAAAGCACACAAACTTGACATCAAAGGAGGAGCTTTCATGTGACAGCTCTTTAAAGTTCATCATCACATAACGAAATCTGACTGACTTCTGGTTATGCATTCAATCTGAGTACCCGGAACTGTCCGACAGGACAATAAAGTACCTGATGCCTTTTTCCACCACATACTCTTGTAAAAGTGGATTTTCTGTGCTTGTTAGGTTTAAATCAAAGTACTGGAGTAGGCTGGATGTGGAACTAGATTTAAGGCTGAAATTGTCATCACTCCAACTGGACATTCAGGCTGTGACATTGCTGAAACAGCACCAGCTATCTCATTAGGTAAGTTAATCAATTTCCCATATGGTATAATTATCCATTGCTGCACTATAGTGGAAAGCAAAATGTATAGAATGTCCTTGTATAGCGGCTGTGTGTTACTATGATAGTAGTGCATGGTGGTGCACAAAAAACTTTTGGAGGTTCATAAGAGGTCCGCACACCCAAAAAGTTTGTGAACTTCTGAAATAACCCATTTAACCTGACCACATTCTGCACCTGGATTTCTTCATTCAAACTAAAGAAAATATACGGTTAATAATGTGCAGGCCATTGTTAATGGAATGCATGGTCCATGTGAGGGAAAGAAAACAATCTGAAGTGGTAATTAAATATATACACAAAAATAACATATATGCTGTAGGTATTGTGAGGAAAAGAACATACGCAGCATGCGGTTTGCGCTCGTAAGGTTAAAAACTGTCTGCATACTGTCTGCATATAGTCTGACCACTCTGTCAATAGAGATACAAGTAGACGTTAGAAGAATTTGTAAAATTAGAAAACAAGTTAGTTGACTTTCCCCTGCATTTATATCATTATACTGTATTTACAAAGCAATGTATTGAAAAGTAGGCTTTACAAATGTACCTTTCGTTATTATTTTTTTTTATTTTTGTTTCTGTTACAACACTAGCCCTTAAATTATTATTCTGCATTGTTTTTTTCAGGTTTTCGGGGGGGGAGGCAATTTGCATTTCAATCCCCATCAAAACAACATGTAGTTAATGCAAGAACTTAGCTAAAACTGGAGGTAATGATTTATTGTGTATTTAATGCATAAGCATTTATCCATTTATTGAAGTTCCGAATAATGTCAATAGAAATTCAATAGCAATAAATCGATATTATTCCAAAATGTAGTAACCAATGTTTTACATAGCAATACTTTTATATCTGAAATATTCACTAGAGAAGGTAACAACCAATATAAGTCTTAATAAAAATACTCACCGTACATATGGAAATTGTAATGGCAGTCTGCCAGGACAGTCATACTACATATTTATTATTGGCTGTTTATTAACACGTTACTCAACTTAAATA
The DNA here is from genome assembly GCA_030684275.1 of Acipenser oxyrinchus oxyrinchus. Taxonomy (NCBI): domain Eukaryota; kingdom Metazoa; phylum Chordata; class Actinopteri; order Acipenseriformes; family Acipenseridae; genus Acipenser; species Acipenser oxyrinchus. The sequence continues at coordinate 4,237,133 of CM060247.1, read as the reverse complement.
AATGCACAATTGCATATAAATTGACATAAGAGCATTAACAGACGCTTTTAATAAAGTACCTGTATTATAATTATTGCATACTTTAGAAAGGTCACACAAATGATAAGCAATGTGCTGCAATTTATATTTCTATGTTTCAGGTGAACCGTAATGTTCTAAGGATTTGCGGATAGTATATTTTCCACTGACCGATGTTCCCCATGGTATTTCCTCTCAATCTTTCTTCAAATTAAACAGTCAAGAATAGAACAGAGATAACAGTGGGTTCTCAAATTCAAAGCAACAGCAATCGTAAAGTTTGAAGAAAAACGTTTACCACGATCGAAATTTACATCTGGCATGGGAACAGCCCACGCATGGCTCAGGTTTATTTTATTAAGTGGTAAACAGACTTTGACAGGTTATATATAGACTTTGCAAAATTGCATGGCTTCTGGCCAAATGCCACCGGATACCATGACTAAATATGCTGCTTCGAAATAGCAGTTGTGCTAATAAGGTGCCAAGAAAAAGAAAACTCAGCACATGACCCTCTCTTCTCTTAAAGCAGCCCTGTCCATAGGCATAGAGGAAAGAAACTGCAACATGAAGATAGTTCAGAGGCAAACTTCACACTAGATAGCATAAGGAAGTGAAAGAACTGCTGGCTTGGGCTATCTTTTGTTCATCTCCAAATGGTCAGTAGATGGAATTACTGCCCCCAATACGTTCCCTTTCTTCTGCATTTATCTCATCCTGTTCTAAAATAATAATATCTGCCAATAATAATAATAACTGCCATACAGTGTGTGTGTGTGTATATATATATATATATATATATATATATATATATATATATATATATATATATATATATATAAACCATTGCCACATTCTTTTTTCAGATCAGACGTAAACGTCACAAGCTGCTGCAGATCTAGATTGTTGCTGGGATCCTCTACCATGCATGAATGTCGAAACATTCGTAACATCTCAAAGTGAGTCAGTCTGTCAGTCTCACTATCTCTGATGAACAGATTCAATTAGGGTTCAAATGTAAGAAAGGCTGCTGTGGAGACAGGATGGTGGATTCCTCTTGAGAGAGGGTGAGGTGTGGAGGTTGCTCCATGCCAGGTTACCTGGTAGGTGCGGTCAGAGAGGTAGGAGAAGAACCAGGCCAGAGAAGTGCCAGAGATTCCCAGGTCAGTGAGAGAGGTGATCAAATAGAGTGATCGACAGTGTCAAAGCCAGCAGAGAGATCAAGGAGAATTAGGACAAAGGAGAGAGGCAGCACGGGCAGAGTTTAGCGAGTTAGTGACAGACAGGAGAGCAGTTTCAGTGGAATGAGCACAGCGGAAACCAGATTGGAGAGGGTCAAGCAGAGTGGTTAGACAGGAAAGCAGAGAGTTAGTGGTGTACTGCGCGCTCAAGGGTTTTAGAGAGGAGGGGTAAGAGGGAGACAGGATGGTAGTTCTGGAGGGAGGGGGGTGATAGAGGCTTGTTTGAAGGCAGAGGGAAAGAGGCCAGAGAGGTGAGAGGTGCTGAGAAGGGAGGAGATGAAGGGGAGTAGAGCAGGAGCAGCAGCTTGAAAGAGGTCAGGGTGGGGAGGGGGTCCAGGGTGCACGTGGTGGGTTTGTGGCCCTGGAGGAGGGAGGTGAGATCAGAGTCTGAGGGGAGAGAAGGAATGAGTAGGGGACACAGAGGGTGTTGGGGTTGGAGCAGGAGAGGGTGGGGGTGGAGGGAGAGCTGTTAAAGAGTTTGCGGATATCAGAGATTTTAGAGAAGAAGAAAGAGGCAAAGCCGTCAGAGAGATAGAGGAGGGAGGAGGAGAGGGGGAGGGTTAAGGAGGGAGGAGAAGGTAGAGAATAGTTTCTGGGGGTTGTTAGTGGAGGATTGGATAATAGATTGGAAATAGGAGCGTTTAGCAGAGAAGAGAGTAGAGGAGAAGGGGGAGAGGAGGCAGCGGTAGAGGTCTAGAGCAGCAGGGAGTTTGGTTCTCTTCCATTTCTTTTCAGCAGAGCGCAGTTTGGTTCCATTTGGTTCGGAGCACAGAGGAAAGCCAGGGTTGGGGAGGGGAGGTGACAGAAGGAGTCGATAGGAGGGAGGTGAGAGAGCGGTGGAGGCAAGGGCAGAGGGGGAGAGAGAGTGGAGGTTATGTCAAAAGGTGACAGTGGAGGTAGGTGGAGTAGGGAGAGAGCCTATGCTCTGTCATACAGGGCTTGAATCATTACTGTAGCTGTAGGTGCCAAACTAGTTCAAACGACTTAAAGGTTTACAAGTAATTCTGTAAGTTTGATTTGATTGATTGCAATTCATATTTTCCATGTGGATAGCGATAATACCAATTTTCTTCCAGGTTGCAGTGTGCAAGCCACCATCTTCTCTGCGCTGAAGGAATTCGAAAGCACACAAGAATTTGAATAATCTTTTATTTTCAAACAGCTAAAATTAGAGCAAGTGCTACATAGTGATTAGGGATGTGTATGCCTTCACCAGAGCAACACAAATGTAAGGAGAAGAACGTTTTGCACAACGTGTCAGCAGGTTTCAGTGGAAATCAAAATAAGCTGGCAACAGAAATACACAGCGCTCAGGGCTCACTATCACAAAGTGTGAACAGAAGTGTCAGCGGGTGGAGCTTATATGTGCATTTAATACTGTATTTAAGCCAAGTGTGAAAGCAGTATTAGAAGCAATAGAAGGTTACAAACTTGAGTCTGTCGGCTTTACTCAGCATGTATCTGGATTTCGCCCAAAACATAGTATGCAAACTGCTGTTCTTAAAGTGAGTAATGATATATTGATAGCCTTGGATGCTAGTAAATTTGTTGGTGCTCCATTCTTGGATTTGTCCAAAGAATTCTATTCCATAGACCATTTAATATTGAGTGAAAAACTACTCCAGCTGGGATTAAGTAATAGAGCAGTGGATTGGTTTAAGAACTATTTAATAAATCGAACACAAGCTATTAAAGCTGATGGTATTACTTCCAATTATGGGGGTACCTCAGGGTTCTCTCCTTGGCCCTAACCTTTTTACTCTCTATATTAAGGATCTAGGAACTAACCTGGATGATACTAATACTAACATGCATCTCTGTGCTGATGATTCTATTCTATACTCGACAGGACACTCCACACAGGAGGTCGAAAGGGATCTGCAGACTGCATCTGACATCGTACAAAAAAAACAATCTCATGATAGATTGTTACTTAATGTATCTAAGATACAAACTATGTTATTCTGTTCTAATAGAAAGCAGTATAAAAATCCATCTTGGACTACTGTTACACTGAAAGGTGAGATAATAAAGAAAGTTCCTTATTATAAATACTTGGCATTGATGAGATTGATGAGCATCTTACATTTACTCATCATATTGCCAAACAGATTTCAAAGGTAAGATCTAAATTAGGCTTCCTTTTTAGAAATAGGAAGATCTTTTCTCAGTCTAGCAGATCAAAATTGGTGACTACGACTATTCTCCCTGTCCTTGATTACGGTGATTACATTTACCAGTTCACGTCTACTCATTCTTTACATAAAATAGACATATTTTACAACTCATGCTTCAGATTTGTATTAGAAATGTATGTATGTATGTATGTATGTAAAATTAGGCTGGCTTTCACTTATAGACCGAAGGCTTTATCATTGGTACTTTTTTTGTGTTTAAGTTTCTTAAAGGATTGGTGCCTTGTTATTTAACTGCTCTGGTAAATAGGTATGATACCAACTATAATCTGCGTTCCTGTGATTCTGCCAGCCTGGTCGTTCCAAGGGTTGGCACATGTTTGGGTAAAATGTCGGCTATCCTATCGGCTTCCAAAAACATGAAACTCTTTTAACCAGGATATAAGGAGTACATTTGATAGTCTCTCTTTTAAATGTTTTAAAAATGATCTCTGTAAATTGTTTAGGGCATCATGTAAATATTTTGATTCTGATTAAGGATCTGCACATGTTCAGATGAATGTTCTTTGCTTATGACTCCTAAAATGATTAAGCCAGTACCACAAATGACATTGACAGGACCCACTTGTAAATGAGATATAGGTCTCAATGGGTTAAATTCCTGTATAAATAATAATAATAATAATAATAATAATAATAATTATTATTATTATTATTATTATTATTATTATTATTATTATTATTATTATTATTATTATTATTATTTCTTAGCAGACACCCTTATCCAGGGTGAATTACAATTGTTACAAGATATCACATTATTTTTACATACAATTACCCAGTTATACAGTTTTACTGGAGCAATCTAGGTAAAGTACCTTGCTCAAGGGTACAGCAGCAGTGTCCCCCACCTGGGATTGAACCCACGACCCTCCAGTCTCCACTCTCCTATTATTTTTTAATTAATACTCCCCAGTCCGATAAACCCCCAGTAACATTTTATTAAAACTCTTTCCCTAAATTCCTTGATTGCTGTTGAATTCTTGGAGCCATTGTCCACCTCAGCACTTTTCCATTGAGGATCAGTTGATGTATTGCTAGATAATTATAACACAACCTTAAGCCATATCTTAGACACTGTAATGCCGCTAATAACGAAGAGTGTTTTTTCAAAGGATTCTCCCCCTGGTTCAATGACACATCTCGTATCCTCAAACAAACATGTCGGAAATTTGAACATAGATGGAAAGCCACAAAACTACAGTTTTTTTTTGTTTTTTTTTACCTTGCCTGGAAAGACAGCATCATGAATTACAGGCTGCACAGCTTATTACTAAAACTTAATAGAAGCAAATAAAAGTAATCCTGGATTTCTTTAGCACAGCAGCTCAACTCACAAACCAGCAAAAAGAGCCTTCTAGAAAACCTCAGTAACAGCAAACAGTGATGACTTTATAAATCACTTTAATGCAGGCTCCCGAGTGGCGCATCCGGTAAAGGCGCTCCGCGTGGAGTGCGGGATGCGCTCTAACTCGAACCGGCGATGTCCAGGCTATTCCACAGCCGACCGTGGGCGGGAGCTCCCAGGGTGGCGCACAATGGCCAAGCGTTGCCCGGGGGTGGAGGGTTTAGGTCGGCCAGGGTGTCCTCAGCTCACCGCGTACCAGCGACCCTTGTAGTCTGGCTGGGTGCCTGCGGGCTTGCCTTTAAGGCTCTTGGGTGGCTGCATGGTGAGTCCGCAGTGTGAAAAAAAGCCGTTGGCTGATGGCACAGCAGGAGGACAGCATGTGTTCGTCTTCACCCTCCCGAGTCAGCGCAGGGGTGGTAGAGGTGAGCTGAGCCTAAAAATAATTGGCCATACCAAATTGGGAGAAAAATAATAAAAATAATTGGCAATGACTACATTTAAATAAATAAATAAATCACTTTAATAATAAAACTGCTGATATAAGAAACCACGGGTGCGTTCAATAGGCAGAGCGCTCCACAGCTTTACATGGCGCTTTCTGTTGAACCACCTGCACGAGAGCGCCAGTAACATTAGCTAACATTCTGAGGAGTTTGCTCAGTGTGTGTTTCAAAATGGCAGAGGTGCAAAACCAGTGTGGCGACTGTGGTGTAATTTCCCCACATTTTGTACTTTTTGACCAACATATCTGTATGCATTATTTTTTGTAAAAAGAAATATCTGTTTATTTGAATTAATTATTTGCTAGTTTTCCTTTTAAACACAGTGAATCTGCAGCATCACATGCAACTTTCGAAGCGATCAGCTTGTTATTTTTGTTCAGTCGGCCTTGCATTAAGGAATACTGTATGTAATGCTATTTTTTTTTTACAGTTTTGTTATTTCTGCAAGATTAGGCTTCACAATTTATCTTGGCTGAAAATGCACACCAGTATAGCTACACCCTTTTTTTTCGTGGCAGAAAGGGGACCTTAGAATAAGAGAACTTTACATTTCTATATAACCAAAAGCACATTATAAACAAAATGATATATGTAGTATAAGACTTAAATCATATTGGAGAGAAAAAAACAAATAAACAGTGGTACGCACTTCAATTGTAAGACTTTGCAGAGGAACAGAAAAGGCAGATGCAGGAGCTACAGAAATACAGAAGGTTGCAAAACAAAGAAATGAACTGCTAAAGTCATTCACAGATGTATTCAAAGAATCATTGAAGAAATACTTTTATTTATTTTGCTGTATAAAAATGTTACTGGGTTGAATTGTTGACAAAATAAATTCTTTTTTTGGAAAGTTTTTTTTTTTTTTGTTAATGTTATTTTGCTGTACAACAATACTTACATACAATATAAACATCTTAATTGCAAGTGTAAACTGCACTGTAGCCACTTGTAAATAAAACATGCACTATGCAACAATCACAGTACTGAGGAACAATGCTCTCAATGTAGTTTTCAGTCCGTACAGGACTCTCACGTTTGAATTCACTGCCGCAAAACCATGGTGTTGGCTCTCGATGCAAGTGCAATAGAGGCATTAAAAAGCAGATTTTCTGCACAATCTTCCATGGGGCAGCAGTGTGGAGGAGTGGTTAGGGCTCTGGACTCTTGACCGGAGGGTTGTGGGTTCAATCCCAGGTGGGGACACTGCTGCTGTACTCTTGAGCAAGGTACTTTACCTAGATTGCTCCAATAAAAACCCAACTGTATAAATTGGTAATTGTATGTAAAAATAATGTGATATCTTGTAACAATTGTAAATTGTCCTGGATAAGGGCGTCTGCTAAGAAATAAATAATAATAATTCATTCATCCCAAAACAGCACTAGTGCTGTGTTTTCCTTCATCTTGAAAGTTCTCTCTTCATAACGCACTGTTCAATAAGAGCTAACTTATGTTACGTAGCACCACGACAGAGCGCTCTGCCTGTTGAACGCAGCCCTGATATCAAACATTGCGGGCAAATGCGATGACCCAAATTCAAATACTGACACAGCTACTTCCTTGAGTCGTGCTACAACAAAACATATTTTTGATTATTTTTCTTTATTGAGCCAACCAGATCTAACTAATCTAGTTATTAAGGTAAAACCTACTACTTATTCATTAGACCCCATTCCTGCTAAACTACTAAAATAAATACTTTCTAGGATTGATTGTACTATTCTAAATATCATTAATAGCTCCCTTTCATTGGGCATCATTCCTGACTTATTTAAGGTTGCCATAGTAAAACCACTGCTTAAAAAACCTACTTTGGATCCAGGAGTTTTTAATAATTTTAGGCCCATTTGTGTTTGTTTTTGTCTATATATATTATTTTTTGAGACGGCTGGAAGGCAAAGTAATGGACTTCCTCCTCCAAACTCTTAAGTTTTGCACATATAGATTTTGCCATAGCTGAGAAAGTAATACAATCAAAAGTCTGTTAATTGAATAAAATAATTTGGCTAAGCTGTAAAATACTCCAGACCTAGCTTGAATATTTGATGGCTGGAGTGGCCATAGCCTATGGGCCTCCTATTTGCCAATCCCCACTAGCTGATGTAAGAAAGAGTATACTTTAGGTAGGGAGGAGTATTATAGAAATAAGTCTGTGGACTGGACTTCATAATAGTGAATCTGCAAACTTAAATTTGAGCGACAACTGGTAGAAATGCTAGCAGGGCAGACACATTCACAGGGTCCTCATAAAAGTTTGGCGTAGATTGTTGCTGAATCAAGAAAGATATTGTGTTGACCATATAGAGTGTGACTGACGTACGGACAAAATCAGCACGTAAATATGTAAACCTTTAAAAGGGAAAACAAAAAAACAAAAAAAGAGATCTATGTGGCTTTATTGAGGAAGAAAAATACTGCTTGAAAAAAAGCTTCTCCAATTGCTTTGGGTCTGGTATTGGAGAGCTCCTTCGAACCCAAGCAACATGTTATATATGGAATGCTGCCACGACTGAGCCAGCAAACTTAATTAGACCCTGGTATGTGGGGCAGGGTTCCTCACGGCTTTAGGAGGGATTTCTGTGGATTGGGGAATTGCATAGGCTGTATCTTCATCCCCTTTTATAATTGACCTGGTTCCAGTTATGATCCCTGGGAGTATCACAGTACAGGATTTGTGCTTCTCACTCCAAATCCATCTCCCTGACATTATCATTGTTCCTGGCAAGGCAGCTGTGCAGAGATTTAAATATCATCCTTCAGTGACACAGAGAACAAGACAGCAGTTAGCAGGAGTTTATCCAGGCTGGGGGAATCAGAGAACTTCAAGAGCACAGCACAAGCAAATGCAGATATGATGCTGAACTCATGTTAGCAGGATTTATTAAACACAGGTTTTTTTTGTGAACAATTATTTTTATTGATTTTTGTTTTCCTTTTCCCCACCCTTGGGGAATAGGGAATCAGGGGAGAGAGTACCATTCAAACAACAACAACAAACATGTTGCATTAATACAAAATTACAACACAATATACAGACAAAAACATGAACACTACAAGAAGATATAATAAACTATTGATTAAAAGAAAGCTGTACAAGGGGGAAATACCACAATATAACAATAATAATAACTTTAATTTAACAATAATAATAATAATAATAATAATAATAATAATAATAATAATAATAATAATAATAATAATATGCACTCGATCTCACTCAAGCATAAGAACATAAGAACATAAGAAAGTTTACAAACGAGAGGAGGCCATTGAGCCCATCTTGCTCGTTTGGTTGTTAGCAGCTTATTGATCCCAGGGTCTTAACATTGTAGGATACAAGTTTATCATATGTAAATTAAACAATCCCTACCCTGGGAGGGAAGCTATAAAAGAGATTTACCAGTATGTGAGGATGTAAAGGGGCACCCCAGGGAACCCCATATGCATGAAGGGATGAACGTAGTCTGAGATATAGAAAGAAAGGAAAGCCAGGAGAGTATTGTTCTTGCAAAGTCAAATCATCACATTACCATACAAAATACAGCATCAACATAACAGTTTATCTTTTGTTTTGAAAGCATGGAAGTTCATTGCATCACTCGCCAGCTGCGCCCTAACTGTGCCGCCGCTGCTGTTGTGGACCGACAGCGGCAACACGGAAAACCTGTGCCGGATCGCAGCTGGCATCGCTCCAACTGTGGAGCTGGACTCTTGGGCATTGCGCCCTGTTGATTTTTTTGGGGACAAAAAGAGACTTAGGTGGGAGACTAAGCAATCCGTGCAATTATGTTTTGTACTGTGTTTGTGTACTGTAAATCACGCTGTATTGTGTTCCATTTCCGCTCTGTATTCCCTGCCGTTTGCTTGTATAACCCTGTCTCTGTGTCTATGTGTAAATGTAACCTGCGTGTGTGGTGCTGTCTGTAATTGGCTGTTGTTTGTCTGTGCCCTTTGGTCCTGGTGTGCGGCTGAGGACCAATGGGATGTGTATAGAGCTCCGGCATCCGATTAACGTAAAGGGGCGGAGCTATGTTATAAAAGGGCGCTGCACTGCCAGTTATGTGTTGTTGTTGCTGTACTGATTTGGTTGTGTTCCAGAAAGCAGTGAAGCACTCAGAGCAGTGGTCTCTGAGTGGGTGCTAGAGATTAGTGTCATAAAATATAAGATTTGGAACTAATTTCAGCGTGTTGTCTTCCCTTCTTCCCTGCCTGTCTGTGCAGAATGCTAAAAATATATATATTAAAATACATGAGACAGAATAAATGTTCTAATATAATTATAAGTCAAATACATCAGATTTACAGTGTTTCCTATTTTTAATTAGCTCTAAACAAGTTTCTGTGATGTTTTGTTTCTGCCTTTGACTCTTCCGGGCTGCTGTAAACTGTTTCCGCACTTTAGGCACCATATGCCCCTCTCAGTGATGTCACACAAAAAAAAAACTATCAGGAAGTGTACGTCAGCCCCTCCTCTATCCATTGATATGTGTTTTAAGCCTGTACTGCAAACTATGGTGGCCCTGTAATTCTAAAAAACAAAGTGCATTTTTATCATGTTTACAGGATCACGATCCTAGAAGCTCACTGCAGTATGATCATGTTAACACGATCCCAGTCCTTAAAGGGTTAATGCCGGTGCAAAGTACAGTCTACTTGGGTCTCTGGCTGGATTCCCTTACGATGCGACAACTGTCTGGCCCTGTTTCAACAAGAGTTCACAGTACAATTGGTGTTGTGTCAAAACTATTGGGTCTGATGGCCACAGCTTCATCAGCCATCCAACTGGGGTTACTCCACATGTGCCCAATCCAAGCACAACAGACACCGTTGGCTGACCGTGTCTCGCCTATGCTGGGAAGCCCTATGCTGGTGGAGGCAAGCCTCTCATATGACCAAGGCGTAAGGATTGAGCGATACACACCCGTCAAGTGGTGACGACAGATGCATCCAACCTGGGTTGGGGTGCGGTCGGGGCAGGCAGAGGAGTCAGCTGGTCCTGGCCGCTGGACATCCCTGCACATAAATATGCTGGAGCTCTGAGCAGTGCACTAGCCAACGAATGGCCCAAAGTGCTTTTGTACGCTTTCCCACCGATACGGCTGCTCCCTGCCTTCCTCGAGAGAAAGCGACAGTTCTCCTGGTGGCCCCCAGATGGCCCAGGAGAATCTGGTTTTCGAATCTTTGCCAGCTGCTGCAGGACCAGGCCTGGGAGATCCCACTGTGCAAGGATATCCTGTTACGCGCGAGGCACCCTCTGCCACCCAGAACCGGGCAGACTCCAGCTATGGGTCTGACCCCTGAACGGGACCGTCTGTCCGCCTTAGGGCTCTCAGATGTGGTTGTTAGTACACTGCAGAATGGTAGGGCTTCCTCCACAAGAGCACTATATGCTTACAAGTGGAGGTATTTTCAAAAGTGGTGTATGGCCAGAGGTCATGACCCCATCTACTGCCCCATATCAATTACTTTACAGTTTCTGCAAGATTTGCTAGAGGCAGGCAGGTTCCCCTCTACGCTGAAAGTGTACCTGGCAGCTATCTGCATGCCAAGTCCTCATACACTCAGTATCCCCGGGAGCCCATATTCTGACGACCTGTTTTCTAAAGGGTGCTCGGAGGCTGCGTCCCCCTAGAAAGGATGTCTTCCCCAAGTGGAGTCTGGACGTGGTATTGGAGGCTCTCACTAAGGCCTCGTTTGAGCCTATACATTCCATAGAGCTGAAATATCTCTCTATGAAGACAGTCTTTTTATTGGCCATCACCTCCGCTATGCGGGTCAGTGAGCTACAGGCTCTGTCTGTGCACAGTTCCTGTATGCGCGTTTGGGATAATGGAAACAGACTATCGTTGCGCACAAACCCTGCATTCCTACCTAAGGTGATTACATCTTTCCACTTGAACCAATCAGTGGAACTCGAGGCCTTCCATCCCTCTCCTTTTGATTCGGAGGAGGATAGGAAACTGAATTCCCTCTACCCAGTGAGGGCATTGAGAGGTTATGTGGATAGGACAAAAGCTCTACGTCAGTCTGACCAGCTCTTCATTTTGCTATGGTAAAAGGACCCTGGCCCTCTCGAAGCAGCAACTGGCCCACTGGATTGTGGATACAGTTTTGACTGCGTACAATAATGCCGGCCTACCCCCACCTGGGAGGATGGCCGCACACTCTACCAGAGGTGTGCCTGCGTCATGGGCTCTCTTTTGAGGTGACTCATTGACTGATATTTGTATTGCGGGTAGTTGGGCTACGCCACATACATTCACCAGGTTCTACCGACTTAATGTGGTAGATCCCTCTACGCCTTCATTCGGCACAAGGGTCCTTGAGGTTGTACGCACACACCACCAACACTAGTTGGCAGTAAGCAAGGCATCCCTCGTATGCTGTCCGCTCACGCTCCCTCACGATGGCTCTGGTATACTTTCTCAAAAGTATTGGTTGGTGGTCGTCTTCGAATTGAAAGGGAACGTTAGGTTACTTACCATAACCCTGGTTGCCTTAAAGAGAAGACCTTGTGAAGTCACATCACTCGCATTGCGGGTTCGATGCAAAAGAGGAAGTGAGCTCCGCGGAGTGACTACTTATTCCCTCGGCAGGCGGGACCGAGGATGTCACTCCACAGAGGGGCCTATCAGCAGCTCTGACATAAAATGCTCAGCGAATACCTACCTAAGGCAGGCGTATCCCAAAAGTATTAGTTGATGGTCGTCTTCTCTTTCAGGGAACCAGGGTTACGATAAGTAACCTAATGTTTTATAGAGGAAGCAATATCAACAACCTCCTGTTTAAGAGCGCTGAGGATAGTAGCCGTTTCGGTAACGTTTTGAATCACATGCCGAAAAGCCACGTCAATTGCTTCCTGAACTGATCCACAGAAAGTGCGTGCAACCTCTGCCAGGCGGACTTCCCAATCATCGGGGCCCAGTGACCTCTTCATACACTTTCCCTCCGGTGTGGATTGAGGGGAAGCAACGGGTCCCTTGCGTGTAGTAAACATTTTAAATGGGTGAGTAGACAATTTTTATATATAAATAATATAAGGAGCTTAAGTTTTTCAATTATAAATGAAAATTGCTAAGTGGTAGCAGGAGTTCTAAAGGCAAGCAGCTATCCCAGTGATAAGGTCACATGATCTCCCACACAGTTTTAATCATATAATCGGGCCTTCTTTTTAATTATTGCTTTGTCCAATTCATCCCATCTTTAACTATATCTGCAAAGAGTGGTCTGTTGCAATTGTGGTGGTCAAATACAATTACAGACTCACTGGAGCCATCTAATTCAGACAGTTGCTCTCGGACTGGGTACTAATCCTAAAACCATATGCAATACGAGAAACAGCAAAGGTAATGTAATGTGTTTCTTGTAAAATTTGCAGGGTATTCTGTAACACTTTAATCACAAATATTCAGTGTTAAGAGCAAATAGCAGACAACATTACTGATAAATATATTGAATACACAGTGGTTTAATATGGAAGAGTCATAGATCCAACAATGGATATCTTTCCAAATACAGACACTAGTATCCATCTACATTTGATGAATGTAAAATTGTTAGCTTGAGAGATTGTAGTAATAAATATGAGAAACTAAGTGAAGTAAACAAACCTTTTGGATAATGCTTTCCATTGGCTGTGGGTGATTGTCTTGTATATCTTGTGTATGCCTGCAACACAATGAAGAAAAGGATATGGGTGCCAGCATTACAGGAGCTAAAGATCATCTCTTACTTTTAACACAGTCATACATATAAATGTGCTTACTTTTTACACAGTTGATTTCTGTACTTATCAATCACAAGCACCCAGGGTAAAAGCCACAGATCTTGTTGCCTGTTTTGTTGGCAAAATAATATGGTATGATATGGGGTTCTAGCTCTTAAGAACATAAGAAAAGTTACAAACGAGAGGAGGCTATTCGGCCCATCTTGCTCGTTTGGTTGTTAAGAGTTATTGATCCCAGAATCTCATCAAGCAGCTTCTTGAAGGATCCCAGGTGTTAGATTGAACAACATTACTGGGGAGTTGGTTCCAGACTCCCACAATTCTCTGTGTAAAAAAGTGCCTCCTATTTTCTGTTCTGAATGTCCCTTTATCTAATCTCCATTTGTGAACCCTGGTCCTTGTTTCTTTTTTTCAGGATGAAAAAGTCCCCTGGGTCGACATTGTCAATACCTTTTAGAATTTTGAATGCTTGAATCAGATTGCTGTGTAGTCTTCTTTGTTCAAGACTGAATAGATTCAATTCTTTTAGCCTGTCATTATATGACATGCCTTTTAAACCAGAAATAATTCTGGTTGCTCTTCTTTGCACTCTTTCTAGAGCAGCAATATCCTTTTTGTAGCGAGGTGACCAGAACTTAACACAATATTCTAGATGAGGTCGTACTAATGCATTGTAAAGTTTTAACACTACTTCCCTTGATTTCAATTCAACACTTTTCACTATATATCTGAGCATTTTGTTGGCCTTTTTTTATAGCTTCCCTGCATTGTCTAGATGAAGAGATTTCTAAGTCAACATAAACGCCTAGATCTTTTTCATAGATTCCTTCTTCAATTTCAGTATCTCCCATATGTTATTTATAATGGGCATTTTTATTGCCTGTGTGCAGTACCTTACACTTTTCTGTATTAAATGTAATTTGCCATGTGTCTGCCCAGTTCTGAATGCTGTCTAGATCATTTTGAATGACCTTTGCTGCTGCAACAGTGTTTGCCACTCCTCCTATTTTTGTGTCGTCTGCAAATTTAACAAGTTTGCTTTCTATGCCAGAATCTAAGTCATTATTGTAGATTAGGAAGAGCAGAAGGCCTAATACTGATCCCTGTGGTACTCCACTGGTTACCTCACTCCCTTCTCCTCTAATCAGTACAGTTTTCTACATGTTAACCACTCCCTAATCCATGTGCATGCATTTCCTTGAATCCCTATTGTGTTTAGTTTGAGAATTAATCTGTTATGTGGGACTTTGTCAAAAGCTTTCTGGAAATCTAAATATACCATGTTATATGCTTTGGAATTATCCATTGTCAATGTTGCATCCTCAAAACAATCAAGCAGGTTAGTTAGACACGATCTCCCTTTCCTACAACCATGCTGACTGTTTCCCAGGATACTGTTACCATATAAGCAATTTTCCATTTTGGTTCTTATTATAGTTTACATAAGTTTACATATAATAGAAGTCAGGCTTATTGGTCTGTAGTTTCCTGGTTCGGTTTTGTCTCCCTTTTTGTGGATCGGTATTACGTTTGCAATTCTCCAGTCTGTCGGTACAACCCCTGTGTCAAGAGACTGTTGCATGATCTTGGTTAGCGGTTTGTAAATAACTTCTTTCATTTCTTTGAGTACTATTGGGAGGATCTCATCCGGCCCAGGGGATTTGTTTATTTTAAGAGCTCCTAGTCCCTTTAACACTTCTGCCTCTGTTATGCTAAAGTTAAACGGGCATGTTGTCTGTGTCCTCCTTTGTAAAAACTTGTGAAAAGTAACAATTTAATAGATTTGCTATTTTTTTCTCTTCATCTATGATGTTGCCATTTGCATCTCTTAGACATTTTACTTCCTCTTTGAATGTTCTTTTGCTGTTATACTATTGGAAAAATCTTTTTGGAATTGGTTTCAGCCCCCTTGGCAATGTTCATGTCTATCTCTCTCTTGGCCTTTCTAACTTCCTTTTTGACTGGCGCTTGCAGCTTCAAGTATTCTTTCTGTGTACTTTGTTTTTGGTCCCTTTTAAACGCTCTATAAAGTGCCTTTTTCTCTGAATATTTTTTTAATTGATCTAGTAAACCATTTGGCCATTTAGTTTTAGATTTTGATTTGTCTACTTTTGGGATGTATTTGTTTTGCACCTCTAGTACTACATTCCTGAAAAATAGCTTTCCTTTCTCTGTGCATGTTTTCTCTGTTTTACTCCAATCTACTTTTGTTAGTCTGTTTCATTCCTTCATAGTTTGCCTTTTTAAATTTGTAAACTTTAGCTTTAGTCATTACTTTCTGGGTTTTAAAAAGCACTTCAAACCATTTTGTGATCTGAGTTTGCCAATGGTTCTCTGACCTCTGATTTAGTTATTCAGTCTCCGTTATTTGAAAAGACTAAATCAAGGCATGACCCCCTTCTAGTTTGGTGCCTTGACAAATTGCATTAGGAAGCAGTCATTTCTACCATTTCAATTTCGGCTGTCGTGCTCCCCACCAGGTTTTCCCATTGCATATGGGGGTAGTTGAAATCCCCCATTAATATGGCTTCTCCTTTGCTACTCACATTTCTAATGTCATTGCATAACAGATTATTTTGCTTGGTATCTGAATTTGGCAGTGTAACAGGGGAGATCTGGACTGACTATCTGGCACATGCGTGGTACTGCAGGAAGAGGGCAGCAATCTCGTAAGATCTGCCTGTCAGTCATGGCGATGACATGGAGAGGTGGGGAAGAGGGTGTGTTGGCTTTCCCTCTCTCTGAGTGGCTGAGAGGAGGGCCTTGGGAGATTGCTCGGCCCATAAGAACTGCACTTGGTTGTGCATTCGGGTGGCCATGTTTGGGAATATACAGTGACGCTGGCAGAAGACGCCAGTGTAAAACAAGGACCAGGCAAGTCCAGCTGAGGGAGACAGCCTGCCTTAAAATAATTTTAAAAAATAAAATAAATAATTACGTACCCGATAGGACGTGTGTAGGCATACGGGGAACTCTGGCCACCCCAGTGTATAGAAATAGCTGAGCGTAGGTCGGAGGCCAGTACTGACCGGCTTAGCGGCAGTGGGGGCACTGAGTAAGCAGCACATTTATTTTGTAGTTTTATTAGTGTGTTTTATTTTCCCTTTTCATTTCGCCTTTTGTTTTCATTATTATTTTGAGCACCTGTGAGTGAACCTGTGTTTTTACTGTTTACCAGTATTGGTATTCCTGTGGTCCTGTGTACCATCATCAGTACTCAGGCCACAGACAACAGTGCCCTCTGAGGGCTAAAAGACAAAACAGCACTGTCACAAAGACGGCTGACAGTGGGTGACGTCAGACCAGAAACAGGAAGTAATACACAGAAACTTGGGGTTGTGATGAAGCTGAGCGCGTGATCGTGCTCAGCATTTAATAATTAAACAGAAAATAAAAGGTTTGAACACAAAACAGAAACACAGGACACGGCACTTGAGCCAAAATAAAAGGGATAAACAAAACGGACTATACAATAAACAAACAGTGCACGAACAGACAAACACGGTGAGTGAAAACACTTATTCTTTCCGTTAATTTTACTTCTTAGTTTCTCCTTCTCCACACCCGTTCTCCACTCACCGAACACCCAACCCCGAGTGAGTGAAAACATGCAGCTTTTATGCAGTTGTACGAGACTCGATTGCTAGTCAATCATTCAATTGGAATCTCGGTACAACTGCACGTGAATTAATAAAGTGTACTCCCGTGACCACACATTACATTTTAACCAGCACGTGAAGTGATTTGTGCCATCCTCGTGCCTAAATACAAATCTACATTTTTAAATACATGTGAAACACAGACGCGTTTATATCCCGTGTCCCAATGACTATACACCAACATTAACACACGCAACATACAACATATAACACACACATGCACACAGGGGCGGGGCACATTGCCACAAGCACAAATAATAAAACTGGGCACCAGTGCAGTGTTTTCAAATAAAACTTCTGTCTCCCGTGTGTGTCAATGAATTGCCCACCACTCTTCCACAGGTGGTCTACAGCATGTCCCTGTTATTATGTCCTTTGAATTTGTGTCCATTATTGTGACCCATATTGATTCTGTGTTGTTTTTTTCTTCCAGATTTAACACCTGGGCTTCGAGACTATTTTGGATGTACCGCGCTACCCCTCCACCTCTTCTGTCCTGCCTATCTTTCCTGTACAGTGTACACCCACTAATATTATATTTGTCCCCATCTCTCTCGGATAACCAAGTTTCTGTAACACTTATCACATTGTAGTTACTTGTTAGTGCAGTAGCTTCAAGTTCTAACATTTTGTTTTTGAGACCTAGCATTTAGATAAATATATTTAATGGCTATCTTACCTGAGTTGTTGCCCTTGTTTTGATGTAGTCTCTCTCATGCACACCTATAACCTTTATTTCTAAATAAATGCATTACTTAGCCCAGGACAATCTTTCTTGAAAAATAATATCAGCATGTATTATTTTATTTAGTTGAAAACACCAGTGAATAAAAAACTGCAGAAAATACATTTTTCTCCAAATGAACCAGATGTTTATCTCATTCTCTTCCAAATCTGCTAAGTTAAGTACATTCCTTTAAGGATTGATACACTTTCTAAAAGTGCACCAGGCCTTCTAAAAAAGACCTAAGATACATGAAAAGAAAGACACAACGTAAACGAAAACCGTACATTGAAGACAAACTTCAGGTCCATAATCAGTGGATCTGACAAAGCTGCTTAGATACAATTCCTCATCCCATTGACTAATTCATTATTATGTTTGTTTCCATTTAGACCAACCCACTTTTAACCCTTAAAATGTTCATACTGCTTTTATATGCATTTACCATTTTTACAGGCTGAATAAAGCTAAATTAAGTAACTGATACAGGCATGACAATCTAAAATGTACAAACAATGGACCTGGCAGCACCTCGGACTGATAGATAAATGCATCTATCATTCAAACTTAGAAATTGATTTCGTTTGTGGTGGTGGACCTGCTTCCTTCACTTTGTACTATTTTTTAAGCTACTGTGCATCTGTTTCATGTTTCCCAGTTGTGTTTAAACATTGACATTGACTGTGTACTCACCCTTCAACATATCATGTTTCAGGTATTAAGAATTAATTATTTTAAATTAACGGATGAACAAATACAATACAAATTTCTTTAAAATGTACACCATCTGGAAGAATTTGTAGAGTACAACAAATATCCCTTGTAATGTGTATTAATGTATATTTTCTCAGAAGGCACTCTATGTATTTAATGACATCACAAACACATTAACAGATTAAAATAGAAATAAGTGAGGGTACAGATAGTTGCCATGGCAAAACAAGCCTAAAAGTACCTCCACTGTTTGTTTTTTTCAGAAACGATTATTTTTATCCTTATACCTGGTTCATTAGTAATGGCGCTTAGTATGGATCAGATGTGCAGATGACATATGTACAGTAGGTACAGATGCATATCAGTAGGTTTTAAGTAAAGATCTGTTAAACATACTGAAACGTTGGGAGGTTGACTTTTTCAAGCAAAAATGTGTATATTCTTATTAGTTTATTTGGCAGACGTCTGGAATTAAACAAATTCTAATTATCGCTGAGGTGTCGTGATCACAAAGTAATCAATATCCAAATAATGTGATTGTAACTGAAGTCTGCACTGCAGTTTAAAAGTAACAGTGTGTAGAATTCAGACAGGTCCTTGACAATTAATTAATATTGAAAAGTACAGGCCTACGCTGGTTGCAGTTGGTTTGCAGTTCAAACACAGGCCTTACAAAACAGTAAGAGTAACAACTGCGTGTAGACAGGTCTAGTAATTTGCAATGTTACTTCCTCTGGAATTTTCATTTGAAACGCAAGTGGATAAGGCAGACACTCATAATCCCAACGGAACGGTTCCCTATGATGGTTGTTTTTTTAAAGTGGTGATTATGCTTGACCTCTGACCAACCCCACCACTACCCCCGCTAATTATTGAGTGATTAGCGCATTGATTAATTTGACTAAGGGACAACTCTTTGGGAAAAGGGCTCAACGCACTTCAATTTAAGCATCATGCAGGGTTTCATAGCAATGAATGCCTTGTTGGCAGGAACCCACTTCTGTCAGCATTGTCATAAAAAGCATGCAACACCCTTAATCTAGCTAGGGTCTGTATGTCTGCAATCGCAGCATTGTGTTTGGCTAGGGTTACACTAGTTCAGTGGCTGGTAATCATAAGCACAGATTGGGCAAATTAGGAGCTAAACTCCATATGGGACTCATATAGAATTGTTAGACATTGCTGCAATGGTTACCAGTCATTCAGTGGAGGTTCAATAGATGGTAAAGCTAATTCCAGAGCTTGTTTGGAAAGTAACATTTAATGTAAAGTATTTTTTGCCATCAAATTCTACAACCAGTTTGATTGATGTCCATGGTAAATGTTCCTGTTGAATGAATCTAGATAACTTGAGCTGGATTTTAATAAACAAAAAATAATGGTTCTGACATTTGTTCTTGGAGACAAGCCCATTTTTTCACTGTGAAATCTGTAAGAAAAGTTTTATAAGTCTAATTTATTTTTGTATTTTCATCATTTTAGAGATGAGAGAGAGACACAGGGCAGGGATGCACTGTCAGTTGCGAGTTTGCATTCTATACAGAGTGGGGAAAGGAAGAGAACAATGCAAAGAAATCTTAATGTTGCTGGTAACTCAGGCTTGCACAAAAGGATTCGGATCTGGTGCAAGCCAGATGTGCAACCAGGTGTTTTGTTGTGATGAAAACCAAAGGGAATTTAATATATGTTTAATGAAAGCCTGTGTGTATTTGCAGTGCGGCTTTATTGTTCCCTTTAATCAAAATAAGACACTTTTTTGTGCAAAGAGTAGTTGTGTTGACCCAAGTTTATTTCTGGATGCACTAGGGTGAGCCACAGCTATGTATTCTGTTAAGTTATTAAAGGGCGTCTTGTACATTTCAAGCATAATGTGCAAACTAGATTTGTAGATACTGTTTTTGCTGTTGTTGGTATTTTTTTTACAACAAGAGAACTACAGTAATGGTAACTGGTGATTTATCAAAAATCACTGAAAATACATGATTGATTGTGGATAAAAGATGATGAGTTAATTTAAGCTTAAATGCATTCTTAAAAACTTGGACTGCAATGCACTTTACTGGCATGAGATTTTTTTTATAAGCACAAGGCTTGTTATTTTCTAAATATAAATAATAATTGTCATGTTCCCAAAGACGGCAATGCTTGGCTACACAGGACATGCAAACAAGCATTCTGATGGATTTTTACTCTAAATAATTGGAATGTGTAGGAGATGATGTCTTGTCATTATTTAATTTAAAACAACATTATATGGGTTTCAAATAACAGTGCTAAACAAAGCCTGTATTTATCCACAGAAACATTATCTCGGTAAGTCAAATAAATACATAAAAACCATGCTTCTCTTTAGTATAGTTTGAAACTTTCCTTGACCTTGTGTGTGCCAATACAGAGAAGATTTTTCTGTGTTATAGTGTATATCAATGTAATAATAATGAGAGGTTGTCAAAGAAACCAGTACCTGAACCCACAATAATCAGTAACTATTAATTAATCTCAGAAGTTTAATATAAGGACTTAAAAGGGTTAATAATTAGTTATGATTTAGACCTCAGTCTCCCATTCCAAAAAAGTGTTACCAGGCATTTAAATTGTGAATTAGATATCTAGCGATATTTAATAAACTAGTTTAATATCCCTGGGGAGTTGTCTCAATGGTTTGAAGAGTATGTAACAGTAAAACCCCAGAGCTACGAACCCCTTGGCAAAGGAGGCTGTTTGGAAGTCTGAAATGTTTGTAACGCTGAAAATTAATTTTCAGTGGATTTATTAAGTGTGTACCCCTGCTATCTACTGTACGTCCTCAATCTGGTGAATAATACAAGAATACAGCACAGCAGTGTGATATGCATATTGTTATGGTATAAAAGGCTTGAAACCTGTACTATATGTGGAAAAAGGTTACATTTAACTTATTATTAAAATTGTAACTGTAGCCAAAACACAGATTTAAACATCCAGAAAACCTAGGTTAATGGAGTGCTTGTTTTTATTTTATTTGAAATAAAACACATTTGTGCAGCTTTCTCAGTCATTCAGCCTCCTATGGTTTGAAAAGCGTGTTTAGCGCCCAGCCAATCAATGCTTCGTAGGTTGGGGAATCTGCTATCCAATCAGGGCCAGGCAACAATCCTTTTAAGAGAGAGAATGCACTTGCCTCACCGCAAGGCTCCGATTTTGAATGTAGAAGTCAGAGTTGGGGTCAGTTCCGAATGGAATTGGAATTTTTTGGAAAAAAATAAATATCAATCAAGTAAATCAATATCAATTTATTGGCTATATAAATATTCATCTTAAGCATGACTGTTAGATTTGCAAAGCTGTGTGCATTTTGATAATGAAAAGTTTAAGAGCTGTAGTATTCCTCAAGTTAACACAATCACCACAAACAACAGGTGTCATGACTGATATGCAGATTTCAGCTTGAATTGCCACTAAGAAGATGAGCTTCAGATTGAGGGATCACTTATAGCCATTTCATGACATGTGAGTCAATTAGTATGACACTGTATAATTATAAGCCTTAGTCATGGTATTTTGGCCCATATCTTTATTATCTGCCAATGTGATGACTGCTTGCAAGTACATCTGAGTTAAATCATGTGGTAAAACTTTGGGCACGGTCATGGTTCTTCACCCAGAATCCTGTACAGGTAACCAAGGGGTGTGTGTGTGTCAGCACACCTGCATGAAATCAAGGGTAATGACCAGCCCTATATAAAGAACAGCTGACAGCCTCTCAGTGAAAGGGAGTAGAAGGAGTTTGGTGCTGTTGGGAGAGAGGTTTGTTTTGTGCTTTTGATTATTTTGATTGCTTTGATTGCTTTATTGTGTATGACCATTGACTGTTTTGAGAACACTGTTGGCTGCCCTGACCCTGCTTTGGATGACTACCTGATTCTTGTGTATGAACTCTGGACTGACATATGATTATTGGACAGCCCCTTAAAAAATACTACATCAAAATAAAGATACAGGTACAATGTCTGTGAAGACTTCAGTCCTTAATCACTTTGATGAGCCAAGTGCAAATGGTACAGTGGGAAACCATCGTGCTACATTAGGTCATTTTTTGGGATCACAGGCCACTTTATTCAGTTTTATGCACTACAAAGTGTCATGTTGGCCTGTTGGTGTTTTAAGGGCAAACACACTGCAGAAAACATCTTCAGAATGTATGAGGAGATAATGACATGCTACAACATAGCAAACAAGATATCTGGCATAGTAACTGATAATGCTGCCAACATGGTGAAGGCGTTCACCATGTTCCCACCATCGGGTGTCCAGGACAGGATGTGTCAGCTGACGTGGTTGATTTGGTCAATGTAAGTGGGGAGCTGGATTATTTGCCACCTGAATGGAGCCCCTGCTTTGCCCACACTCTACAACTTGTTGTCCGTGATGCCCCAGAGCAGGCTGGCCCTATAAAGGCAGTGATAGCAAAGGTTTCCAAACCTGGATCATTTTGCCACAAATCCACCAAAGCCACAGAGGTCCTAGAAGGACATTTCAAACTGAAGATTTGCAAATGCCACTAGGTGGAATAGCCAATTGAAGATGATAAGGTCCATCCTGCGAGTCTCTGCAGAAGTTCTGTGAGCTTCATGCCACATGTAAGTTAACGCCTTATGAACTGAAACTCATAGGGGAACTATGTGAAATAATGGAGCCCTTTGAGGAAGCCACTGGCAAGTGCCAGGGAAATCAGGTAGTCACTGCCAGTTATGCCATTGCATGTGTCTACGTCATGCTGTGGCACATATCAGGGAAACCTACAACAGCAAGTTCATGGTAACCATGCAGTCTTCCCTTGAGAAACACCTTGCCAAGTTTGAGGACATGGAGTGTTCCAGATGGCTACCCCTCTGGACCCACATTTCAAACTGGATTGGTGCATGGGTGAAGAGGTGAACAGTGTCAGGGAACTTCTGACCTACAAGGTCATCTTTCTATCTCCAAAAGTAGATGTCATGGCAAGGGACTCAACATCACCCCCACCAAAGAAATGCATACAACTTTTTTCATACATGACCATCCACTCCACACCAACCCCACCAAGCACAACTGCTTCTGACAAGCTCACTAATTACTTGAGCCAACCATGCCTGTCAGAAGATGCTAATCCTCTAGCATACTGGAAGGAAAACCAGAATACGTTTCCTATCTTAGCCCAACTTGTCTGTAAATATCTCACGATGCCTGCCTCTTCAGCACCTGTAGAGATACTTTTTAGTGTGGCAGGCAAAGTATGCAAGTCAGAACGGTGTAATATAAGTGATCTGAAATTTGAAGAACTTATGATTATCCATTGTAACCATGATAATGTTCATGTTTGAATACAAATGCTGAATGAAAAAATAAGATTCATAAGATAAACTGTTATGTTGATGCTGTATTTTGTCTGGTAATGTGAAGATTTGACTTTGTTTTTTTTAAGTATCACACGGACAGTATTATATATCTGTAGAGAACATTGTCTTTTTTCCTCATGTTACTTGGATGTACACACGTACATTATAATATATACAGTAACCTGCACTACTAACACAACTTTGTTATGAACAGTTGTAATAAAATAATAAAGATGTACACATCAAATGAATGTGAGTTATTATGCTTAACTACTCAATTCTAGTATTATTTCATGGACTGGAATTGGAATTGAATTGGAATTGATTAAATGGAATTGGAATTGGAATTGGAATTGAGTATTTATGGGTGGAATTGGAATTGGAATTGATCAGATTGAATTGAGGTTGAATTGGAATTGGAATTGAAAAACGGAATGGACCCCAACTCTGGTAGAAGTGGTGATCATGTTGAGCGACAGTAGCACAGAGCAAGAACAACCAGCAACAAGTCAGAACAGCAAGTGGCAAGTCACTCGCAGAAAGAATACATTAACCACGCTTCACGACACAGGAGAGTGCTATATTAATAGAAGAAGTAGATACACTTAGGACAATCATTTATTATTTATAATAATTATACAAGGTACATTGACATTACTACATATACCGAAACTGTACAGCTCTGTTGTATGCCTGCATATACTATTCGCCATGCACATAGTGCTGTGCAGTGATTATGTCATGTGCCTATATGCAATCTAGGCGGGAAATTAAAATACTACACACAGCAATCAAGAAAATGGATGTCTCTAAAAAGGCTAACATGCTGATCGTGTAAAGCAGTATCCAGCAGGAGTTTTACACATCGATGGAGGTAAGCTCTTCTGTACGTCTTGCAACATTACTGTAGATCACTACCACAAATTGTCTGTTGACAGGCATTTAGATTCAAGTATTCACCAAACGATAAAGGCGGAAATCCAGTGCAGTACTGCAACTGCTTTACTTGCAAAGAAACAACAGACAGTGACTTTCATGTTCCAAAAGTGCACTGAAAACCGTGAAGCACGAAACACATTACATTTTGACCTGAAAGAGGCATTTGTTTGAATAAATATCCCTCTTGAAATATTGGGCAACCAAAAGTTATGTAAATTCTTCAGACTGAGTGTTGCAAATGGTGGAGTGATTCCTTCATCAGCCCAGCGGAGACGTGAATACTTACCTAAAGTTGCCGAGTTTCACAAGCAGTAGATCAACATTAATCTCCGTTCTGCTGAAACAACAACAGTTTCTTGAACTGAGAGAAAAAAAGGAATTCAGTGCCGTCTGAACTCGCCTCCTGGTGGATCTTTTCAATGGCAATGTACAATTCAACACATATCAAAAATAAAGATTTACTTACTTTTGCATGTTTCAGTGGGATGTTCCATCAGGACCAGGCGTTTTTTGGCTGTATTTGACTCTCTTGTTATACAAATTCACTAAAAATATATTTTTTCACTGGAATTGTGGAAATTGTGTCTTTTTTTCAGAATACTCTGGGGAACATTATAAAGTACTTCAGAAACTATACAAACATTTCGCTTTTTGGTTAGGGTTTTTTTTGGTAATATAAAGTATTTATTATGTATTTTGCTTAGCGATACATAAATAAAAATGTATTATTCTATGACCCAAGGGACCTTACAATACTTCCTGAAAATTTTGTTTGGGGAAATTACAAGACATTGTTTCACCTGAGTAAGTGCAATGACATAATATACGTTCATTCTCAGGGTCTTTGTAAGTAATAATGGACACTACCCATGATTATTTTCTCAAAATAAATATTTATAAATAAAATATCAGTTATTCATTCCGTTATTATCAGTAATAAGGAAGAGAAAACGTACCCGATACATTTAGTTAATGAAATAGTATCTGCTTCTATCCACTCGTTTCTTGATCATTATAAATGTTGTAAATATACGACACGAGACAGAATAAATGTTCTAATATAACTATGTCAAATACATCAGATTTACAGCATTTTTCCTTTCTTACAAGTTTCTCTGAAACAGGCTGTGATGTCTTTTCTCTCCGCGCTGCCAAAACTCCCTCTGCCCTATAGACAGTAAATGCCCCTCTCAGCGACGTCACACAAAGTGAATGGCCATCCCTCCCCTCTTCCACTAAGTGCTTTTTTTATCACGATCGCGGTCCTAAAAGCCCACTTCAGTATGATCGCGTTAACACGATCCTGGTCCTTAAAGGGTTAAATTAATTTACTCAGCTTAACTTACTGTGTAGTTCAAAGTTATACGTTTTTTGGTCCCTTTATTGGTGTAAGGATATTTAATTAAAAACAAATTGCCCTAAACATGATTTCTGCTTTTTTTTTAGACATGAATGGAATGAGGAAGTCTAATAACTTAATATTGGAACACCAGACCCAAGACCACTCAGAAAATCGTAAGGGAAATCTCCAATTTTGAATCCAATCAAACTCTGCTGAATCTAGTTGAAGATTTATGTTCGTGAAAATAATTTTCTGCAGATTTTCACTACCCTGATCACTTTGCAGACTCATCATGATGAATCTGTGTCGCTCCTGGCTGCCCATGGTGGTTCTATACCCTATTGACAGTGTTATGATGAGTGTACATATGAATCTTTTTCCAGGGATGTTCAGAACTATTTACAACCAGCTTTCCTTTCACTCACATATTTCCCCTGGCTATAAATATTGTGCCATTGCCAGCTCTGTTACTGATAGTGCCGCCATCTTGGCTGCAAGTTTCAAGTGTCAAAGCAGTTTAAATGGTTACCAGGGGTACTAAGGGCCAGGTTCCACAGAAAGCCTCTGCCTTTATATTGTTTGATGAAACTCCGTGACTTGCCGTCTCTAATCATGAACAATCTCAGCCCTTACTGTAAAACCACGCACACAGCTCCATCTTATCTTCACGCTTGTTTAGTTCACAGGACTCTGATGTCATAATGGCATTGAGAAGGCTTTGATATTCCACTGCTGGAATTTCATGGTTTTCACAGCTCTAATATAATAAAACTGTTGGCTGGCAGGTACAGATGAAATGTAAGTTTATTACTCTTGGTCCACTGGATTAGGTACTGTGGCAATCAAAGGGACAAAATAACAACATTCATCACATCCCACCTTTTACAAGTAGTAAAAGATTTGCCTGACTCCTTTGAATGTGTAACTCAAGAACAGGAATGGAAATTCTTTGGTTAGTCTAGTAAAAAACAAGGGCAACTGTTGCTCACCACATGTGACTAGAGTTAAGAACTCAAGATTGGTTGACCATCATTTTTAAATTCATATATTGCAGTTATTGGAATACGTACCCCGTTTAGTATATTTGACCCTGAACTCAAGCAATTTGGGATAATGAAGGACTTATAGCTCTAAACATGCTGAAATAAAATGTATATATCTGTATTCTGGTGACTTTAAACATTTGATATTAACCATTTCAACATCACCACACTTTTTCTTACAACGAAGGGTCAAGTGTTTTTAAACATGTCACAGACTCAATCATTAATGTAAATGAAGACATGTTCATAAACCTGTCATGTCCAGTGACATTCAACCAACCCTGTAAAGAGAGCTGGTGTTCTGTGACACTCAGTATGTAGCCTGCTAAACCACTTGGTCAAATACTACTTGCAACACAACTCTACTGTATATTAATCAGCAGTTTCTTGGAGTTTGTTACTCTGGGTTCACAAAACCTACAACCAACTCCACCACCACCTCCCTGCAAAATGTCATTTATGAATACTGTATTTCTTGTAAAGCTCCTACATTGTGGAATGCTCTGCCTTCTTCTGTCAGGGAATCTTGGACTCTTACTGTTTTTAAATCAAGATTAAAACATATTTTACAATCAGAACTGAATTTAGTTTTTGTTCTTTTTAAATTGCATTAATGCTTTCTTAATGGACTGTTTTAATTGTTGTATTTTTACAAACTGGGTTTTTTAAATTTGTCTTTTATCAAATTCTGGTTTATACTTTTGTCAAAGTAATGGCTTAATAGTTCTTTTTTTTAGTATAAAGTACTTTGGGATCCTTGTGATACAAGACGCTATAGAAATGTGAATTGTTGAGTTGTAAGTAATGTATCTAATGCAAAAAGAAGTCCTAACAATTTATTATATCAGTTTTATTACATTTTATTACCATAATTACTTTTACATTGGCCCCCCATTTTGTACTGAACACATTAAGTAATTAAGAACCAAACTATTGCATTGTTGCTTCAAATATCTGCATATTACTGAAGTGCAAAATACATCCAAAGAACCAAATGATCTTCAACAAAAGTATAAGTGGTCTCACATTTGACCAATACTGTGTGGGTCACATAAAACCCCTTACTAAAAACAACGAGAAATCACTTTCTATATATATATATATATACAAGGCTGTAAGAGAATCATGATTTTTTTTATCAAGAAGTTGCGGCCACTGTATATTAAAGTATATACTGTATACTTGCTTTCAAGATGATTTTTGTTCATTTGTTCAAAAACAACTATAAGAAAAAAGCATACAAATAGATCAGAACATAAGTTCTTAAGACTCCCTCTTTTCACCATTTGAAATAAAACGTTTTACGCTGTGTTTCATTATAAGAGAAGAGTTGCGGGAGCTCCCAAGTGACGCATCCAGTAAAGGCGCTCCACGTGGAGTGCAGGATGTGCCCTATAGTCCAGATGTCGCAAATTCAAGTCCAGGCTATTCCTTTGCCAACCGAGGACTGGAGCTTCCAGGGGGCGGCGCTCAATTGGTCGAGCGCCGCCCGGGGGGAGGGAGGGTTAGGTCTGCCAAGGTGTCCTCGGCTCACCGCGCACCAGCAACCCCTGTAGTCTGGCCAGGCGCCTGTGGGCTTGCCTGTAAGCTGCCCGAGAGCTGCGTTGTCCTCCGACACTGTAGCTCTTGGGTGGCTGCATGGTGAGTCCGCAGTGTGAAATAAAGCGGTCGGCTGACGGCACACGCTTCGGAGGACAGCGTGTGTTCATCTTCGCCCTCCCGAGTCAGCGCAGGGGTGGTAGCGGTGAGCTGAACCTAAAAATAATTGGCCATTCCAAATTGGGGAGAAAATAATTTTTAAAAAATTGGCAACGACTAAATTAAAAAAAAAGAGAAGAGTTGCAGCAAACAATGATGATGCATAACACACAGTAAAAGCTCACAAAAGTGAACAGCCACTACAGTATTTGCAAAACGGCAATAAACCTTCAGTCACAAAATTTAACAGTAAGTAAATAAGTACAGTACTTGCATCATGGTCCACAGTCTTCTTGCCCATTCCCAACCATAGCAATGTGAAAGAAGACCACTGATTGGCTAGAGAGGATGACAAGGTATACCAATCCCCCACTAGCAAAAGACAATGTGAGAGTGACGTTTCCTTTTCTGTTTCCGTTTATTTTTCAGCATTATTTTGTAACAAAGAACATATAAATAATAGAAACATCGTAGTCACATTAAAAGTTGCTGCAACTATAAGAAGTTCTGGTCTGTATTAAGTTGCGGTTTCCGCAACAAATTCACGGCCTGCAATTTTCTTATATATCCTTTTTTTGTTTCTAAAATATGTAGTATGTGTAATTTGTATTTAAAATATGTAGTATGTGTAATAGTATCTTCAGTTCATGAATATGGAGCCATTGGTTTAAAGCATTTATTACAAATACTCTGTGATGTCTATCCAATTAAACAGGTGCGTGGTGGGACGAAGCTCTGCTGTTGTTTAAACTAGTAAAATAACCCCTGGCATTATAATGGACATATATACACTAAAGAGACTATTTTAGATCAGTGGAATAGATCCCTGTAACTTTAAGATGCAGGTACAGTCAGGTTGGGTGCCCTGCCGATCCTAGAGGATCATTCAGCTCCAAGGGGTTTACGATCTGAATGAAGGCTTAATTTGTTCAAAAAAACAATACAACCATTGTAACCAATTGGAACTGTACTGGAATGGCAAGAACACATGTACAGTTATGGTCAAATGTTTTGCATCAGCTAGACATGATTAAAAATAAGTAGATGAACATAATTTAGATATTTTATTTAACATAATGCAATCAAAGAAACTACAACCGGGGGTAAGAAGAGAGTTTGACTCATAATTAGCTAAGATAAAGTAATTATTCACAGTTTAAAAGAAAAACATGCCTAACAGACAGGCATGCCTTGTTATAAAAGGTGTCTAATGAATGAAGCCAAACCCCCAAACCATACTGAATTTGAGAGGTGTAAACTGTTAATGGTGTAAAACTTGTTGCAGACAGCTAGCAAACCACTGAAATAAACCTTCTGAGATTGGAATCATAAAATGCGATAGGCCTATAAAGCAGACAGGGCAGCAGTGTGGAGTAGTGGTTATGGCTTTGGACTCTTGACTAGAGGGTCGTGGGTTCAATCCCAGGTGGGGGACACTGCCCATTTTGTAAAATTGTGGGGTGCAGGGGTCACTGCTTTTTCCCAGAAAGCTGCTTGCTTATATTGAGCTGTAAATGCATTAGTACAGTGTCAGGAATGTCCCTGCTGTCTTTGAGCTTCTATAGTTTTATTCATTTCTTATTATACATCTTCCAAAAAAAGTGATGATTCAGCTAACTGTATTTCTTTTTTCTCTGAACAATAACAAGATTACACGATGGATGTCACCCCTGGGACGGGCGCTCAATCCAGGCAATTATGGGCTGTCTCTTTCATAAGAGATCTTCAAAAGTGGTGTCAGATGACAATTACATTAGTGAAGATTAAAGGCGGATATGAGAAATTATGGAACGTTATTGCACTTTGCTGCCTGCGAGATCCGAGTTGTCATAATGGGCATGACAAGCCTTGACAGATGTATTAAGAAGCGTGAGACTGGAAAAGAATTTTAAAGCGTTTGCAACAAAAGTAAGATAAAACAGAAAGGGGGTACCTTTGAAGCCAGACCGCTCTAATTTCAGTGCTTTAACACTGATGACACTATCTCTGGGATGTCTCACAGAAATAATACGCCGTGGGGCAATCAAATCAGTCTTTCTCAGCCTTGTCATTGAATAAGGCTAGGCGCTAGGGGCAAAATATATTGCATCCTTACACACCAGTTTTGATGACACACTTCAAAAACGCATACACAGGAAAGACGTCTAGCAGCGTGTATTTTGAAGTGGAAGAGGACAAGTCCAAGAGGAGGCTTGTACATACACCACACAACATCACTTTTATTTATTTATTTATTTGTTTGTTTATTTGCTTACAGTGGTGGCCACATTTCTTGTCTCACCCCATTATGTTTACGATTACTGCTTTAAGATCACCATATAGTTTGTTTTCTATAGACTTTTGTTGTTGTTATTGTTGATTTGCTATTCGTGGTTTGTGGCAGGATGCCCCGCCCCTGTGAGTATTTTGTGTTTTATGTTGCATGTTATATTTATGTATGTAGTGGTGCATGGAGTGTGGGTTATGTAGCACGGGTGATTTAAAATGTATATTTGTATTTAGGCACGGGGATTGCTCAATCACTTCACGTGCAGATTAAAAAGGTATGTTGGTATGTGAGCACGGGGATGTGTGTGTGGAATAATGGGTGACAGGGAGGAAGTTAGAATCCTCCCTGCAAAAACATGTGGGAATGTGGCTGGAGCCGTGAAATAAATAAGTGATTAAATGATTAATTAAGGCTCCAGTCACAGGGGTATAAATAGGGTGATCACGGGTGATACAGGGTTGGTGTGTTCATAGGTGGAACGAGAGTCAGGAAACTAAAATCATAATAACAATGACAATAACAAAATATAATAATAATTTGTGGGGGGCATGGCTTATATAAAAAAATATACATTACACAACAAAATACATGATATCATTGGAAACAGCTACTTAATGCCTTTTTGTGTATATATGGGTTTTAATTTCTGATTCAAGGTTGCCAAACTACAAGTGCTGAAACACAAAGTGGTCATATGCATGCACATATGTGATCATTTTGTTTAGGCGTCAAAGGGCTACAGAGGTAGTGGTCACCATTAATTTGATGATCATTACATGGCTGTGTTCTTGTTAAAATGTGTGAAGCATCGGGAAGCACTGTAAAGTAAGAAATGCATTGCAAGTGTACTGTGATCATATTTTAGTGACAAAGGAATTATTGCACTAATGTGCATGTAAACTGTAGCTGCAGTGCTATTATTTTATAATACATCTGTACTTTTGTTTTATATTTAAGTCTTGTGTGTCATATAGGTTCAAAATTATTTATTTCTTAGCAGACGTCCTTATCCAGGGCGACTTACAATTGTTACAAGATAATCACATTTTTTACATACAATTACCCATTTATACAGTTGGGTTTTTACTGGAGCAATCTAGGTAAAGTACCTTGCTCAAGGGTACAGCAGCAGGGTCCCCCACCTGGGATTGAACCCACGACCCTCCGGTCAAGAGTCAGAGCCCTAACCACTACTCCACACTATATGCTATAGAACACAACTGCATTGTAATTTCAAACATTTCTGCTGTAACTGGAATCACATTTGAACTCAGGTCTGGTAGCATGCACAGTGATGCTAGAAACACAGCTTGTAAAAAGGATCTGCACATTTCTATTTACTGCAAGCAGTGCAAAGAGGCCAGCAATCTCAATACATACGGTACTGTCTAGATTTGGGGTCATTTTGTATCTGAAGTAACTTATACCCTTTGGTTAAGATTTAGTAATCTCAATATTTTTTTTTTTAAACTTTTATTGTTAACTATGGGGTACAAGAAGTTGCCCACATAGAAGTGGACACATAGATAAGAAACTTAACATTGTGCCATAATACACTCAATAACAGCCAAGGAAATCGTAGCGAAACATTGTAAAGGCATAGTGAAAGCCGGGTTAAAGAAGGTAAATAACAGAGAAGTATGGTATGGCAAAATATGGTAACAACAATCATAGTGAGTCATGGTAACCCCAGTGTAACGATAGTATAAGCATGGGAAAAGCATAGTAAACTGCCACAACAACTGTGCAGAGTTACCATGGAAACAGTATAAAGAGGTACACTGTTATAGAAGGCTTTACACTTTAAACAATGACTCCGTTAGGTTAGGCCGACTGATCAATTAATTTTAAACAGTGCTTAGTCGACACTTCATGGTTGCCTGCTAAGTATTCATGGCATTCTAAATTCCTTTTTTTTGTCAATGTGGGATACAATGCACATGTAGTTTTTTTACTGGAAAACAACAATCAGACTGCTAAACCTTTTATGAATCATTTGAAAGTATTTGCACATCTCCAAAATGCAGTATTTGCACATCTCCAAAATGCAGATCAAAAAGCAGAAATCATTTAAATATTCCAGTTTTCATTTTTTCTTTTTTTTTTCTTTACAAAAATACATTAATGACACAAACATGTACTGCTGATGTATGATTAACTGATACTGTAGCTTGCATGCTATTGGAACCCTCAGCCCAACATTCCAGTAAAAGTGACATCTGTTATGTTTAGATGGGAGGACATTACCATTTACCAATGTCATCCTGGCAGTTGTTTTAACTTAACATCAATATCCTAATCTCACCCACTCTTGCTGATAAAAACAAGAAGCAGCAAGCCATCCCTTGGCAGTCTCTTGAACAAGCTCCTACTCTGGTCTGGTCTTTATAACTCACTATAAAGTGCTGGCGAGTTCAATGGCGGTGATGTTACAAGGAACCAGAGCAGGTGCTGAAAGAGAGAAAGAAGAGCTGGTTTTTACACAAATTGTATTCATTTAATTCTAGTCTTTTGAGACTAACTATGAGGTTTAGTTCCTCCAGATATAGACATTAATAAGGACCAGTTGTTATTCTGCGGATTCATCCCGATGCTCCTACGACTGAGCCTTGAGATCAGCCTGAACTTCATAATGTCCTGTTGAATTCCACCACATTTCCTTTTTTTCTTTTTACAAATTTAAAAAACTACTTTATCATTTTGTATTGAATGTTTTAATGTTTGCTATTGCTTGTATAGTATCAATAATTACAGTTATGCAGCATATGACCATGCCCTTTGATATTCATGGAACTTTTTAGAAATTAAATTCACCATTGCCTGCACATTCTTGATCTTTGTTTCTTTATTAAGGAATGCTCCTGAAGAGTTCACTGATAATTATGAAGATCCCAGGCTGGATGTGAACCATGATGGTCCAAGATCTGAAGGACAGTTTTACTCTTACAACTGTACCCACTTAACTTGATAACACGTTACATTAAGTGTCTCTAATTACTGTGCATTTACATAGCAGTAACTTAGTAAATACATGTGTACTTACACATACTTGCAATGTACTTCATGTGTAATTTTCCCAATCCTTAACCCTAACCCTAATCCTGACACTAACCCTTGTCTGATACAATTGTGTACTTACATATTTTGCGCAAAAACATTTACACATAAAGTACATTGTAATTATGTGTAAGTAGACATGTAAATACACAGTAATTAGAGACTCTTAATGTAAAGTGTTATCCTTAACCATTTAAGGCAAAGGTTTTCAAACTGGCGGGCACACCCCCTTAGGGGGGCATGACACACTTATGCAAGGATGCAAGGCCTGACTGGTATATATTTGATTTGTGAAACAAGGTGCATCATACCAAAGCTTCATAGAACAATATTCAACAGCAAACAATAGGAAAGAATGGAGCATTTTTTGAAACGTAAAGTTGAGGATATTGATCCAGATGAAGTAGCAGGTAAAGCCGGTACAAAAACTAACAGGAAATACCAACCCTCTAACTTGGACTTGGGATTTACATGTATTGGTTCTGATGAACATCAGCGTCCACAATGTGTTGTTTGTGCAGATGTTCTTGCCAGTGATAGCATGAAACCAAACAAACTAAAATGCCATCTGGAGACCAAACATCCTGCCCTCGAAGATAAGAGAGATTTTTTTTTCGAATGAAAGCTCTTTCAACTCAAAGGACAGAGAAGGTTAAATTGAAGAAAGCAGCACTACACCTGCCAAAGCATGAAGCATCGTATGCAGTCTCCTACAAAACTAAATAGCAAGATCAGTTAAGTCTCATCCCACTCTGTTAGCACGGTTAGCTGCAGAATTGCTATGGCAGAAGACATTGAGGAGCAGCTTTTTGAAGCAGTGAGGCAAACCCCCATTTTCATGCATACAAATCGACGAGAGTACTATCAGCACCAATGCAGCCCAAATAATGGTTTATGTTCGATACATCAGCTCATCGTATGTTTTTGATGAACTCTCACTCCTAGGGTTACCATGTGGCTCCAGATTAACTGGACGCTGTGAGACAGAATGGGATTTCAAACTTGCCCCTAAATTGAAATAAATGAAGGTGTAAATGAACCATCCTTAGCTACAATTAATAATGATGCTTAAATACCCGCATGCGCATCAAATCATTGTATTATACTAAGAATGAATTGCAACCAGTGGCTATTTTTTTCTGTTTGTTAAAATTCAATCGCCCATATTATTCTGCAGGTACAATTGCATCATCATCTCATTGCTCTATCGATAGATTAGCTATTCGTTCATTAAGATCTGATCAGAAGCAGCTGATCAGTGTAACTTGTTTGCTGTTCCCAAGCAATTCCACCACAGCAGGATTAATCTTAGCAAAGGTGGAGCTCATTTATACGTGAATTACTTTCAGTTTAGGGGGAATTATGAAATCCCGGTCTGTCTCAAAGCGTCGGGTTAATCTGGAGCAATATGGTAACCCTACTCACTCCCCACTTCACCAACACTTAATCGACCAGCGCTTTTAAGTTTTACTGGGCTATTTGGCTGACATGTTTGACAAGCTCAATGAACTTAACCTTTCTTTGCAAGGTAAGAATTGAAACATTTTCATCGCACAGGAAAAAGTACAGAGCTTTTCCCAAAACCTTTGCTTTGGAGTAGCTGATGCAAGATGATTATTATTTCTTTATTTAGCAGACGCCTTTATCCAAGGCAACTTACAGAGACTAGGGTGTGTGAACTATGCATCAGCTGCAGAGTCACTTACAATTACATCTCACCCGAAAGATGGAGCACAAGGAGGTTGAGTGACTTGCTCAGGGTCACACAATGAGTCTGTGGCTGAGGTGGGATTTGAACTGGAGATCTCCTAGTTACAAGCCCTTTTCTTTAACCACTGGACCACACAGCCTCCATGATGTAACTATGTTCCCGACACTGTCTTCTGTCATTATGGATTTTGGAATATCGTTCCTGGAAGTTGTAATAGTGGAGCATTTGTCTCAGTTTTGCACACAATTCAGACTATACTTTCCCTAAAGTGAGGCAAATGAATTGCAGGATTTTGCCTGGGTTTGAAATCCATTTACAGAGAACTTTGTAGTGAAGGCCAAGATTGCTGTGAGTCTAAAAGAGTCTTTGATCGATGTTGCTGGTGATTCTGTTTTGAGAGATAATTTAAAAGTTATGCCTATTGATCAGTTCTGGCTCATGACTAAATATGACTCATTAGGTGTTCTTTTATATTCTGGTTTATTAAGTATTTGAATAGTGGTATTGTGCTATATTGCTTTCTGTCTTCAGAAAAATATGTTATTATATGTTGGGAAAGTCATCTTTTTCTAAATACTGTACTGCTTATTAGAAGGGGATAGTGCACATGGGGCATCTCAGAAGGGGGGTGCAGCAAAAAAGTTTAGGAACCTCTGCTTTAAGGACCATTATCACTTAAACACAATCATAATAAAGTGTCATTCTGGGCCCATGACACGATAAAAAAAAAAAACTTCATTTCTTTTACTTACTGGGCCACCATACTTTGCAGAACAGCTTGTTAATGCATATCATTGGATAGGGGAGGGATTGAATTTCACTGCCTGCTTGTTTTTTTTTTGTGTAAGGTCACTGAGACGGCCGTTTCATT
The DNA here is from genome assembly GCA_030684275.1 of Acipenser oxyrinchus oxyrinchus. Classification (NCBI taxonomy): domain Eukaryota; kingdom Metazoa; phylum Chordata; class Actinopteri; order Acipenseriformes; family Acipenseridae; genus Acipenser; species Acipenser oxyrinchus. The sequence continues at coordinate 4,200,715 of CM060247.1, read as the reverse complement.
TTTAAAGGACAGAGACATTTTCAGCAGCTCACAGAAACTAAACATGACACAATGGCCCCTATTCATAAAAGATGGCGGTAATTTCTGTCCAGTAAAAAAAATTACTGGGTAGTATTTAAAACAAAAGAACATAAGAACATAAGAAAGGTTACAAAACGAGAGGAGCCCATTCGGCCCATCTTGTTTGTTTGGCTGTTAGTAGCTTATTGATCCCAGCATCTCATCAAGCAGCTTCTTGAAGCATCCCAGGGTGTCAGCTTCAACAACATTACTAGGGAGTTGGTTCCAGACTCCCACAATTCTCTGTGTCTCCTATTTTCTGTTCTGAATGCCCCTTTATCTAAAACATAATTTATAAAACTATGGGCTGGTTATTTTACTGGCCATTAATGGTTTTAGATGTGATTTTCCGTCATGGATAGTTACCGAGATATTTTAGGTACCAGCAACCAATTTACACCATCATGTTATGGCTACAGAACATGTCTGGAGACAGGCAGGTTGTCCGAAATATCAAGATGTCAGTTTTACAAATAATAATAAATTGCAAATCCAGGTGCTGGATGCGAATGAGAGGTTAGGGTTGATGCAGAATACGCTTTTTGATTGAAAGAAAAAAATGATAATTTTTGTATAGCTTATATGTACATGCTTTCCTGAAAAAGAACTGTAACCACCAAAAATGTAATGTGTTGTCACACCTCGTGATATTTTACTTTTGGTTGTATAAAAAGGATCCTCTCATGTTAGCACATGTTTCTTTTGCAGCACACAAGAAAGTATAGAAGCATCAGCAGTTATTTTTCTCATAATATTATGTTTAAAACTTTCGCTTGAATGACAAATGGCACAGAAAGACAGCACCACACATTAAAATAGAAGTTATTGTTAAATGATTTTATTTGTTACTGTAGTCCCTCAGTTTGCAAATACCTGCACAATTCATTTAAATATGTTTCTCATACAGTACACCTTACCATACAACAAGCTTCTTTTAAACTAAAAGAAATAAATACAGCTGGTCTGGATCAGCACGCCTTGTTCACCTGGTAGAGTTAACAGTGCCATGGGAGGATGCTGTAGATGAGGCGTATGAGAGGAAGAAACTGCGGTATGCTCAACTAGCCACTGAAGCGGAACAGCGAGGATGGAGAGTGCTGGTTTACCCAGTTGAAGTGGGTTGTCGAGGATTTGTGGCACACTCTACAACCCGGTTTCTCAGAGATGTCGGATTCAATGGCCAAGAGTTGCGTCGCACAGTGAAGAACTTATCTGAAGCAGCAGAGAGGAGCAGCAACTGGCTGTGGTTGAGACGGAAAGATTCTGGCTGGGGATCTCAAGCACAGTAGAAAGAAAGAAACGCTGATGTACAGGTAAGTAAGCTGGGCTGAGTTGAGTGGGGGATGGAGGGGGGTGATGCTGGGACGCCAGAATCACCATCGAGCCCTCTTGAGGTGTCGTGGGCTAGTCGACGAAACACCAAGGATGGAAAGTGCCCAGAGATGTACCCTACTTAGCTCAATCCAGACGGTTGTCATGCTGATGCGCTGGGGAGACCGCACTATGGTTGATCCCCGGAGCCAGCATCGCAGCCGTTGTGTGTGCTTATGCGCTAGGGAGGCAATAAGCTGATCCCTGGACCCAGCATTACACTTCAGCCATCAACACCAGACAGAAGGATATCTACACCATCATATGGAAGGAAGCGCAAATGGATGGAGACACATATGGATCACATTAGTTTACTGTGAAGCTACGTCTTAGTTGGTGCTTATCTTGGCGAGAGCCAAGTTCAAATCATCATGAAGTTTTAACATCTACTCTCATGTAATGGAAATCTTAGATTGAAAAATCCTGTCCATCACTGTGAACAGGATGGCTGCAGGGGTGACGCCAGATCAGAAACACAAACCAAAACAAGAAAATGGCTGGGGAAACTGAGACGCTACGGTGCTCAGTATTTTATTAAACAAACAAAAGTAAATATTTTAACAAAACAAAACACTCAAAACAAAAGGGCACGTTGGCCAAACAAATAAACAATAACATTAACAAGTAGCATCTAGCAATTGTAATCTCGATTTAATAATTTTACCTCCTGTCTCTGCTCTCGTTATCGTTCTCTGAACACTCCCAACACTGTGCAGCCAAACTGCGGGTCTTTTTATATTTGTGACCAAGGGGCTAACTAGCTATCAATTATTATATTATCGCTTGGTCACAATCTGCTAAGACGAAGACTGTGTGACTGTCAGCTAATTAAATAATCAGTAGCTGACAGTCACCCATCATCACAAGGTATTTAAACAATAAATAATACCAAACAATACATGCATATAACAATACAGCATCTCGCACGTCCAGCCAAACAATAATAAAATACCAATAACACGGCTTTTCGCCGTCATATACAAAACATAAATCATAATAATACAATTAATAAACAAAGAGGCTGGACACTCCGCCACACATGCACCCCCTTGTGCGCAGCACACATAGCCTTAAAGGCCACCTTCCCCCTTAACCCTTTGCGGTCCATTGTCGGACCTGGTCCGACATTGCAATTATTCCTATCAGGTCCATTGTTGGACCCTGTCCGACATCATCAAAAAAACGCAAAAAATGGGTTTCTAGTCGTTTTTTCTCCGGAAAAAGCCGAGAAAACCATTCAATGGCCTAGTGGGAGCGACAGGAGCCGAGACAAGCCGATAAAAAAAAAAAAGGCGTATCTCATGAATAGTCATACTTGCCCCAGGCATCACATAGGGGCGGTCATAAGGAAACAAGCTGGTTGTTACTGTATCAGCGCACAGAGACTATCACGGACATTTGCAGAGCTTTTTCGAGATGTTATAGTAATAAAATAATGACTTGGATTGCATTATTGAGGAGTTTGGTGATAAAACGAGTCATCAGGAGATGATTGATCGGTATGTACGACTATTATTATTATTACTATTTATTTCTTAGCATATGTGAAAGCGATAGCAAACGAAAGGGTGGGGCGGGGCTGGAGATGCCTAGTGAGTGCTTTGTTGATATGCAGGGCCATTTAAACCCGTTTGACTGTGGAAAAAAAATACTTTTAAACAGCACGTCTAAAATTAACTGCACGTGTGAAAATAAATTGGACCTGACGAGCCTGACGCACAATTAATAAATGGACTGCAAAGGGTTAAAAACCCAGCAGTCCCGGTAAAAGTTCTGGGCCAAGAAAGGAGGCTTCAATGGGCCCATAGCTGGCAATGCTGTTAGCATTTCTGCTGGCAGCGGCATGGCTGACAGCATGGTGGTACACTCCAGCAACGGAAAGGCTGCTTCCTCAGGTAGCAGTGAACAGGCAACCCCAGGTGACGACAAACAGGCAACTCCAGGTGGAAGCAAACTGGCTATCTCGGGCAGTGGCAAGCAGACAACCCCAGGCGACGGCGGACAGGTGACCCCAGGTGAGGCAGAGCTGGCGACCCCAAGTGGTGCAGGCTCAGTAGCCCTGGACAGCGCAGGACAGGGTAGGAGCATTTGCTCGGGAGTCAACGGTTGGAGCGGATGCTCAGGATGCGACGGCTCTAGACCCCCTAGTAGTGGTGGTTCCACACCCCCAGACAGCAGTGGTTCCAGACCCCATGGCAGAGACAGCTCCGGGCCCTCCTGAAATACAAAAGGGAGAGACAGCGGCAGCTCCAGGCCCTCCGACAGTGATAGCTCTGGACCCTCCGACAGCAACAGCTCTGGACCCTCTGACAGTGAGGGAGCCCCTGGCCAAGACGGCGCCAGCAGGAGCTTCACTTCTCTCTCTTGCTCTGTAGCCGACGGCTCCCTTTTCTTGGGCTCCGGTCCCAGAATTTCCAGCAGCGCAAATGCTGCTGCTGGTTCCAACAACATCCTGGGTGATGACAGGCAGGCATCCCCGGGCGGCATCGTGCAGGCATCCCTAGGTGGCGAACTAGCCTCCCCAGGCGATGGCGCACTGGCATCCCCAGGCGATGGAGGCTCGGCAGCCCTAGGCAGTGCAGGCTCGGCAGCCCTAGGCAGTGCAGGCTCGGCAGTCCTAGGCAGTGCAGGCTCGGCAGCCGAAAATGGGAGCAGCGGGTAGTCTCCTGGCAGCGAAGTTGGGAGCAGCGGGTAGTCTCCCCCTGGTGGTGCAGACGAGAGCAGCAGGTAGTCTCCTTCCATCATCGGTGACTGATGCGGCTATCCTTCGCTCGTCGGAGATAGCGGGGCTTCTCCCTCTCGCGGCGGGGCTTGGCCTGGAGATGGTGCGAGCCCTGCCATATCTGCACCCAGGTACCGGATTACCAAGTCCACAATGTCTTCTGCTGTTCCCAGGCCTCCCATCGCTCCCCATCTCAGGCCCACAGGAGGTTGATCACAGCAGGGAGGGCCTCCTCGAAATTCCTCCCAGGCTCCGTCAGCCAGTCCCAGATCCCACCAGAGAAGAGTGGACTAGTCCGCCTTGGAGGACGCAGGTCTTCTCCCACCATCGCTGGATGCTCAGGCTCCTCCCTCACCTGCCATGGAGCGGGTTAGTCGGGTTCTACGTACCCAACCTCACCACCGGCGAAGCACCATTTCTCACCTTTCAGGCAAGTGAGGCAGACGTCCAGCGTGGTAGAGACGCGGCGGGACTTGTGACCGGCCCTGCTCTGCTGTTGGTGGGCCTGCTGCTGCTGCTGCTGCTGCTGTTGCTGTTTCCTCCAGCCGCTTCTTCCCATTTTTTAATTTTAAATTTTTTTTCCCCAAACAAAACATTTTTTTCTTTTCTTCACAAAAAAACTATTAGAAAATATTGCCAAAAATTTTGTTTTCATTTTTTATCATGTATTTAAATTGGACATACCAGGTACGTCCTTAGCACTGGGGAAGCGATTTTTTGGACGTACCAGGTACGTCCGTAGCACACAAGGGGTTAATCACGTCTGCTTCAAATTGCCATCCTTGATCAGTATGGAGGTATTGTGGAACTCCATGATCCCCGCACATGTTGTTCAAAGATGCACTTTGCAACAGTGACGGCACAATATTATTAATCCTTTTCAAATCCGTTCTCAATGTCTTGTAAATGCAGTGATCGGATTACAATATTATTTTGGCAGTGTGCATTTGTTAAAACTCAGAGAGCAGTCCTACGCATGAGCGGTTGTGTGTTTGGGTTGAGCATGATGTCTCGTCAGAAGGAAGCAGCTTACTACTGGAGTGCAGAGGAAACTGTTTTTTAATAAAATGTCTAGACATCCTATTATTTGGGGAATGCCAAATTTCTCTTCAAATCTCCGAGAAATTAATTTTGCTTCTTCCTCCGCTGGCACTCTAATTACATGACCAAGCACATTTGTCACAAAACCCTTGCAAAACATATACACAAATTTCTTAACTGTGCTTTTATGGACACCAAACTGGTTAGCAATAACTCTGTACTCAGCACAGCTTGATAGTTTGTACTGGACCATGGCAACTTGTATGTGTAATGGCATGGGGTCTCTGGCACACAGGTGTATATCCTTTGGGCTCATAAATGGCTTTACCATTTCGCAGAGCTTTTCAAATAACATTGGTGTCATACATAAATTCTCTCTCCAATCTGCATCTGTTATGTACCACCAATCCCTACCTCTTTCTTTGATCCATACAGTACAACTGGGCTCACTGAAAGCAACAGCTGTACTAACAAAATTGGGGTGTATACATCACACACATGGGAGGGTCATACATAAAAACACTCATTATCATATAATATACGTATCCCTCCAACTTAACACGACACGACCATCATGACAGTAAAAATAGACATAATGAAGCGTTCTTCCCTTTGTATAAGTTAGTGATCAGCAGATGTGTCAGCCGCACGAAGAGCACAGCGTGTGGTTTTCACTAACTCTACTGTGCAGAATAAATGAATTTTTTTTCTATGGGTAAATATCAGGACTTTCTTTCTGTGCATCGGGATGCGGGACATTTGCTCTTAAATTGAGACTGTCCCGACCATATAGGGACTGTTGGCATGTATGTACTGTGTCAGGCAGGAAACTGGAGGAAACTCTGACAGGAAGAGGTCTGGCAGACCCAAAGCCACAACAGAATCAGAAGACAAGTTTCTGAGAGTCAACAGCTTGCGTGATAGGCGGCTCACAGGACAACAGCTTCAAGCACAGCTTAACACTGGTCGAAGTAAGCAAGTCTCAGTTTCAACTGTGAAGAGGACTTCGAGCTGCAGGTTTGACAGGTCGAGTGGCAGTAAGAAAGCCATTGCTAAGATGGCAAAATAAGAAAAAGAGGCTTGCCTGGGCCATGAAGCACCGCCAGTGGACTACTGAAGACTGGAAGAAGGTCTTATGGACCGATGAATCAAAATTTGAAATCTTCGGTTCATCACGCTGGGTTTTTGTACGCCGTCGAGTAGGCGGAAGGATGGTTCCTCGGTGTGTGACACCAACTGTCAAACATGGAGGAGGAAGCGTGATGGTCTGGGGCTCTTTTGCTGGATCCAGAGTCGGCGACTTGCACAGAGTGAGTGGCACCCTGAATCAAAACGGGTACCACAGCATTTTGCAGCGCCATGCAATACCCTTTGGTATACGCCTAGTTGGTCAGGGGTTCATCCTACAGCAAGATAATGACCCAAAACATACCTCCAGGCTATGTCAGAACTACCTTAGAAGAAAAGAACAAGACGGTAGGCTTCAAATCATGGAATGGCCAGCACAGTCTCCAGACTTAAACCCCATCGAGCTGGTTTGGGATGAACTGGACAGAAGGGTGAAAGCAAAGCAACCTACAACTGCAACACATTTGTGGGAACTTCTGCAACAGTGTTGGGAAGAACTTTCCAAACAATATTTGATTTCCATTGTAGAAAGAATGCCACAACTGTGTTCGGCTGTTATATCTGCAAAAGGTGGCTACTTTGATGAGTCAAAAATTTAGATTAAATTTTGTTAAACAAAACGATTCCATGATTTCTTTTTTATCTCCAATTGTTTATTTGTTCTATGCCTTAATTTCAGAGTACATTGAGACATTAAACTGCGTAAATTTCAATAAAAACTGGAAAAATGGAGGTGTTCTAAAACTTTTGACCGGTAGTGTATATATATACAAATGTTCAAAAATGTCCTTTATATGTTAATGTATTGCAACTGCACTTCAGTTCATCTGAAACCATGCGCTTCGCAATTACTCCACAATCATGTGACAAGGGATTAGGCGCCTACCAGTTTCTGATGTTGTCTGTCACTTTTCTATTTGACTTGTCGACTATTTAGTACTACTCTTACCTCTCATATACCCTCACTATTACACAAAGAAATAAAACAAATATTTGCTAGGAAATAAACAAACGAAATGTAAGTGTTTGGTCTGGCACATTTTGTTTCTGAGTTATTTTAGCCCCAGTGGACTTTTTTGAGCAACATTTAGACTGAGCATGACCTTTGACCCTAAAGCTCATAATTAATGTTGTATGCTCTTCTGTTTAGCACACTGAGGCCTGGTCCTTTCTCACAGCTTTGACATGCAAGTATTCAGCCATTCTTGAGGTACCAATATGTGCCAACTGGGGCTAGCATAAATGTATTGTTTGGAGAATAGAGAAAGAGAGAGGTCCCTTCTGTGTTGGCATGGGTGCCACCTTGGTGGATTGTCACAGGGTCAGAGTAGGCTTTGATGTAGGGGGTCTGTACACAAGAGGGTATACTCTCATACAATGGAAACTGACCATCATGAGCTTTCTTTTGTATTATGTTTATTTAAAAGACAGTGTGCTCCTTATAAACTATATTAACTATAATAGACAGAAATTTCAGTTTTAACCAGCAACATGACAATTGACATCACGTTGGATTGAAGACCTCTTCTCTGGTAGCACTGGAAATATTATCTGATTAAGACAGAGGATAATGGCATAAGAAAGCAGTCTAATTCTCTTCCCAGATTAGGCAAAGCAATTCAGATCTATTTATTTCTGTGTCAATACATTCTTACAAATTATTTATTTATTTTTTTTAATCCATGGGGTCAGTCAACCTGTATCATGCAGGGATATCATCTGGATTGATTTAAAGAAATGTACAGCACAGATTAATCACTTTTGGTAATCCCGTGGTAATATATCAGTAGCATACAGTACTGCCCCATGGTAATATATCAGTAGCATACAGTACTGCCCCATGGTAATACATCAGTAGCATACCGTACTGCCCCGTGGTAATATATATTGAACCCTGATAAGTGTGCAGCTCAATATCGGCCCATGACATTAACCTTATATGCCCTGGATAAGCGAAGGTAAATCATTAACATAATCCCTGACAGAAAAAGAGATCAACAGGGAAATCACATGCAGTCCATGTAAAGCTTACTGTGTTACTTAATTGTGTCCCTTCTATCTGTGTTGTTCAAGCATGCCTTTATCACAGATAACGTGACAACCACAGCAATAGTGTGGTGAGTTTCTTAATAGCTCTCTCAAAGACCCTGGGGAAGACACAAGCAGCCTGTGTTAACACTGTCTACTCCAGGCTTTGCCAGCGGATTGTTATGGCAGATTTATCTACACAATAAAAAAAGAATAACAATCTGCAGAAGTAATTAGGGCCATGTTTTTTTTTCTGCCAGGTAGCCTGAGTCAAATATGCATTTATGTATATATATAAAACATTTTTTTTTTTTTTATGACAGAGAAAATATTCTAGCTGACATGATTCAAAGCATGGATTTGAAAAACTTTTGGGTGTCTGTCCTGTTCCAAATTATTAGCACACCTGCACTTTTTTATGTTTTTTTACTTAATCTGTTTTCACACAGTAATTCTGTGATGGAAAGACTTCAAACCGGTACTCTCGAGAGTGGGTCTCAAGTAAAAGAACAAGAAGTCAAAGGGTACAAATGTTTTTTACTGCCCTTTTCACAAAGCTAATAAAATAACTGAAACATAGATCTCTTTTTCATATGTCTGCTCTAAAACAAGCTCTAACAGTGTTAGGGCTTCGTTCAACAGTATCTCTGGTATATGTATTTACTTATATAAACCAAGCAACTGCACGCTGCATGATCTTCAAATAATGACATAAAAATACCAAAGCTTTAAAGTTTGTTCATATCAGACACGATTCTCAATGCTTTGTACTCCAAATCAATATTTGCACAATTGTTTTCTGCTAGATAAAAACACCAATTCTAGTTTTAAATCTATAAAGAAACAACTTAAGTTTAATTAAAAGCCACTAAATGAATTGGAAATGTGACACATTCTGCTGATGACTGTTTGGAGTTCATTTCTTTGAAAATCTAGAACATTAACATGGAAGCCACTTGAACATGCAAAGTTACATGTTTTGATAAGTAAAAAATAAATAAATGATATTGTTAATAACAAGATATGCTCTTGTCCAGTGGTATTGTATTAATGTCATTATGGTGCTGTAGACAGATAGTTATAATTAAATACATGAAACTAGGAGCTATTGGTCATTTGGGAAATAAATAATTAAATACTGCTGACTTACTGTTGCTCATTCCCACCAAAACCTGATACTAGAATTGGTTGAGGTCAACCTAACCAGGTCCTAATCTTGCTATATATACCAGTACTGACTGCACTGCCCTAATCATTCTTGATTTGCAAACAACTGGGTCCTTTTTGTCTGTAGCTGCTGTTTCACCAAACGTTTGTTGCAGAAACTTGAGCCAGCAGGCTTCATCTAAAGAATGCCCCCTACTGTCACTATTAGTTACATTGACTTGTGACCAGGGGAGTTTGCTAATGATGTCCTCTGCCAGGTGTGGATCTAAGCTGATTGACAGGCACCAGTGTGGACAATGCCACATTCACTGCTCTTGTTATATATATATTTTTCTTTTCCTACATATCAACACAGAGCAGTGAACTTTCTCAGACAGGAGAGGACATGAGCGTCAACACCAGATTGAACAAGATGAATGACATCAACAACCGTGCCATCTACCTCTGGGGTCACTGGCAGTTAAAGGGTTATTACAGTCCGGCCGCATTTGCTGTGGTCAAGGTTACTGAACTGTGAAGGCTCCGAGATTCCTTCTCACAGACCGCTTATCCACAGGTTCATGAAAACACATTGATCATCAGAGATGGGTTCATAAATAGCTGTGTTTGCCAAAAGTCACATTTTGTCAGTAGGGGTGAGTCGGTATACTGTCTTTGCAGTTTACCGTGGTTTAGGTTTATCTTACCATGGAAATCTCTAATTGTTACAGAAGTCAGTCCAGCTGAAGTGGAACCAGCATTCCCAATTTGTCAAAGATAATTGTTATAGTTATGAGGTTGAGATGGCGATTTTCTTACAAGATACGCATATCAAAACAATTATTTTGTAACAATACATAGTAGACAGGGTGCAGCAGCAATAATAGAAGTCAGGATGTCGTAAAAACAGGCTGTGACGGGGTACACCCTGCCCCTGTGTTTATTTGTATTATTTTTGTATTATTAGTATGATTATTGTTAGTATGTAAATGTATTGTGTATTATTTTTAGTGGAGGTGTGTGGCGGCACAGCGCCTTCTTATAACCTTAGCTCCGTCCCTTATTCAAATCAGTCCAGAACTCAGGCACATCCCATTGGCCCTTATGGCACATGAGGACCAATGGGCACAGACAGATAACAACCAATTGTAACAGACCAGGGAAGACAAACAGGCAGACGGGTTACATGGCACATGGGAATACACACACAACAGGTAAACAAAGCAGCGGCAGAATACAGATAGACAGCAGGAATGACAGTACACAACCACAATGCACAGATCATTACAATATATATTCTGTTTTGTTTAAACTGTTTGGTGCATGTGACTATTTGTTTTGTTTTGTTTATTATTGATAATTAAATTGCACAAAAGCACATTTAAACTTGCAGCTTTGGTGTGTTTGAGTCTCTTCCTGGATAAATACAGCCTGACCAGTAACGTCATCCTGTTCACAGTTGGTTTCAGAACGAGACAGCGGCCCTAGAGACTCAGCCAGGAACTGCAGGTTTATTAAAGAGAAGAGAGAAAAAAATCTAAAGAAAAAAGAAAAAGAAAGAAAATGTATGAGCATATGCTGGTTGCCATGCTGAACACCTGGGACCAGCAGAGGAGGAAGGCTGAGATGGAGGTGGGATGCCAGGGCCACGCACTGGCAGGAGGAGAGGAGGCAGCAGTACACCATCCTCGTGGAGTGGATGAGGGAGATGTGTGGGCTAGCTTTGCCACGGCCAGAGTGGGCTAGCTTTGCCACGGCCGGAGTGCCCCATGCTGCTGTCAGCACCTCCACTGCCAAACTACGCAGTGCCACCACCATTGGGAGAAGCCCCGCTGTCTCCAGGGAGGGCCGCACCTGTCTCCGGTGGTGGAGGGAGACTGTCCGATGCTCCTGCCTCCACCAATGGAGGAGCTGCCACTACTTCCACCACCAGAGGGAGAGGAGCTGCGGTGACTTCTACCTCCACTACCTGGGGTTGCATGTCCTGCACTGCACTGCCTGGGTATGCCCAACTCACACCGCCAGGGGTTACCTGTCCCACACCGCCCAGGTTTGCCTGTCCTGGACCGCTAGGGGTTACCTGTCCCACACTGCCCAGGTTTGCCTGTCCTGGACCGCTAGGGGTTACCTGTCCCGCACTGCCCAGGTTTCCTGTCCTGGACCGCTAGGGGTTACCTGTCCCGCACTGCCCAGGTTTCCTGTCCTGGACCGCTAGGGGTTACCTGTCCCGCACTGCCCAGGTTTCCTGTCCTGGACCGCTAGGGGTTACCTGTCCCGCACTGCCCAGGTTTGCCTGTCCTGGACCGCTAGGGGTTACCTGTCCCGCACTGCCCAGGTTTCCTGTCCTGGACCGCTAGGGGTTACCTGTCCCACACTGCCCAGGTTTCCTGTCCTGGACCGCTAGGGGTTACCTGTCCCGCACTGCCAGGGGTTGCCTGTCCCGCACTGCCAGGGGTTGCCTGTCCCGCACTGCCAGGGGTTGCCTGTCCCGCACAGCCCAGGGTTGCATGAATTCACAATACCATCAATATGACTGATTAACTGGTAGGCTGTAAAATGCTTGGTAAAATGTGGTTTTCAAAGATATTTTCATAAGTACAGTACCGATAATAACAGTGTTAATATTTTTAAGAGAAATGTTGCAGACTACCAGAGTTTCCAAGAGCTCCAACAGTCCAGTAGCACTTAATTATCATGTGAAGGCATAAGATCAAACAGGGAGATGAATTTTAAGTTGATGGAGGTGTATGGCCGTTTAAGTCCACAGGGGAGGCCTATCCTCATGAAAAAATATAACACTGCCAAAGCCCTCTATTTCCCCTAACTAGAAACACATGAACAGAGCAGCATTTTGGCAGTACTGTAGAACATCATAGTGTTTTTTATAGTGAGTAGTATGTCTGTAAATAAGAATCAGTGGCCCTATTTTCCATTCAGTTTTAAAGACAAATCATTAATTATTTACTCAAAAAAAAAGATTCCATAATCAGACTTTTTGTATTTACACCCGTTTCATATTTTCCTTTTACTATTAAAATGTATTTCATTCCATATTCCATGTACAGCTACAGCCAAAGGTTTTACATCACCTAGAATTGTAGGTTTGAGACATAATTTACAAAGAACTACTGTCTATGAACATAATGTAGGTCTTTTATTTAACATTATGTTATCAAAGAAACTACAAAATGATATTGCAAAAGTCTACTGGAAGCCATAATAGTAGTACAGTATTTCATATTTTATTTATGTCAGTTTTTTGTTTTCGTATGGAAAACTACAAAATGGTATGTAATTCAATATTTTATCATAACAGTATATAGATGTACTTGAATAAACTTGATTTCGTAATTTAGTTAAGCATGTATTATTGTATGCAATAACATAGCTTTGATTTACAACACAACATTGAAGTTTCACAAAACGGTTCTCATCCTCAACTAAGCAATTCCATTGATCATTAAGGGGTAGATGTACTAAGATGGACCAGTTGCAGCGCAAACATAACGCAATTTGCATTTTGGTTATGACAATTCGCAAAGTGCACATTTTGTCGTATGTACTAAGAAAAAATATGTTAATGAAGAGAGCCGCACTATACTAATTTAAATATTATTTGCGTCATCTTAGCGAGAGTTGTGCAACATTTTTTCAAATAAAATAGCGACAGCCGAGTTGTGGTTTGCTGTAGCAGAGAGTGCCCGAAGGATAACGTCTATACATGCAAGGGTGCAAGAATCAAAATAACATTGTTTTGGTTAAATGTAAACGTCATCTGTACAATGCATTCTGTTCCGTCTTCATTTTACCTATTTTAATAATGTTATATATATAAAAAATGAAAGGTAGTTTAATCCCATCAGATTCTATAGTGGGGCCACAACCTTCACCCCCAAAAAGCTTTTTTATAATCATACAGTAGCCCCTCGCTAAACTGGACATGTTTAAAACAATACAATAAAACCGCACACACATACATTTACAGTTCTCAATGTATTTTAAATATAAATCATTGCGCTGAAATAACACTAATGTGTTTTGGGTACACTACACATTACATATCTAAAAATATAAATCTGTACAGTAGGCCTATGCAGTATACAGTACAGTAGTAAAATCAAATTAATACCTAGCACACTTTTTTTGTACTTTAGCCTACTTGTAACACAAAATAAATCATGCATAAATAAAATATTATTTTAAATTTAAACTAAATGATTTTAGGGTTTTTTATTTTATTTTAATTATTATTATTTTTAACTTGGTCTAGTAGCTTAGGCAATAGATCATGGTCCTATACAGATGTTCAGAATGAGCTGGAGGGGTTAGCGGCTCATGTGTGCAGTCTATTGCTCCCAACACACTAGGAAATGTCATAGAAATTTGTTTTCAAAGCTTGTAAGTACACCCTGACTTTAGTGAAAATTAGGTACTTGGGTGTTCGTCTCAAAAATACATTGGGTACAACTGGCAACACACAAGAAAAAGTGGACTGGGAAATTCCAGCAACAATTGCGACTGTTTAAAACATGCTTTCAAAAGTTCTTAACAAATTGATCCAATTGTAAGTGTCGCAATTGTCCGCAGCTTTAGTACTACAATATTTTTGATCCCTCATTTGCACAATCTCCATGCTGTTTTTGCGAATTTGTGCAGGAATGCCCAGAATTACACATTCATTTAAGGCTAAAGTGCAAATAAGAACTGTGGCTGCGAAACATTTGTTAAAATGATGCAAACAGCATTGCATTTGTTTTGTACATTTCACGCTACACTTCCCACTAGTTTGCATGTGGTTTGCAATGATTGCGACAGACGCAACACTTTAGTACATCTATCCAAAAGTATCTTAACACATCCCCTCGTAAGAATGGCAGTCAAGTGAGGTGTGTCCATTTAGAGTAGCTCTAATTTGCAGACGGCACAAAAATAGGAGGAGAGGCAAACACTGTTGCAGCAGCAAAGGTCATTCAAAATGACCTAGACAGCATTCAGAACTGGGCAGACACATGGCAAATGACATTTAATATAGAAAAGTGTAAGGTGCTGCATGCAGGCAATAAAAATGTCCATTCTAAATACCATATGGGAGATACTGAAATTGAAGAAGGGATCTATGAAAAAGACCTAGGAGTTTATGTTGACTCAGAAATGTCTTCATCTAGACAATGTGGGGAAGCTATAAAAAAGGCCAACAAAATGCTCAGATATATAGTGAAAAGTGTTGAATTTAAATCAGGGGAAGTAATGTTAAAACTTTACAATGCATTAGTAAGACCTCATCTAGAATATTGTGTTCAGTTCTGGTCACCTCGCTACAAAAAGGATATTGCTGCTCTAGAAAGAGAGCAAAGAAGAGCGACCAGAATTATTCCTGGTTTAAAAGGCATGTCATATGCAGACAGGCTAAAATAATTGAATCTATTCAGTCTTGAACAATCAATCTGGTGATCTGATTAAAGCATTCAAAATTCTAAAAGGTATTGACAATGCTGACCCAGGGGACTTTTTCAATCTGAAAAAAGAAATAAGGACCAAGGGTCACAAATGGAGATTAGATAAAGGGGCATTCAGAACAGACAATAGGAGGCATTTTTTTACACAGAGAATTGTGGGAGTCTGGAACCAACTCCCCAGTAATGTTGTTGAAGTTGACACCCTGGGATTCTGGGATTAATAAGCTACTACCAACCAAACAAGCAAGACAGGCTGAATGGCCTCCTCTCGTTTGTAACCTTTCTTATGGTCTTCTTATGTTCTTAATAGTCAAGTGGGGTGTGTCCAGTTAGAGTAGTTCTAATAGTCAAGTGAGGTGTGTACAGTTATAGTTCTAATGAGCAAATGACTGGCCTATAATGACAGCAAAAGACAACCACTAATGTATCATTAGTAAGGAGTGTTTTACTGCAGGATGCCATCCTCACTTCTCTTCGAAGGACACCGGCAGACCAATAAAAGATCCCTCCATCCTAACTGTTGTCCACTTCACCTCTTGTTGAAATTGCTGGAGCCGCCTTCTCTCTGCAAGTCCAAGGTCAGGGAGGTGTCAGGTTAGTGAGCCCCTGGCTGTGAATTCGAGGAGTGCTCTGGTCAGCCAAATTGCAACAGGCCTGGGTTAGATTTGTCACCTGCGGGTCCCAAGCACCCCGCGGACACAATGTTTAGAAAGATCTTGAATTTTTGTCTGCTTGCTTGTTTGTTTGTTTTTTGTGACACTTTCTAAATGGTTTCAGACACATTTGTCTGATTAGTCAGGTGTTCAAAAAGATTTGAATAACTGAGATGTGTAGAAGGGTTAAAGCCCATGAAGCACCTGGCAACTTTCAGGCAACTTTTTTCTGGCAGCTTCTAAAGCTACATTATTAGTTCATTATTAGTTGATTAGTTGATTATAAAATTTTCAAGACTTTTGTACTTCTTTACATGACGAGAATTGCTTTCCCTACAACTACATGAAAAGTTTCATGATTTTAGTCTAGTTTTGGTAAGGAGGAATAGGTTCAAACTTAGGGGAAAAAATGTATTTATAAGTTGGGCTATAATCACACATGGGTAGGGTTATAATAACACAATCATAATTTTAAAATGTAACAAATAAATTACTGTGCTGTCAACTTGCTGATCACTTCAATATGAATACAAAATGGCAAAACCGGGCTGATTTAACAAGTTTACTGTTTCTGACCAGGATAGGTTCAATAGATGAGATATGTGAAGGAATCAGGACTTTATTGCAACAAGAGAAGGATTCCAGTCACACACTCCAATAAACTGACCCATACCCCCATTCCTTACTAAAGTGTTGTTTGGTTTAACACGACCAAAGGGTGTTGATTCAGATTCCGTTTTCTATTCTGCTCCAGCCATCTGCAGTTGGGTAGACTCATTATGTTGTTGAGTCCCTATCTTTCCTGCTGGCATGACTCGCCAGGCCGATTCCTTTTCAGCGGGTGAGACGGTTTATTATATTGTCGCTTTGAGGCGTGAGGACATTTACATTTAATCATGATTGGTAATAAAGCCTAAACCAATCACAAAAAAGTGAATAATAATAATAATTCTAAACTGAGTTACAGATTATAGATTGTTTTGCGTATGTGTTCTGTACGTTCTGTAAAACGTGACATGTTTAGAAATGAGATACTAGACCAAGTTTCCTGGATAACACTGATACTGTACTTAATCAATTGAAATTTAAATTTTCAATTTATTTATTTATGTAGCGCCTTTCATATCACAGTATCTCAAAGTTGAAGCAGAAAGAAGTATGCAACATCAAGAAGAAGAAAAAAATACAAAATAACAATTAATAATAATAATAATAATAATAATAATAATAATAATAATAATAATAATAATGAAAAATAAAAATAAAAAGAATTGAAGAAAACAGGAATGAATGAGAATGACAAATAAAATAGATTACAAAAATATTTCTCTAAGTGAAGTTAAAAAGGCTAAACTTTAAAACTAGGTCTTAATCTTGACTTAAAAACATTGATTGAAGTAAAGGGCAATGAGTTCCATAATCTGGGGGCATTATAACTAAATGCACTTTCTCCTCTCCTTTTCAGTTTTACCTTTGAGAGGCACAAAAGGCCAGAGTTAGCTGACCTTAAAATGTGCAGAGGTTTATATGGGGACAAAATCTCTTTTAGGTAATCCAGTGCCAAGCCATTTAGTGCTTTATATGTCAATAGTAAGATTTTAAAATCAATTCTAAAACACACTGGAAGCCAGTGTAGCGAGGCCAACAAAGGAGTTATATGAGCCAGTTTCTTTGTTCTAGTGAGAACCCTGACAGCTGCATTTTGAACAAGCTGCAAACTCAATAGCATGATGCAGAAGCCCAACAAATAAAGCATTGCAAGTCTAGACAAAACAAAAGCACAAAGAAAGCAAATACCTCATTTTTGCAATGTTTCATAGATGATAAAGACATTTTTGTAATTATTTGAATGTGAGCCTCAAAACTCAAATCAGAATCAAATATAACCCCACATGTATCATCAGATTTTTTAATTGAGCTCAGGTTGCCCAACTCAGTTTTTAAGGAATTTGTAAGCTCTAGTTGATGCTGAGAACCTAACAGCCAAACTTATGTTCTACTCATGGGCTCATTTGCAAGAAATTTTGAAATATCCCACATTTGATATTTGTAAGAAATAGCAGTGGTGTCAAGTTTTACAGTAATAGAAAGGTGTGTGCTGTCAGCATGACAGTGTAAATGTACACTGTGTTTACTATTGATCTCACCCAGTGGTAGCATATAAAAAGAACATAATATGGGACCAACAATAGAGCTTGGGGGGGACACCACAAGTATTTTATTAACATAAATATAATTCAAGAAATAACAATGTGTGGCTGTTCTCAGAGCTTCATTGTACTTTGAAGGATATTGTTTCTAAATAACATAGTGGATATCCAATTTAGTAGCCCTCCATCTACGTTCTGTTTCGCGACATTCCCTTTTCATTTTGTATACGGGACTGTTAACCCATGGTGCAGTTTGCTTTGAAGGGACCGTTCACGTTTTTAAAAAGTGGTTATATCTGTCAACTGACTCATTAGTAGACATAGGGTGTGTGGTGATGAGATAAACTTTGGCACAGCAGGGACGTAATGGATTGAGGTGGGATATAAATCCCTTCCTTGCTGATCAGTGGACATATTGTTTATCGAAGGAAAAATAAGATCATTGCTATGATTTTTTCTAGGATTGGAAGCTGCCAAAATATGCTTGATGTTTACGATTTGATCTAAGGTTAAAGTGAGTTCCCTGTCTGAACCACCACTTTGCTTAATGGAATGTGGAGTAGGGAATAGAAAAGAGCTTATTATGTCAGTGCTTATTATTTTTTGTAAGATTTTGATACCCCAACGGGTAAACTATGCAAGTATTTACCCTTTTGGGTATTATAGAGGTGCACTGATGCATTTTTGAATCAGGTAATTTAGCTTGTGGTTTTATATTTTTAATTTGTTTTAAACATTCTCTCTGCAAAGCATGAGCCTTCTGTTGTCCAATCTTTCCTGTCCAGATCTCTCTAACTTCTCAGAGCAGTTATGCATTTGGCAAAATAATTCAACACACTTGTTAAGATTTTCAGTAGCCTCCAAGTTTTTTTCTGACTTGCATCTGTTCGAAATATGAATGGTCTGGTTTAGTTATTCGTGCACCAGGGAGCTTAGGATTTATCCCCGAAGTCCATATGAAATTTTCTCTCTCCTTTCAATTATCTATAACTTGTAAGGTATGTCATGTTTCTGTTGGTATGTAGCTTGCATGTTGACTTATTAACCTTTATTATCCACAGTGATAGGCATGTTCTGTGGTAAATAAGACACATGTTAATTACATTTCTTTATCTATCTATACAACAATCATGTTTTTATGGTAATATCTACAAAACTGATCATCCAATTTTAATGATATTGAAAATTTAAGTACATTAGGGTCTGGCTAAGAGAACACCCCTCGGGAAACAAGCAAAGTTCTCTAAGACGGATTTGACCACCGGACACAATATGAATCAATGAATAAATAAATATTTATTACTTGTCATGATGCACGTGCATCAACATATGAAATGAACAGAATAAGCAAGAGAAAAGCAATAGGCAAGTGTAAGTTAATAAACTATAATAATAATAAAGTAACAGACAAACTAACGTTAATAAACTAACTGTCAAACTAAATTAATACAGCACCCCTACACACAGTAAAAAATGCAGCAGCAGCTCTAGATTAATTATGAAAACATGTACAGGAAAAATATTTAAGACATGCACAACATTGTTTAATAGAATGGTGAAGCGACTCACCAGAACAGGAAACACCAAATTGCTCTGCGATTTGTGTGTGATTCAACTTTTTTTCAAGAGCTCGAACAAATTCTAATGTTTTGTAGCAAGATAAACAGTGGCGCATTTCACCATTTGTTTACATGCCATTTTGTAGCGATGAGGTTACCTCTTGGAAATCAGAATACAAAATGAGTCAATGAACCAATCAGTGTGCCTCAAGACACTCTCGCAATGACAAGTCACTTTTGAAAAGACTGAATAACCCATTTGAATTTAAGTTTGATGACGATTAGTTATCAGGTTAAAAAACAGTACTGTATCAGTTGTGAATGAAATGCTATCAGTCCCAAAAAGTTGTTCTTAGTTATGATTATTTGCAAGTTCCAACCTGAAGCCTTAAGATCTGATTCGAAAATATCAGCCTGGGTAATCTTATCCCAGTCATGACTCTTCCCTCCGCTAGGTAATTATAATTTCTTATTTTAAAAGTTACTGGTGTGTGTTCAATTGATCTAAACGATGGAAGAGCTAAAATGCAGACTTTTCCACATCAGTGTTAAACAACAATGATATACAGATCTGGGTTAGGGTTATGGTTATTCTTTTGGATTGAAGAGATCCCTCTAGGTACAAGATGTACTCTCAAACTGAGTCAGCCTAAAATGTATTTCCTAAACACTTGAAGGGGATGGAGGAGGTGAGGTAACCAATCCACCCCACTCAGTGTGAGACCCTTTGTTTTATCCCTAATAATCCATTCAACATCTTAATCAAAGTATAGGTGATGGGACTTAACACCTTTGTTGTCTGTTTTGAACTTCCTCATGTTGTGGCGTGTGCCATATGTGCCATGCCACATGGGTAGGTGGCATTCAGGTGGATAGGGGTGTGATTCTCACATAAATATTGTTTATTTTCCAGACCCTTGAGAGGAAACATCTCATTTCCAACAGAGCAAATGGAGGCCGTGTCATTCTTATTTTATATTAACAGTTTGTTGTGTGTTTCCATAATGCTTTAACAGGGATTGTAATAGAACGATGCAAACTAGTCATTTTGTTCTGTCTGCAGCACAGCAGGAACACAAACATTCTACTTGCATGACAGTAAAAAGGTTAAACACGCTAACTTCTGCCAAGAAAATCCAGGCACTTTTAATATTTATGACCTGTTATAAAACCGTTTCACCGGTGTGCTTGAAAGAAGAAGGCTGGTGTGATGATTTTGAAAAAAGAAGAAAAAGATCCTCAGAGGCATGTAAAGTTACAATAAAGGGTAGGTATTGGGATCTATGCAATGATATCAAATCAATATAACAGGACCCTCCCTGACATTCGACATATTTTCATAAATAGAATACTGTCATACGCACTAAAATAAAAAGGGATATTAATAATATAAGCAGTCGCAGTATATGCATGAGGCGCCGCTATTTAGATATATTGAATAGCTTCCAAAATCTTTTGAAAAACACTGTTGAATAGTGTTGCAGCAAGAACAAAGCGTTCATGACATGGTTTTAACTGCCAGCCAGTCAGAATTCAGCATCAACCTGTCTGCTTCTAAGCAGGGCCTCCCTTGATTTATTTACCTTGGAAAAAATAGTTTTAGGCTATGTCCACACTACATAACTGATCTCAAGAACCATGCTCGACAATGTTCTAATTAATCCAGCTCAAAATGCCCATACTGATGTAGCGTTTCATGTTTAGTCGGGCTTAATGCATACAAACATTAATAAAATAGTTTGGTTACAGTTCTTAGCAGCACAATTATTATAAATTTGACAGTATCCCACCATGCTCTGTATTTTATGTTAACAACCCTGCAAATATGGAGCCGTGCCCAGGAAGACATAGCGTTTCTTAGCATGAACATTATGGCTTTGTTTCTTAAAAACACATGGTACATTTTATCATAGACATTTCGTTTTGAACTCTGAAGTTCTCCTTGAACGATTTTATCGCTCCAGATATTAAGTGCCTTGATTTCGGCATATGACCACATCACTCCACGATCCACCATCTTACAACATAACTGTATACAAATTGTATACAATTGTATATAAGCTCTATTGAGAGTTGTTTTCAACTCATGCAGGCAGCTGTATTTAAAATGCCCATGTGCCAGACATATGAAAGAGCACTTTGGGATATTGAAGGATACACAAAAAATGTTGCTCGGTATTACACTGTCCACACTTCTGACAAACCGCACTACCTGATGCAATCTACATTAGATGGTCTTGAGTCCAGTTCTTGAGTACGGTATTAAACGCTCTATAGAGTAGATGCTAACTGTATTTAGCACTTTAAGCTGGTTTAAATGCATAGTGTGGACAGGGCCTAAGAGACATAAAAACAAATCCTCATTCTGTTTTCTGATCCATCAAAATGAGTTCTGTGGTTGCACAATGCTGCTGTAGATGGTTAAAAAGCACTGAAAAAAAATACAAGGCAAGTAGTAAATCTAGCAGCAAAATATTTTCTTTGATTTTTTTTCTTTCTTTTTTTTGTCTTTAAACTTTATGCAGCCGTATTTCAGTCTTGCCAGCATTATCTTGGCAAATTCACAAACGCAGAGGGTAAGGGATTTCTTTTTGAACACTGAGGAATTTCTAGATTCGATGCATACAGCAGCTTGGATCTGTCTTTCGAAACTCCATTCTGGACTGGTCTTTAACTGTTAGTGCCAGCACCAACTGAATCACCAGCATGACATTACTATGAATATCCGTGAAACTGAGAGGGAATGGTTTAGATAGGGGGAGGTCAGTGCTGTCAGTGAGGCTTGATGTGTGAGAAAAACAACCCTTGATTAACCCTTTTTATCAGATTGTAATAAAAGACCCATGCTTTTAAAGACAGTGTATATAAAAAAGAATGGGAACCTCTATATCATATGTATTTTCAAAATAAGTTTGGTATCCTAGAATGTGTGTTTTGTTTAATTGTCTATTCTGCTTAGATCATTATTAATGAGACTTACTAGTGAATGTCTGTTTTCAGCCACTGGGTCTGCTTCTAAGAAATGATGGTTTTAAAAAATGTTTACTAGAGGTGTGAAACTGTCATCGAATGCTCCCTGTGCCGTTAGTAAATGTGAATTCTTTATACTAATCGACGTCTATAGAGGGAGATTAGAAAAACTACAGCTGCACACCGTTTATTGGTCATTTTTCAAGCCACCTGTGACCTACAGGTGGCCTTATTAAATGGCAACAGCAATGTAAAATTGCAGAACAGAAAGCATTACAAGGTTCAAAATGACTACAACAAGGGGTAAGTTAAAATTTGAACTAATTGAATCTCAATATGTTTCATCATATTCCATTTATAGAATCCACCATAATGCAGAAAAATGTAATGTCTCACTCAATGGAGACATTATACTCATGAACTACTATTCAACATTTAAAACTTTGCTGTATGTTCCGTGCAAGGTATGACATCAGTAGTCAGGATTAAGATGTAATGGATGTTTGACAAATTCTTCATGATGACTGATTGATTTCCCATACATGATTAATAACTATTCTACTACATGTATGAGGATAGGCTATATCTTGTATATAGGGCCTCAGACTGGGTTTGGAACCTAGTGACAGAGCGTTCTGGGCCGAGGTTCAAACAGAGGACCACATAAAACCCTGTTTACTCAGTCAATTGCCTCCCCGCTGGGCCTACAGCACCATGAAACACTTAGCAGCAGTTTCAGAGGGGTCATAAACAGTCCAAGGTGTTAAACGGGTGCGATGGGGTTCACCGGGCACCCTCTGACCCTTTGCCTCAGCAGGCCCATGTTGTAATAAATTGCTGGTCGTTAAGGGGCTGGACACCTCTTGGCATCCACTTCAAAAGAAGGGAGAAGTTCTGCCTGTTAGACTAGGATTGACCGTGACAGACAGCGGTTCAGAATGGATCACATTTTCACGCCTCACATCTGGATGGCAGCACCTTGGCTGAAATTGAGACTTTGTGTCTCTTGATGTTTTCTCATGACATCTTTATTAACACTCAGCGCTCATGGATGCAAATCGCTCTACAGCCCTTTCTATATTTTTAAAAGCTGTGAAACATAATGCAAAACACTTGGGCTGTTTCCTGTCTGAAAGTTGATGTTAAAAGCATTGCTAACTGACTCTTGACAAAAAATGGCATATTGCCTTTGAGTGCATCTATCTGTCTGGTCTAATATATCGTAAATATGGACTGGAGAGGAAGGCTATAGTGGAAACTTATTGACCCGAGGGGAGACTATTGTTACCGACAGGGGGCTATAATGCCCGAAGCCGCAGGCTGACGGCATTACACCCTGGAGGTAACGATAGTCTTCCCGAGGGGCATTCAGTTTTCCACTATGAGCTGAGTCTGCAGTACATATTTAATATATGAGTCAGTCAAAATAATGAGAGGTAAGGTTGGACAGTAAATATGACTTTATATACTGTAAAGCCATAAATATGTACAAGCCTTTTATTGCATATGAAAAAAAAAAGATTTGGAATGAATATTTCAGAGCAGTAGATGTAATTCAGTAATATTCTACTACCAGTGCAACAGGTCGCCAACATTTCTGGAGCAAAATAGGTTTCATGGGTGTGATTCGCCAAATATTTTGATCGCAAACATTTATGGCTTTACAGTATTTTGTTTAAATATAGCTGATACAGCATAAGTAAAAACTAAACAACATAAATAAATAACAGAAAATGTTTTTGAAGTTCATACCACAATTTTTTTTCTTTCTTTTGTAGTATGTTTTGTAAATCATTTTCTGCTAAGTTAGAGAATCGGAGTTCAGCAGTTTTTTCATTCAGCCATTTTATCTTGTTGTTGGAGCGGGTCAGTAGGTTGAAGAGGTACTCAGGACCTGTGTGATGATGGGCATTGTAGGGGAGGGGGAGGGGGGGTGATGTGTTCACGTTTTTTACATCTGGTAAGGATCCTGGCGGCATTCTGAATTAGCTGCAGTCAGTTGATGGCGCGTGCCAGAAGACCGCCATAGAGAGAGTTGCAGTAGTTGAGTCGAGAGGAGACAAATGCATGAGTATCTCAGCATCCAGGAGGGAAATGTAGGGACGGACTTTGGAGATGTTTCAAACGTGGTAGAAGGAATATTTGTCCACGGAGGAGATGTGGGCATCAAAGGAGAGGTTGCTGTCCAGAATTACACCAAGGCTTCGTACTGTGGGGGAAGGCAGCAGCAGGCAGTTTCCGAGGATCAGGGCAACTATATTGAGATTCTTAAGTTGAGTTTTAGATCCTACTAGAAGGAGTTCAGATTTGCTAGTGTTGAGCTGCAGAAAATTGGCAGACATCCAGGCCTTAATGTCTTGAATGCAAGCCGAGAGCCGGACCATGGCAGAGGGGAAGCATGTACAGTAGATGTTGAAGATAAGAGGCCCAAGAATAGACCCTTGAGGGACACCACAAGTGACTGGGTTTGCGCCACCTCTGCATCCAGCATAGAAAACAAACTGCATACTTCCGGATAGGGAAGAGGACATCCAGGAGAGACAGTTCAGAGATCCCAGCATACTTCTGAAGGCAGTCAAGAAGAATGCTATGATCTATGGTGTCAAAAGCAGCTGTTAGGTCAAGGAGGACAAGCACAGAGGGAGCACCAGCATCAGCATTAAGCAGGAGATCATTTGCAATCTGGTGCAGAGCAGTTTCAGTACTGTGAGATTCAAGCAGATTGTTACCCGTGAGATGTTTCATCAGCTGACTGGCTACAGCCCTTTCGAGAGTTCTGGAGAGAAAAGGGAGATTGGAGATGGGAAGGAAATTAGATAAGTCAGCCGGGTCGAGGGAGGTTTTTTTGAGTACCGATGTAACTCAGGCAAGCTTGAGGGCAGCAGGAACCAAGCCTCAATCCAGGGACAGGTTGAGAGTGTGCATAATGGAAGGAGCAAGATCAGAAGCAGAGAGACAGACAAGATTAGTCAGCCAGGGGTCCAAGAGGCACGTGGCTGTAGTTGATTTCAACAGTAGGCCAGAGACATCAGTAATGGAGAGAGGAGAGAAGGAGGAGAGAGCAGGAGGGGCTACCAGGGGCGAGTCAAGGTGGTCAAGTAGTAAACTGGGTTTGTAGTAGGAGAGCGTAGAATAGATGTTGTCAATTTGTTCCAAAAGAAACAGGAGAAATCATGACAGGTAAGAGAGGAGGATGAATGGGAGACAGATCTATCGGTGGCTGGATATAGGATTTGGTCAATTGTTAAGCACATAAGAACATAAGAAAGTTTACAAACGAGAGGAGGCCATTCGGCCCATCTTGCTCGTTTGGTTGTTAGTAGCTTATTGATCCCAGAATCTCATCAAGCAGCTTCTTAAAGGATCCCAGGGTGTCAGCTTCAACAACATTATTGGGGAGTTAGTTCCAGATTCCCACAATTCTCTGTGTAAAAAAGGTTGTCTCCTGTTCATTCTAGGAGCCTGTCCATGTTCTCAGTGATGTGCATGACAAAGGCTCCCGGAAGGCAGCACACTGTTTTAGTAAGCAGGTCCAGACTGCACTGAACTTGCTGTGTTTCTCAATATGGAATCCCCAAAAATCATGACCTCACTTTTTTTTTTGCTGCCTGGCCAGCACTGTTTATGGGTTCCTGGATTTTGTTCCTTTCGTTCTCTTGATGTTGGTTATGATCTTCTAAATTTTGAAAATTAGTTTCATGTATTGATTTGTGGCAGTTGTGCTTGACGTTGTTTCATTTTTTTCCTGTCTCTGCCTACCTGAACCCAGCTGTTTCGACCCTCTTCTATCTCCCTGGTGGCTTTCTGTCTGTTAGGTGTGCAGACTTTCAGGAATTGTGGGTGTGCCAGCTCCTCACACTCATGTTGCTCTGTCATTTCCTGCAGCTCCATTTCTAGCATACTTACTCGTTTAAGCAGTCCTGTATCATGCAGTACTTTACACACACTTGGTTGAGCTCTGCTGGGTTTTCTCGGATTTCTCACATCATGCAGGTGTCACAGATTACTGGCCTGAAGACCATGAAGAGAGCATTAGGTTTACCGTGTCCCATAGTTATGATTTCAGAGAAGTACTTCACCCTGGCAGCAGCAAGTGCACGCCTGTAACCACCAAGGTGGTCAGTCCAGATCTCTCTGTGAACCGTTAGTTCAGGCAACCTCCACTTGCACTCAAGCTTGCGGCAGGCAGACTTAAGCAATGGAAGTTCGAATGTGTACCATGAGCAGTTGCCATCTTTCTTGACCATTCTGGTTGTAAGTGGGGCGATGATCTGTGTAAGGGTGGCATTGCATAGGGTCACCACATTGTCAACCAAAGACATGAGAGTACCAGTTAGAGGGGATGAAGAGACACATTCTGAGCGTTTCAGAGGATTCAGCAGATTCTTAGGATGGAAGGAAATAACAGTATCAGTAGTGGAGGAAGGAGCAGGAAGATTAATATTAGCAGTGATTAAGAAATCGTCAGAGAGAGAGAGAGATATCTGAGACAGAGAGATTGGAGAGGTCAAGACCCCTGGTGATGAGCAGGTTCAGGGTGTGTCCTCGGGTGTGAGTCGGGACGTTGACAGATTGAGAGAGCCCAAGACAGTCCAGGAGCATGTTGAAGTCAGTCACTAGGGGGGAAGAAGGCAAGTCAACATGAATGTTGAAGTCACCAAGGAGTAGGATTTTGTCAGTAGAAGTGCAGATGAAGAAGAGGAATTCTGAAAACTCAGAAATAAAACCTGAGTTATTCTTTTGTGGGCGGTAGATAACAGCAAGGGTGAGGGACATGGGAGAGGGGAGCTTGATGGCGAGATGCTCAAAGAAAAAATGGCTGACAAAGAAAGAACTGAGGAAGGGAGCACAGAACTTGCAATAACAGCAGTGTCCCCGTCTCAGCCAGTGAGGCAAGGCTTGTCAAAGAGGGACTAGCCATTTTGGGTGGATAGATGTAGCGAGTGCATGTCATTTACAGAGTGCCAGGTTTCAGCTAGACAGAGAAGATTTAGATTGGCATCAGTTATAAGTTCCCAGAGAAGCAGAGATTTGTTAGTCAGAGAACGACAATTGAAAAAGAAGATTTTTAAATTTGTAGCAGGCAAGGGGGAGAAGGAGTAACAGTATCTGGAGCAGGTACTTACCAGTGTTTATTCTAGGAGAGGAGAAAGAGTGAGCACGTTGTGTCCAGGGGATCTAGACATTAGGTGTCAGAGTAGGACTGAGGCCTCTAGTAGCCATTAGGAGAGATTTGGAAAAGGTCCTCGCTCTATTTGTCCTTGCTCTGTGCCACAGCTCAGACTCCCCTTGGACTCGTGGCCCTTAGACTGGTTGGCGCTTAGAACGGCTGGCGTTCTAAGACACTGTTTGCCAATTTATACTGTCCTGCAGGTCTAGAGCTGGTCCAGTTTACACGCTATCAAAATTCACTTCAATCTATTACAGCTCTAAACACTTTAGAAAATTAATTACTTCAACCAGCTGATGTAGTTACATCAGCAAACTAGCATTTCAGTTTACTTACCAATCGCTATTTAGTTTTGTACCGTCTAACTGCAAACAGAATCAGAATCCACATACCAGGCAGGTCGAGTCACTTGAATCAATTGACAGATGGAGACTATTGCCCGGTGGTGTAAGGATGTTAGGGCAATAATTCAATCTATTTGTTCTCCTATGATGGGGTTTTAACCAATCACAGGCCAGAATTTACAACCACCTAACTAACAAAAAAAAAACCTTTTTGTTTGTGTTAGCTAGGGATTGAAAAAAGTGTAATTAGTACTCCATGTGAGAGTTAGGTTTTTGTTTTAATTTTTCTTTTATTTCTGTTAAATTAATAAAAATGGTACAAAAGTGCTAAAAAAACCTGCAATTTCTGTGTCCAGGTCTGGGTAAAAGGGGCAATCAAACCTTAAAAATAGTGAAATCTTTCACATATGGTGGCAGCGGAAAAAAGCCCTATGGACCTAACAGAAATAAAAATGGACATAAAAGAAATTATCAAAGCGATCAATCAGGCCACGGCAGCACAAAAAGAGGCCAACCGGGTATGGAGACAAGAGAGAGGGTTCCTGCTGCTGGAAAGAGTGGTGTGGCCTGCACCACAACAAGTTGCGTCCTCCAGAGCAAGATTTGCAGCCGCAGGAGCAAGAGTCGCCAGAGGTGGAGCAAAAAACTGCAGCAGCAGAGCAAGTATCATCTGCGGTGGAGCAGCATGTGCTGCCATCGGCTACAGAGAAGGGGGAGGAGGTGAGGAGCCCACTTCCACTACAGCCCCGAACATCACCCCTGCAATCCAGTCCGATGCCGCTGGGTATGTTTCCTTGCCCCATATTTCTGGACACCCTGCCGGAATGCCCTGGACCTCCCTGTGCTGGACCTCGTGCCTAGGTCTGTGCATCACCTGGTTTCCTACTCCGCTCCCCCTGGAAATCCAGTCATCACGGCTCTGTCGGCTCACGTCACGTACGTCCCCCTGCATCCTACTATGTTCCCCTTGGAGGATCAGACATCGCTCTCACCTCTGCCTGCTGCTGCACCCACCAGGTTACCGGCCTGCCAGTCGCCCCAGTCACCCCGTTTGGGTCCCCTGTTGCAGGTTCGGGGTCCCTTCCCAAAGTCACTGGAGAATGGATCGACCGACCCTCAAGTCCGCCCACAAAGTGTGAAGAGGGACAATGTGGAACTTGAGGGAGGGAGGATGGGTTTTAAAGGAGGTGGGGGGGGGGGGTGAAGTGGCCTTGGAATGGCCGTGTGCTGTGCACAAGGGGCAGGATATGTGGCAGGGCGGATCCCTGCCTGAAGATAATGTATTGGTGGTTGGCAGGGAAAGGGTTCTGTCCCTGCCAAATAAGTGTGTGTGGCTGTGTTTGCACAGCCACAGGTGTAATTAGTTTATTTATTAATTTAATTATTGTCACCTGCCTGGAATTAACAGGCATATATTTAAACAGGACAAAAAGTATGCTCTTGGCTGTCTCCAGTCCGTGTGAAGAGAGAGGCTGTCATTTGTTAAGAGACCTGTGTGTTAATTGGTAAACGGCTTAGCCGTCCGATGTGTTAGTTAGGGATTGAAAAAAAAAGTGTAGTTAGTATGTGAGGTTTTTGTTTTGTTTTGTTTTTAGTTATTTTATTTCTGTAAATAATAAAATTGCAAGTAAGTTCTTAAAAACTTCAAATTCTTGTGTCTGGGTCTGCTTAAAAGGGGCTATGAACCTTCAAACAAGTGAAATCTTTCACTCCCTCTCGCTTGCTTGGTGCCACCATACAAAAAAAAAAGGAAATGTGAAAGAGCCCCAGCACACATAGATAAGAATCACACAAAACACAGACCTATTTTTAAAGATACAGTTCAGGTTATTTTTATAGTTTACTAAAAGGACATACTTCAAGCATGCCAGGGCATCTATAAAATGTGGAAGCATTCTGTAAAATGTATAGAGCATTTGTAAATGTTTATTCCACACATTATACATGCCCTATTAATAGTTTGCACAATATATAAAGCATCATGTACAGCTTGTCCTATTTATCCTCAGACCAACTATCTACATTGGAGGACTGCAACTCCCTGTACTGATTTGCGAGTGTCTGTTGTCATTTCACTGTAGGAAGCACCATGTAAGGGGCGAGTAGGGAGGACACATTTAATCCCTGGTCAGTCTAAGAAGCTGTCATCCAACAGTATGTAACTGCTCCGATGTCTGGGAAGTCCAATTGATTTCATACAGGGATTATACTTGTTGGGTTGTTGCAGTATTTCTCCCGGTATCTCAGAAGATCAGCAAAGCTGATTGTGGCGAGAAGCCTCCCAAGCACCCAGATGGGCTGGTGGAAAGTTAATGGTGCAGTTGGGGGCACTTCCACTTTCCATCCAGCACAAGGCAATGTCTTATGATTGAGTGTTTTAAAGTTGTGGATGCAGATGTAGAGTTCAAAGCTAATTTCTGCAATAAGGGGAAGGAGTTTGATTTTATGACACTGATATGAATTGTAGGGTTCTCTAGCAGGTCAGGGTTCAGACACACTTGAGAGTAAGCACTGCTGCTGTTGCCTGCACCTATGCTGAACACGTTCTGCAGAGGGGGGGACCATTGTTCATCCGACAGCTGAACCAATTTCTCTTGGAACAGCTGAGTGGAGCAATACTCTTATGTGCGCCGATGTATCAATAGCAAAGAACACTCACCATAAGACTGTCAATAGGACAGAACTGGAGGGATGTATGATACTTGATTGCCACCATGATTCCTTCCTATTATACAAATTCCCATTTTATTTGTATACTGAACTTCTAGTAACATATATAATAAGTAAAGCATTTATTTAATTTCTACAACCATTTCCCCAAAGTGTCTTTCTCTGTCTTGTCAGAATCCTTTACGTTTTGTGTCAATGGCTTTGTTTGCGTTTGTGTCCACAGTTGTAGCCGATGCACTGTTGCTGTCGTCTTCATCAGCACTTTTAGACTTAAAGAAGTAATTCATAATAGAAGAAGTTACTAATGCTCTTTTCATTGCATCAAGAGGACTACTGACTGAATCAGACAGTTCAGCAGGAGATGGGAGTCATCTTTGTGTTCATCCCTATAGGGTGGAAATACAGACGTGTACTGCAGGGTTTCAAAGGGAAACAACAATGGAGTAAAAACTGAGCTTTCAGGTTTCACTTCCAGCTCTTCATATGAAGGCCAGGACATTGTACTTTAGGTATGAATAATCTCCATATGTGATTCCAACCCCCACCATTACAAAAAAAAGGAAATTAACAAAAAGAAATATAGAAAAAGGAAAACAGAATTTAAAAAGGGGGGAGGGTCGATGAAAAGGAGAATCTGTCCCTGCTTCTTTTTTTATCTTTTGCTGAAGCCATCTGACTGTTTTTTGGGAGCAGGACAGGGGGAAAGTGCTGTAATGAATTTAGGGGCAGCGATGCTTGCTGAGGCGAGCCCCAATCTCTGCTCACAGCCATTAATCTTCCACACTCTGTCAAAGCAAAATGCGCCAACAATCGAGAGAGGGGGAGCTCAAATTGACTGCCAATTACGCGCCTGTGAATAAAGGAGATGGAGGGAGACAATAAGGTTCAGTGGTAACGTTTATTTGAACCCTGCAAGCACGGAGGATTAAGGTGGGGGTGGGGTCTGTGTGCGCAAGTATAAAAGCTGCCTTTGCTTAATTTAACTCTTTATGTGGATAGCAGAAGTTTAGAGTGTGGGGCCTCTAATAAATAAATAATGCAGACCAGTTCATGACCCACTTAATATGTCCCTGTGTTACAACACCAATCATTCTAGAGATAGAAACATTCCAAAAATGCACTATTGCGTAACTAAAGTGTCAAAATGAATGCTCTATTATCAACCTAACAACACATACAGTGTGTTGGGTGTTCTGTGTCATTATAGAACAGGCAAATACCATGGGTGCTGTATATTCTGATTGAATCCTATGATGTGGGTAATAAAAACCCAGTCAATTGTATGTTCTCTATCTGCACTTTTCAGAAGCGTTCCTCTTTCCTTTACTACCTGCATGGCTACCCTTATTCAGTCATTATGCAACTGCCCTCACAAAACACATTCTTGCCAAAGAAACAAGTCTGATTGAGTGCACCCTGAGACTACTAGCACTAGAATCAATGTCCTCTGTGTCTACTGAGCTCACCCTTTATAAGCAGGTCTCCTTTATAAAACAGGATGCTCAAAGCAGAGCGTATGATAACGATCTGACAGACTTTCTCAGATCATCAGTGTACCTACAGGGAGGTTAAGATACCCAAGTGCCTGATTCACAGTGAGACTCACTTGGCATGAGAATGAGTGGTACCTGGTGCTGTAGCGGAATGTCATTCAGGATATGTTTGAGGTAGTTGGTCTGTAGTCTTGAACCCTGGCTTCAAACAATAGTCACTGCCACGATTCCTCCATGACAGTTTCCCTATCGAGTCACATGAACATGTGGCGATGTGGAAATGAAGCAGCCTGCTTGTAACCTCAGGGACCAGGTTCTAATCGGGACTCTTTTCCAATGACATGCACGTACTTACCCTTTGATCCTATTCTTATGAGCTGTTGTTTCAATTTAGATTATTGTTTATAGTGATTGGACACATGTTTACTTTACACAAGTTAATTGTATTATACATTTCCGTTAACGTAACTTCATTTAACTTATAATTGATTCCCATGTAAAGATATAGTACCTCAGAGTCTATATAAATATTTAAAAGGGATAGATATTTTTTGACGATGCTGTATACACAGAAATAAGGAAATGTGTCAGGTTTTTCAGTCTCTTCCATAGTTTTTTATGATACAGACCTGGAGAAAACATGAATTTTATTATATAAAAAATACAGTATATAAATGTAATCAATTTGTTAAACCCTTCTTACAGTAACATAATCCTATGTTTGGTTTAGTTGACAGTCTTGCTGACAGTAAATGATCGATGATAATGTTCACTATGTTATACCTATTTGTGTAATACCCTATATAGAGTGTATACTGCCAAACGGTTATTCAAACTTAATTCAGCTAATGCATGAATCAACTTCACGTGTACTTCAAGAAACCTTCAGATCAGAGACAGAAGCGTAACACAGTTTGACTCGTATGTAAATTAGATACGCAAAGTTTACAATTCCTTAAAAAGTCTTCTCAGCTGTAATAATAAACAGCAAAAGGGTTTGTTATGTGAGTCTTTTGTGAAGCTTGTTAATACAAAAATACGATACGCATCTTGAATGCATTAAAACAAAGGCAAGCTTTCTTTCTTTTTCTAAAGGAATATATCAGAGTTTGGAATTGTAATATATATATATATATATATATATATATATATATATATATATATATATATATATATATAAATATAATATAGTGACAGAATATGGAGGAAGAGAAAGGAAAATTGTAGTCCAAGGAGGGAGCTGCAGGACTACAAACCCCAGAATGCCACAGGAGGGAGCCAGGATGGGGTTCACCTGGCTCCAGCCTGTAATTCTTATCACCTGCCTTCAATTAGCAGACAAGTATTTAGTGTGGTGTGTTTTTTTATATGTATTTTGAAACTGGTAAACAGCTTAGCTGTCCAGTTCGTTAGTTTAGGGTTTTGAAGAAAAGTTTAGTTCTCTTATATAGCACTCTTGTATGAGATTGGTGTTTGTTTAAAACATATTCAAATCTTGTGTCTGGGACTATTTTAAAGGGGCTACGAACTTAAAAATTGAATTAATCTTTCACTATACTATATACAGTAGAACCCCAGAGTTACAAACACCAAACTTACAAACTGACCGGTCTACCGAACCCCCACTTTCAACCGGAAGTACGCAATCACTCAATCAAGCATGCAACAGGTATGATAGGTGTGATAGATAGGTGCTCCTACATAAGCGGTGTGCTGATCCTGGAGAAGGCAACATTACTGTACCAGCAAATGTATTCAGAAAGGTGAGACAAATTTCAAAGCAAGTATGGGCAGTTTTACTGGGAACATTTTAGTTTTAAACAAAGCACAGTTTATTTTTTCAAGCCAAAGGAGGCTGAATGACTGCGTAAGCTGCACGAATGCATTGTGTTTAAAAACAAGCACAGTGTTAACCCAGGTTTTCCTGGATATTTAAATCTGGGTTTTTGCTACAGTTATGATTTCTACTGTAAATCATATGAGTGGAATAACATCATGAGACAGACAAACCACCTGAGCCATGTATACTCAGACCAGAGTGCTATTAACCAGAACTAGACTATTACTCATCCCAACCCAAAATGAAATGGAACTGACGCACACAAACACAGAATTGACCTTGGCTGACCTTGGGGGGCTGCTGCCTGCTGTGACCGGCTTTATTCTTGACCTACTGCAGATCCACATTGCAAAGACTTGGCAACTCAGCCCATTGAATTAAATGGAAAGGTGAGGGTTGGACGTGAACCGCAAACTATGCGATTCAAAGATGAACGTCTTATCAGTCAACAAAAGAGCAGGCACTCGATTAAATTAACTGTCTGCGGTATTTTGAATTTATTCTATCAGCTGTGGTCACCATGTTTTAATTATATTTGGAGCTATATTATTTATAGCTTTGTTTTTAACACTGGGGTGTCAGGGTAATAAAAAAGCGATGACGTTTTGAAAACAGTCACATTATTTTCATTCCCTGCATTGGACATTTGGCTTCACACCAACATAAAGAGAATTACAGTCCTAGAGAGCACGGCAGCCCTTCTGCTATTAGGGAAAGCGTCAGGCTGCTACCCTTAAATGTTGCTACTAACAGGGAGACATAAATCTTCTGCTAATCCTTTTTAGGTGTGAAAAGGCTGTTGTTGACCAGTCAGGCCAGGCAGTGCTTGTGTGCATATGTAGAGGAGAGCTGGCGCTTACAATATCCCTTCCTCTGCCCTGCTGTGATCTGACAGCTGACCAGATGGCTGCAGTATTATCCCAACAATGGCAAACTAATTAGATGAACACAGGAGGGAGGGAGAAGCAGTCTGCTGTGGGTTGGTGTGAAGGGAGGAGGGGTGGGGGGCAGACACAGAGGGAATATCCCCACCCTCCCAACACTAATAAAAGGAACTATGACTTTATTACCCCTCATTACCACAAATTAGACCACTTGAGCTTTTGAATGGAAGTGACAAGTTAAATTAAGTGTGTGAAAACAAATCAGCCCCCCCCCCCAAACCCATATTGTGTTAACATTGAGCCTGTCTTACAACAGCTTTTTTTTTTCTTCAATTCATTGGGGACCAGAGTGATTAATTTACTATGTAACTCATTGAGAAAATGCACACTATACTCCAACTTGTGCAGAATGTTAAAAGCATTCCCAGATATTTGCCATGTATTCATAAGCTTGGGGTTAATTGATTTGTGTGTCTATTTTTTATTTTTATTTTGATAGCTATAATATCCCTAATGGGGAGCAAAATCCTGTAAGATTCCTATCGTATACTATAATAGTGTACAGGATAGTGTTATTTTGGTGTTAGAATCATACACTAAAGTAATTCAGAAAGGGTTTGAATATGATTGCTGTTGAATCACCATATTCATTGTGTTAGGAGTCATAACAAAAAAATAAATCCAATAGAAGCATGGTTAATTTATTGTAAGTGCTTGGTTTTACGCCTTCTTAGAAATGTCTTATAAAATATTGCAGTATTTTACTTTGAATCATTCATGAGCCTGTTTTAAACTGTTTAATATCAAACTTTATTTAATTTCTAAAAAAAAAGTCACCTTAAATATTAAACTGATGCTGTTGTTAAACTGATCAATAAATTGGCAAAACTAAAAATGTTTCAAAAAATTCTATATCCCTTTAGTAAAAAGCACTCCCCTCCCATTTTACTATAAATAAATAAATAGTACCCCTGTACAGCTCATGATTTTTAATGCCACACTGAAACATCTGCCTAATGTTTCTGTCAACATAACGCTTTCCTCTCTGCACACACCCTCCAACTTAAAACAACCATTATCATCTCAAGGCCCACCCTTTCAATACAACATTTGCCCCGTTAACAGTGAACACCTCAAATACAATAGCCTTAATAAATCAGGGACTCAGAGACAGGACAAGGTATTTGGACTAACAGTAAGTTAACCCTGTGCCTTCTTGAGTTATATGTAAAAGTGTTCTTCTGAAAGTTTCAGGGAAATACCCTCTTGCAGATTGGATTTGAGCTGTCGATAATTGAGACCCAAAGATATCCATGTTTAAGTTTTAGACTGGGTTGCAGGAGGATAGCATTAGCATGATGACTAATCAATGATCAAACAGATACATAAAAAATCAGTCATTAACTCCTTAAGATAATAATGATAGCCTGCAATCACATCTTAGCTAATAAAAGTTAGTCCTGGTCAATATTTGTGTAGGAGAGCTCCAAAGAATATGAGACTTGCTGTTGCTCTGACCGTTGGACATCTCTGGATCCCACAGAAAAGTCCCATCTTGATAAGCATGAAATATAATATATATATATATATATATATATATATATATATATATATATATATATATATATATATATATATATATATATATTTCAGTTAATATGTCTCGGAATTGACTTGACAGTTGTTGAGGTCTGTGAGTGTACAGCCGTGACCAAAAGCATTGCATCACCTAGAATTTTAGGATTAAGACATATAAAAAACAACAAAAAACACTACATGAACATAATTTAGATATTTTATTTAACATCATGTTATCAAAGAAACTACAAAATGATATCGCAAAAGTCTACAGGAAACCATACTAGTAGTACAGTATTTTAAGTTATATTTCAAAATGTCAGTTTTAACAGTTTTTCATAATATAGAAAACTACAAAGTGGTATGTAATGTAATATATTAATATAACATTATTCAGCAGGGGTCAGTTCATTGAAACTTTCTAACGTCTTGGGCTCCATGTTTCTATTTCTTGAGTGTTTAATGTCTTTCTTATTCCAACTTTTGATAACATCATATCAAATATGTGGTTAAAAAAACACCTTGGCATAAAGCAATCACACACACACACACACACACACACACACACACACACACACACACACACACACACACACACACACACACACACACACACACACACACACACACACACACACACACACACACACACACACACACACACACACACACACACACACACACACACACACACACACACACACACACACACACACACACACACACACACACACACACACACACACACACACACACACACACACACACACACACACACACACACACACACACACACACACACACACACACACACACACACACACACACACACACACACACACACACACACACACACACACACACACACACACACACACACACACACACACACACACACACACACACACACACACACACACACACACACACACACACACACACACACACACACACACACACACACACACACACACACACACACACACACACACACACACACACACACACACACACACACACACACACACACACACACACACACACACACACACACACACTGACACACACACACACTGACACACACACACACACACACTGACACACACACACATACATATATATATATATATATATATATATATATATTAGAGGTCGGCACAGGTGGAAAATCTAGAACCCCCGTGAAAAATACCCAGTTACTCTATCTTTTTCGGGTAACAATTACAAAATAAATAAATTACATATATTAATGTTTTAAGTGCATGATACATATTTAAATACTATTATTATTTATTTTATTATTATTTATTTCTTAGCAGACACCCTTATCCAGGGTTACAAGGGTTACAATTGTTACAAGATATCACATTGTTTTTTTACATACAATTACCCATTTATACAGTTTGGTTTTTACTAGAGCAATCTAGGTAAAGTACTTTGCTCAAGGGTACAACAGCAGTGTCCCCCACCTGGGATTGAACCCACAACCCTCCGGTCAAGAGTCCACTACTCCACACTGCTGCTTGTTACTGAATTAGTTATTCATGTA
Organism: Acipenser oxyrinchus oxyrinchus; assembly: GCA_030684275.1. Lineage (NCBI taxonomy): Eukaryota > Metazoa > Chordata > Actinopteri > Acipenseriformes > Acipenseridae > Acipenser > Acipenser oxyrinchus. The sequence continues at coordinate 4,162,903 of CM060247.1, read as the reverse complement.
GCAGGGTTCTGATCTAAATGTTTTAATAAGAACACATCGTGTGGTTAGGCTTCTGAATGTAATAAGGACACATGGCTGTTTTTTCATGTGGTTGGGTTTTGTAAAGGGGGCGGCTTGTGAGTTTGATATCGCTGGAACAGAGGAAGCAGTGCTTGTCTCTTCAGCCAGTCTTGCTGCTTTATGTTATGTTCTGTTTATGTTTCAGGAGTCACTTGTATTCTCTCATGATTGGCACTGTGGAAGCAGCAGGATGAATGAAGGGTTGCAGAGACACCACAGCTCATTCAAAAATACTGTATAGTACACATACATTTAGTCCCTTCAGATCTATACACTTGTGTAACCTTTTTCAGTACTGGAAACATCAAAATAATAATAATAATAATAATAATAATAATAATAATAATAATAATAATAATAATAATAATAATAATAATAATAATAATAATGAATAATTATTAATTATTAATTAATTAATAATTGGCCATATTCCACCGTTGTTGTTGTTAACATGGCTGTTATGTTCAGTTTTAACACAATAGCTACTGTAAATTGAGGCAGCTGGGTTTTTGACGGCAGTCGTAAAAGAGTTAGTGGGACATGTGTGTCTGTTTGGTTGTAACAATAACGTGCCATTCCTGATCACTAAATTGTGTCTTGTGAAAAGCATTGGGTGGAATTTCTTTACCAAGCAGGAGAAAATGGAATTTGCAAACTCTGCCAAGGAAATATGTCATTCAAAGGAGGAAGCACACTTACTTAATGTGCTCCACATTCTTTTATTTATTTGCTTATTTATTTTTAAATAAAGGCTACTTATTTTATCTTTTTGGTAAGAAACTATAACTGTGCAATAACTGAAAATAAAGCATTCTGTTATGGAAGCCACACAGTTATTATTAATGGATCACAGAGCAAACCCAGCAGGATGTTGTTATGTTGTTTTCTTTCCAATTTAGTTCCTGAGAAGAATAGTCACAGCAGTTATTATTATTGAGGTGTATTTGCTGCTCACTGTGTGTTATTGATTTCTGTAAAACATTGATATCCTGTCAGTTAATAAAAGGCTTCATGCAAACCTTGTTTTAACATTGTCTTTATTACACCGGTCAGAGAACCACGCTTATTGACATATTTTCTACATGTTCTTTAAATTCTCAAATTAATAAATGGATACCCAGGTAGTAAAAGAGACCCGGTAGCGTTGGTAATTTAAAACCCGACGGATACCCGGGTTTTCAGGTACCTGTGCCGACCTCTAATATATACAGTATGTGTGTGTTTGAAAAGAGGTATAATTGTGTACAAAGAATACAAAAATGAAAAGGTTTTTATTAGATGAACACAAGAGGTTTAAATTATTAAAATCAATCATTTATTTCAGGACGTTTCCCACAAAGCCTTGTAGAAAGAAAAGCAAACCGTGCAATAAACAAGTTTAAACTAAACAATTGTTACAGAAAACAAAGAAAGACAAAAGCAAAAACAACATATAAAGTAGAACTCATAAATAAGGATTGTATTGAACTGATCATTTTCTGCCACTTGAAAGTGCATATCTTTTTAAATTGAACAGAATCACAGCTAGCAATTTCCCCACATGAAAAAAGGATGTTGCAGGTAGAACTGTAATTGAAGCTCAGAAACTCGACTGAAATTTAAAAGCGGAGAACAATCTTTTCATTTTCATTGCCTCTGCCCCGAAACGCAGTACAAACACAACATTGCTCATTAAAACCTTTTCTATGAGGCCTTCACACTCCTTATATATATATATATATATGGTAAAAGTCAAAATATTGGCAAATCTCCCCAAGAGTCTACCATGCTGCAATGCTGTGTTTTAACCAAAGTGTGACTTTCTGTTGAGAAAACCAAGGTCCTAAATGCTTTAATTTGCATTTAAAACAGAATGTTATTTTTCATCATACTATGTATTTAGAGTACAATATCCTTTAACACCATTGTGAATTGTTTTATATACAAATTTACCAGAATGAGTGGTTGTTCTACATACGTGTATCACAATATTGTTTAGTACCATGTTGAACTAGTTCAAATTGCTCAATTGTTTATTACTGTAAGCTCATTAATGATTATTTTGTTAATTGACAATTTATATGCAGGAATAAATACATTCTTCGATGATATACCTGCATTTACCAATACGCTTCGGTAAATCATAGGATTAACCGGTAAAGCAATCCATTTTGCTTTACCGGTTAATCGTATGATCGTATGATTTTATATATATATATATATAAACAATCCTAACCCCAGGGAGGAAGAAATATCCTTTTTATCTGCTGTTAGAGATTCTATATTTGTCAAATTCTACATGCTGACAAGATGCTGGTATAATCTAAAACACAGATCTCCAGAGCAGTGCATTATTACCAGTGTTTTTTGTTTTTTTTCAGTGAGCAGCCAGTCTTCTTCTTGTTCTGTGGTATAAATAGGATGCCCAACCTGGGAGCAGTGGCTTTATTAGAAATGACCCTTGCTGTGACAGCCCACCTACAAGCACTGGCCTGGTGCACACCCAGTGGGGCTTCTCATATCCCACTCCCTGACCTCTAAACTGTTTTATATACCTTTAATAAACTGTCATATCAATAATGTTTAAAACACTACCCAGCGATACAGAGCACTTCTATTTCTTAGTGTGGGATTTCCTCGGAGATCTGATACGCTCTAACCTTCCTGGGCCATTCTTTCTGCCTTACTTATCATGTTTTAAATAAACGGAGAGTAAAAACACATCTTCTTCAATTATATTGTGGGGTGGGGGATCTTTGAATTGGTCTTGAAATATTTCACAAGTAGAATTTATTATTTTAATAAAATCTACATTGATATTAATATTCTGTGTGGTTCTTTACATGTTTAAACTTGATTTTAAAATTTCCAGTAGCTGTTCTTTTAACGTTCATACAGAAATATAATGGAGTCATAAATACAAGATTCTGGGTAATAATAATAATAATTTGTAAAAAAAATAATCTTATTGAAAAATGCACATTTACACACACACACACACACTTATATGGAATAGTATTTCCCTTCTCTTTTACATTTCTCATAAATGTGTCATTTTGCCTCACTTTCAGATTTATTCATATTCAGCTAGTTATATATTCATGAAGATGTCCAAAATATCTCATATTGTAGTTTCAAATTTGATTTGATTTACTTTATTGCTTTACAGAGATAACCCTCTAACTAGATCACTATAGATATTCTAAATGAGAAAAAAAACCTGAAATTAAAGCATAATTAAGCTAATTCATAACACAAGTCTTTGATATTTAAAAAACGACCTTGCTTTTTCCCTGGTGGTGAGTGTAGCTAATACGGGGTATAATTACAAAGTATAGGCTTACACTGATCAGGGATATTAGACTGATCCTGTTGTGATTACACCAATCCCATTAACAACTAATCTCTCAGGACTATTTGAAGTGGAAATATACTGCAGCATTAAATATTTAAAAGACAATCAATTCATGCCCTGTTGTGTTGTCTCGAGATAATCAAGCAATTATCTGAACCAAACTAAAACAGTTATTATGTTGTTCTTCTTACTCTTTTTCAAAATGTTACCAATGCATTAGTGAAGATAATTTCTATTTTTTTTTTTTTTTTATCAGATTTTCGCAGCACAAACGCATTGGCAGTTGCTTCACTTCCAGGACCTACTCCAATCTTGACTCTGTAAATAGCCATTCCGTATTTTCTGTTCCCTTCCCTATGGCGACATCCTTTAGAATTAACAAAAACCTTAAACCCATGAAGACAGACAGGCATCGGGGGGTATCCTTTTAGGAACATATAAAATCATGCAATTAAAAAGTGGGTCAATTTTTAAATCAGTGGAAATGAACAGCAGAAACTATAGCTCTTTACAGATGTTTTTGTTTTTACTGTTGCCCTACTGCCAACAATCTTCACCGTGGGATTTTACATGATGTCCCACAGTAAAGGGCATTAGCACAGGGTGACAGGCACAGGGCAGCTAATTTCTGAACCGTCAAATGGTATGTTTGAGTGGGAGTTGTTTAATTAGGGTGTTTTTAAATCAGGCCTAAGCAGCAGATTGAAACTCCCTCAAGAAAGCACAGAAATGTTAGTTAATATAGCCTAATACCTTTCAATATGGGTATCCAAATCTCTTGATATTTTTAGGCTAGTTCAAAAAAATAATAATAATAATAATAATAATAATAATAATAATAATAATAATAATAATAATAATAATAATAATAATGTGTACAGATAGATGAACCATTTTTTAAGTTTAGAGTTTTCTGGAAAAGGTATGTGCAACATTAAGCTTACACCTACATTCAGTTTTTTTTTTTTTTATTTATGTATTTATTTGTATTTGTTTATACATTGTTCCTGCTGCCATTGATTCATTATAATGACATTATGGGTCAATTGCAACGAACAAAAAGCTGCGGATGATCCCGTAGTTCGTACCTCAGGACTAGACTAAACTAGTTCGCTAGTTATAACCAATTGCAATGAACCAAGAATTTCCAGATAGTCCCCAGGTGCGGATTAAAAATGTTCCCAATTGCACCAAACTCCAGATGATGGCTGCTGCCCCCTAGAGGATCCTGATATACGACACTAAATTAAACCACCAAGCTCTTTAGACTAAGTAGAAGAGTTACCGTACTAACTCGAGTTAAAATGAGAAACCTCATTAAAGCCACGTTTTCTGAAAAGAAACCATTAATAAAATCGATATCAAATATATAGAACCCAAAACATGCATAACATTTTGCAGAGCTTTCTATTTTTAATAAGGCAGTAAATATAATTAACCTCGAAAGCACTGTTGGCCGTGTTGTTCACAGGATCTCGACGCTGATAGCGGTGCTGCATGAAAGCTGCACTGTCATGCCCAATTGCACCGCGTTTTACTCTACAACTGGAATACGTGGAGTTATTGTTGCCATCGATTGCACACACATCAGTATTCGGTTTCATATAAGGATCCGAGCTTCATCAACAGGCATAGTTACTTGTAAGTCAATCAATGTCCAGATGGAGTGTGACATCATCTTCGAATACGTAACGTGGTTGCAGATGGGCAGGCAGCGCACATGTTGCGCGGGTTTTCGAGAACAGCCGATTGCTACGTTTTCAAGAAAGCTTCCACTATTTGACTGTTTTGTGCTAGAATAAATATACAATTATAATACATGTAGATATGAGATGATTGTGAAAAATATTTGGAATGGTTTCATTAGAATTGTCGGTGGGTATTTCCTCTTCATGCCTCTCACTCTGCACCTGTGATGGGCAGTTATTATGTACAACTAGTATTTGCATTTAATAATAGCCAATATGCTGATGAAACTGCAGTTAATATTACCTGACGTTCCAGATTCTTGTGCATCAACCCCAATTGCTATCGCTATCAATAGCTCCTTCTATTGATGCAACAAATTGGATATCATTGATGTAATAAGGCATATCAGGGGCAACGGATGGTCAGGCGCACCTCTCAATTGCTGTTGGCTTTGCTTTGCAACAGCCTTTTCCATATTTTTTTTATGTGATCTTGTTCCTGGATGGCTTTCAGAAAACGCAGCATTAAGTCTGGTTGCAATTTCACTCTAGACATTTGAGCGTTGCAAAACCGCTGTGGCGTGTTTTCTACCATCTTCTGCCATTTTTATATAATTTTTTATGCACTCAACGAAATAACGTTTCTGTTCTGTCGAGTAATTCTGAGCACGACCGCCAGCCATGATTTCTTTGGTATGAATACAATAAACATAACACCTTTATATACTTGGAGGACTCGATTTGCATTTGGAATTAAATTGACAGCTTTGATACTTGCTCTGATTAATGGTCTTTGTCAATAAATATGTTTTGTACATACTACACAAAACTATTAGGCTAATTGAAAATGTTTTAAAAAAAAAAGATCATCCCAAAATAGGAATGCGTTTTAAGGGAGTGACAATGAATTAGTAGGCCTGTGCAATTACTTTTTTGTATCATTACGTTTATGTTTTACATATAAGACTTTTTAATTGTTTTTTTGTTATTATTTTTATTTTTTGCTGAAAACAATTAGCTAAATCACATAAATCATTTGAACTATCAGGAACTGGAATTAATCTGTTTGTGCGCATATGCACTTGGGGATTGGAGATAGTCATGTATTTTATTCTACTCTACTCTGGTCTACAGGATTACCAATATGTGGATGTACATGTGTACTGGCTGGCCTGATTTCCTTATACCACCTCAAAAAAATATGAGTTACTTCTAGTAGCACTGTTTATCCAATTATGATGGAGCTTGTAAAGTATATTCTTTAGCAAAAATTCTATGAAATACAAAATATATTACTATTAGAAACAACAAGTACTTTTTTATATAGAATACACATCTGTCCTTGAATTAGAAGCTGTCTAAACACGAGAAGGGGAGTTTTAGCATGGTTCGCCATCTGTTTCAAAACAACCAAATAGGACCTCTGCTGCCAAGATTTGGCAATACATCTCCGACACAGAGCAGGAGTGGACCACTCCGGTCCTGAAGGTGGTATTCCACACCAGGTTTAACAGGTTTCATCAAATAATGAATTTGAAATAACTGGGAGCTGTTTTAAGAGGTTCCGTTGGTTTAATTAAGCAATTAGGGAGATGCTTGGAACACATGCCTGGTGAGGAAAGGCCAGAGTTGCCCATTCCTGATGTACTGTAGATGTTACAGCCCCAATATTTATTTTGCTTACTACCTGTGTTGTTTGAAACAAGGTAGTGTGTCCAATGTCACCCTGACAGGATCAGTTCATACATGTATTGTCAATTACATTTTACAAATCAATCATCAAAATGTTCAAATATAAAGTGATAATCCAATCAACTGTTTAAACAAGTTTTAATAAGACAATAATAGCCATACCTTCTGTTATCAAAATAAGTCATTAATAGAAAAACGAGAAATGTCAGCTAATTTGCAAGTTGTCAGTACACTTAATCCATATAAACAAGCTTTTTGAATTTTTCTTTTGTGTCTTTATTGTGCAAGGGCATGCTAGGCAAAATATTACTCCGATGGACAAGACTGAGCAGTCAAGTAAAAGTTATTTATTTCCATAATATATATTAATGCCATCACATCTAATATCCATTCATGCCATTTATAACAGTAGTTTTTAAATACACACACACACATATGTGTGCGTGTGCATGTGCGTGTGCGTGTGTGTGTATTTAGCAAAAACACTTTTAAAAATTGCTGAATAGAGATTAGATTTTAAACTTTTGAAGAGAAAAACAGCTAATGCATCACTCACAATTACTATTGGTAATGACTGTAAAGTGCAGTATGTGGGTAATGCTTTTGAGTTCATATATAGTTGCTTGTTCTGATACATAATATGGTACAAGCCTGCACCCTGGTGACAGATACAGGTATTACAGGCAAAACAAACAAACAAACAAAAAAACCCAGAAAACTGTGCTATCATTTTGAAACAAAAAGCATTGAGAATAAATGTGAACATAATTGAAGCTCATTATCTTTTGTAAAACCATACACACCGTAACATCCAGTTTCCATAATGTACTGTGGTCTTGTTTCTATCTAACCTTTAATCAATACATTACTATCAAACCTGCTTGGCCACTTTAATAGGGCCTGTCTTAAACTAGAAATGGAACAATTTGGGGGTCATCTTTGATCCTGATCTCTCATTTGAGACTTATATTAGGGAAGTGTGAAGGGGTACACCCCGCCCCTGTGTGGGTTTTGGTTATTTTGTGATATTATTATATAAATGTAATGCTTAGTGTTTAAATACACTATGTTTTGGTATTGTTGTTTTGCAGCATGGATGGGGTTTAAATTTGCCATCCATGCTAAACTCATGTAGAATGTGACTGTCTCCCAGTACTGTCCATTCTCTTCCTGATCTGACATCACCCACTAGCCAGTCCGTGACAGGAAGTTGCTAAAGTATCTTTTTACCATTGGAGAAATATAGCCAAACTTAGACCAATTATTTCTGTATCTGATGCTGAGAGACTAATGTATGCCTTTGTTTCATCTAGAATTGATTATTGTAATGCACTTCCCTCTGGTATCCCAAAAGGTATGCTGTCTCGTGTACAGTTCGTTCAGAATACCGCTGCTAGAATTCTGACCAAAACCAGGAAAAGTGAACATTACCTCTGTTATAGCCTGCTTGCATTGGCTCCCTGTGCAGTACAGAATACATTTTAAGATGTTGCTGCTTAGCTATACAGCCCTAAATGGATTAGCACCTAGTTATTTGCAGGAGTTACTTATCCTGTATGATCCAAATCGCACTCTTAGATCACAGGATGCAGGGCTGCTGGTTATTCCTAGGGTCAACAAAATTAACATGGGAGGAAGGGCTTTTTCATGCAGAGCCCCTAAATTATGAAATGCCCTCAACTTCTTTTGTCGGGGAAGCTGGGACTGTTACAGTTTTTAAGTCAAGACTGAAAACATACTTTTATAAAACGGCTTTCTTATCTTAGTGGGTTTTAATGTAACTTTTCAATTTCTGCATTTTTAACATTATATATATATCTATCTAGATAGATAGATAGATAGATAGATAGATAGATAGATAGATAGATAGATAGATAGATAGATTTGTTTTTTTAAATATGCTTAAATATGTTAATTTTTTTAAATTACTGTACAGTGCCTTGTGATACTTTTGTATGAAAAGCACTGTATAAATGTAATAAATTAATTAATTTGGCATCGTCCTGAATTAAAGGTGCAAATGATGTTGATCATGTGATATGATATGAGATCACTGCAGCATCATAACACTGTCGTAAGTTCAGGTTTGTTGTGGATCGAGTCCACCCAATAATTCTGCACTTGAACCCTGACTGTGATGGTAATTTAAGACAATAATGCTCTGTAGTTGAGGAACACCCTGCCTGCCCCTGTGTGTATTTTGTATTTGTTGTATTATTATTTCAATGTATTGTTTAGTGTTAAACACAACGTTTTGTTTATTATTGTTTTACATCATGGATGGGGTTAACATTCCCCATCCAGCTAAACACGTGCATAATGTAGCCATCTCCAGATTAAATAAGTGATTACTAATCAGGAGATGGTTTCTTCCTGGTCTGTGACGTCACCACCAAGCTATGCGTGACATGCACACTTCCACCATGCCAGAAATATGTGTGAGCATAACAGAGACTTGAGACTCTATGGCCACCACAATCCCCCAATCTTAATCGAGTTGGACATGTTTGGGATGAACTTGAATTTTGCATTCTTCATCACTCTCTGCCTATCTGTACACCAATTACATGAAAAAATAATGACTGTATGGATTAACATCCCAATCTCTCAGAACCTTGTGCATTCTCTGACATGCTGTTTCAAGGGTGTGTTCAGGGCACAGTGGCTCAGAACCTTGTGCAGTCTCTGACATGCTGTTTCAAGGGTGTGTTCAGGGCACAGTGGCTCAGAACCTTGTGCAGTCTCTGACATGCTGTTTCAAGGGTGTGTTCAGGGCACAGTGGCTTGAACCTTGTGCAGTCTCTGACATGCTGTTTCAAGGGTGTGATCAGGGCACAGTGGCTCAGCCTAATATTTGGAAAAGGTTGGAATAAGCCCTAGAATTTATTATTATTATTATTATTATTATTATTATTATTATTATTATTATTATTATTATTATTATTATTATTATTATTGTCTCTTTCCTGTTTTGTAATAGCAGCTTCTTTTGATTCCTCCCCTACAAAACACTGAATCATAAAATCCCAGATAATGCAGCATTTGCCTTCACCAGGGACTGTTGCCACCCTGTACTTTTCTTCATAAGACTTAGCCTTATAATTGTTCTCTATTTTTTGTACATACATTTTCTCTCAAGGCAAACAAAATGGATACCACATTTTGGGATCATGAAAAAACTTTTCAAGCACTCCATATTATGGGCAGAAAAAAGGTTATGCTCAATTGCACATTTTTCCAATTGATTTTTAAGCAGTTAGTGCACCCTAGTGGTAGTATATTGTAATTGCAATATTGCTATTGAAATTAATAGTAATATGTGCCTTCGAGTTTTCTCTGGAACCCCTTTTTTGTTTAGTCTCTGTCATTTATATACTGACCAACATATATTTTATTGCCTAAGGGAAGACTATTGTTACTGACAGGGGGCTATAATGCCCGAAGCCACAGATAGTAAATATGACTTTATATGTTTTGTTTAAATACAGCATAATACATAAATAACATAAATAACTTACAGAAAATGTTTTTGAAGTTCATACGGCACAGCTCTCAAAGTCTCTCCGTCTGGCTTGCTGACTGCTGCATAATACAGTTTAGATCCCTGCCGTCATCTAGCATCTTTCTTTTGTAATATGTGTTGTAATTCATTTTGTTTAGTCACAGAATTGCTGTTCAGCAGTTTTTTTACATTCAGCCATTTTCTCTTGTTGTGAGGAGTCAAGGTGAAGGGTGTTCTGTTGAAAAGGGGCAGGACTGACAGTGATGTGAACCAATCACATGTCAGAGGGAGACTATTGCCTGGTGGTGTAAGGATGTTAGGGCAATAGTTCAATCTATTTTTGCTCCTATGATGAGGTTTTAACCAATAACAGGCCAGAATTTCCAAGCACTGATTCATATATATATATATATATATATATATATATATATATATATATATATATATATATATATATATATATATATATATATATACTATACTGGGTATAACAAACCCCAATAGGAACCATATGTTTCTAAATACCCAGTAGGGAACCCTTTAGCTTTCCCCATCTGAAACATGCTAGCCTCTATCTGAGTGAGGATCAGATATACAGTGGCTCTCAAAAGTATTCACCCCCCTTGGACTTTTCCACATTTTATTGTGTTACAACATGGAATCAAAATGGATTTAATTAGTTTTTGCCACTGATCTACACAAAAAAGTCTACAAAAACCTTTGACAGCAATTACAGCCATGAGTCTAGTTGGATAAGTCTCTACCAGCTTTGCACATCTGGACACTGCAATTTTTGCCCATTCTTCTTTGCAAAATTGCTCAAGCTCCTTCAAGTTGGATGGGGACCTTTGGTGAACAGCAATTTTCAACTCTTTCCACATATTCTCAATTGGATTGAGGTCCGGGCTTTGACTGGGCCACTCCAGGACATTGACCTTTTTGTTTTTAAGTCACTCCAGTGTGGCTTTGGCTGTATGTTTGGGGTCATTGTCCTGCTGGAAGATGAATCTTCTCCCAAGTCCCAGGTCTCTTGCAGGCTTCAGCAGGTTTTCCTCCAGGATTTCTCTGTACTTTGCTGCATCCATTTTGCCCTCTATCTTCACGAGCTTTCCAGGCCCTGACACAGAGAAGCATCCCCATAGCATGATGCTGCCACCACCATGCTTCACGGTAGGGATGGTGTTCTCAGGATGATGTGCGGTGTTAGGCTTGCGCCAAACATAGCGCTTAGCGTTGAGGCCAAAAAGCTCTATTTTGGTCTCATCAGACCATTGAGTCTTCCTCTATTTGGTCTCAGAGTCTCCCACATGCCTTCTGGCAAACTAGCCGAGATTTGATGTGAGTTTTTTTCAACAATGGCCTTCTTTTTGCCGCTCTCCCATAAAGGCCAGTTTTGTGAAAAACCCGGGCTATTGTTGCCGTATGCACAGTGTCTCCCAGCTCAGCCGTGGAAGACTGTAACTCCTTTAGAGTTTCCATCGGCCTCTTGGTGACCTCCCTGACTAGTGCCCTTCTCGCCCGGATACTCAGTTTTTGAGGATGGCCTGTTCTAGACAGATTCACATATTCTCCCAGAGACAGGTGTATTTAACCTGAAATCATGTGAAACACCTTAATTGCACAGAGATGGACTCCATTCAACTAATTATGTGACTTCTAAAGACAATTGGTTGCACCAGAGCTTATTTAGGAGTGTCATAGCAAAGGGGGTGAATACTTATGCAATCAATTATTTTCTGTTTTATATTTGTAATTAATTTAGAACAATTTGTAGATTTTATTTTTCACTTTGACATTATGGACATTTTTTGTGTTGATCAGTGGCAAAAACTCCAAATTAAATCCATTTTGATTCCATGTTGTAACACAATAAAATGTGGAAAAGTCCAAGGGGGGTGAATACCTGTATGGTGCACAGGTAGGCAAGACTTTAATATCAAGCGTTACCTTAATGCTATTGTAATGAAAACCAGTGTTCAAATAACACAGTAGTACAGTATTGGGTTATGGTGACAAGCAAATATGACATTATTTAACCAATTTCCATCGGTGTAGAAGGGAAAGTGCATTTTGAACTGTAATGGGCGGCGCCTATAATTGGTTTATGCAGTTTACACTACCGGTACTGATACAGTGGAAACTCAAGATGCTATGAGTGAGGTCATGAATGGGTTTTGTTTGTGATGTTTGTTTGTTGCAGTTCTACTATGAGGCTGAAGCCCCACCCAACCCAACCCACCTGGCAACGAAGATGGTGTAGGACAGAACTGTACAGTGGGACTTTTTTTCTATCTCTTCTGTTCTGTTAACATCCTGCAATCCGATTACGATACACATTTGAATTTTGCAGTAATCACTTAATAAAAAGGCCAGCTTCTCAGCATCAGCCAATAGGCAAAACACCATGGACTGTGCGATACAAAGGTGATAGAATTCAAGGAATTATCTGCGATCATATGAATACAATTGCCAACAGTAAATGGACCTTAGCCTTATAATTAATGTTGGATCAAATTCAGATTATGTTTGCCGACTGTGGCTGAGAATTATAGGAGCAGAAAACCAAGAATCATCACTTCTGTTTTACAAGCACTAAATTAAGTTTAAGCTTACACTGCATCTAAATCTTAGCAGAAATGCAAGCAAGCATTAGTAATAATATGTTAAAATGAAGGCTCTCCGCATAGGGTGTAATGGCCCATAGGGTAAAACGGCCCATTGAAAAGCATTAAAAACATCACACCAGTTTTCCTCCAATGTCATTTGAAATTGGCACCTGTTATAACATTTACTTTGGCATTGGCTTGCTTAGTTTAGGAATTCCAGCAGAGGACAGCCTTCCCCAACAAAAGGTGGGGGGGAGGGTGCAATAGTTTATTGATGTAGCTTAGGGGTTGCTAATATATTAGGAGAGCAGAGGTGGTTGTAATCAGTTGTTTGCAAGCATAGTGTAGTTTTAGTGTAATCAATGGATAGTGGAATCACAGTAATAATAGTCAGTGGAATAAATAACTAAATAAACAGATAAATAAATCACAAGTTCTTTTCTATATAAAATACCCTGTTTGTGGATTCAAACACATAGCTTTTTGCGTCACCAATTATCACAGATGTTTGCCATCGAGGGCTTGAGTTTTGTAAATAGAGTTTGTTCAAATGTATATATTTCAAAAATTTGGCAGGGATGGGGTTAAAAGCCCATGCTTATGGGAGCTGCGATTAAATTCAGAATCAGGTTCTGATTTTCAACTTTTTATTGTTTTCAGGTTTTAAAAAATGAGCTAAACTATACATAAAAAAATCATTCTTGAATGATTTTCCCAAGTAGGAGGGAAGTCAGGTGGGGTTTTAATAAATCTTATTCACAACTAAAACATCACTAACTTTACATTTTAATAAAAGTGCACTTATTAAACATGGTTTTAGAGAGTTCTAGTTGCTACACAGCATGGATGAGGGAATATGTCAAGGTTACAAACTATTTTGTTTGCACTATTTTTAAAGCAGGTTTAATCCTCTTTTAAAATTAAATTTGATGGGTAGGATGTAAAGCTTTGCAAAGTTTCATGCAGCAAATCCTAAATACAACTGCAAATATGATCATTTATTAACAGTAAATCCTTGCAACCTTTACCAAAGTCAAGCAAACATTAGACACTTTTCAATCAATCGCTGATACCAGTAGTATTAAAACCAGTTGCTTTGCTTTGCTTTGAGTTTACCTCCTCATTTTAGCCTTTTTAAATGTTTACCACAGTAGATTTGCAGTTTCCCCATCCTTTTCCCATTGCTTATACTATGCACTTAGCATAGTTTGTTTTTTGTATGCTTTACCATGTCTCTGGGTTTTAGGAAAGAAGGTACAACATAAGTGTACAAGTACTGTCGAGTTACTGTACATATTGACAGAAAAAAACGCCCAAGCATTTTGGAAAGTAGCCGAGAACAATAATTTCATACAGTATACAAAAAGTGAAAGCCCGAGCGACAAGCGACAAGCGACAAGCCCTGCCTAATAATGTGGCTTTAGCAAGTCTGCTTGCTTCCTTTACCATGTTGCAATTTCACTCTGGCCTCCAGCAACCTGCGTGCAGGCAAACAAGGCCTTTATACAATGGCTCTGGCCCAGGGAACATTGATTGGCCTGACAATGGATGTCAGCTGTACACCTTCAGCTGACAATCAGGTTCCCTGCAGCTTTGCATTGAAGAGCTGCCCCCTAGTGGCTGCTTTATTCCTACAGCCAAAGCTTAAAAACCCTGTGCCATAAAGGCTTCACAATCGGTATAATTAAGACATTTATTAACTACAATGGGCTACTTGCTAATAAGGAATAGGTGCTTACATATGTCATCTATGACAAGGGGCCCTCCTGCTCTGTGTTCAATAGGCAGAGCGCTCCAGAGCGTTACGTGGCGCTTTCTATTGAACGACCTACACGTCGAGAGCGCTAACGAACTGTAGCGAGTCAAGCTCAGTGCGGCGGCTGCAAATGGATTTTTTCTAATATGAATTTGTATGACCAACATATGTGTGGTAATATTTTATAATATTTTTTGTTGTCATTTCAGTTTTTTTAAAACCGATTATGGTATTTAAGTGACTTGAATTGTTTTAGAAAATGAAACATGGACTATTTATAACGTGACAAATATGACTCACGTCTCAAGATGTTAAACCAAAAAAACCCGTAACTTTACATTACAAAAATACAGTAGTAGTAATTACATTTAAAATATATATATACAAAAACTGCAAGACTCGCTTAAAGCAGCTGTTTTAATACACAGCGATGTCTTTGCCTGCTATTGTGAAACTGCTCGCTCCTAACAGTTCAATAACTGTTAACATATGTTACGGGCACCATGAGAGAGCTCTCTGCTATTGAATGCAACACTGCAGTGGAATATATGGTGTTGAGGACTGTTATAATCCTCATAAAGCTGCCAGTGTGGATTCTGATGAGTCTGACACTACAGATGATTCAAACGTAGATATGCGTATGGCAAATATACTGAAAAAGACTAGACTCTCATTAAAATAATATGTGCATTAACATGCTTTAAGTAATGAGCCTTATTAATATTTTTGTCAAACAAACCTTGTGAAAGGATAGCTGCTAGCACCGCCTGTGCCAGACCAGATTCAAACCAATAACAATAACAAAGAAAAAACATTGTATTTTTAAATAACACAACATACCTGAAATAGAGTTGTTAAAATCCCAATTTATTGTTCATTTTTACCTTCAAACTTGTCTTGACAACTTAAGTACATTTTTGTGGCCTTTTCCCTTGTGAAAGGTGTTGTTTTGACATGGGTACAGAAACCTTGCATTGGCATACCTTGCTACTTTACAACACCACATCCACCCAAGATAAGCACTTAAGGGATACTATCAACATAACATAGCTGTTGCTTTGCGTACAAGGGGTGCTACGTTGCGAAAAATTTCTGGCCTGGGCCCACAGACTAATGGTCCTCCAGGACCATAACTGGACAGCCCTGATCTATGACTTTGCCACTTTGTCTATGCTGTGCCAAGCTTTCACTATGCTTTATTACACTTTGCCATGCTTTCACTGTGCTTTACTACACTTTGCTATGCTTTCACTATGCTTTATTACACTTTGTTATGCTTTCACTGTGCTTTATTACACTTTGCTATGCTTTCACTGTGCTTTATTACACTTTGCTATGCTTTCACACTGCTTTATTACACTTTGCTATGCTTTCACTATGCTTTATTACACTTTGCTATGCTTTCACTGTGCTCGTTTACACTTTGATATGCTTTCACTATGCTTTATTACACTTTGCCATGCTTTCACTGTGCTTTATTATACTTTGCTATGCTTTCACTATGCTTTATTACACTTTGCTATGCTTTCACTGTGCTTGATTACACGTTCTTATGCCACCAGAGGAGTTGATCTGCTCTCCGGCTGTGTCTCTCCACCAGCTGAAAGATGTCAATTCAAATTTCAAAGCACCTCCTAGTCACCAAAAGGCAAGGCCAGTGTCAAAATGCTGTGATACGTATATGACAACTGCATAGTTGCTCTGACTGACTGAAATTAGGCTATATTGGGTAACCCATCTGCCCCCCACCCCACCCCACCTGAAAAAAAAAGTTTTACTAAAAATAGTTTAAAGACTGTTTTTAAAAGTAAAAGTTACAAATAAAGATGTATGTGCATGTGTGTTTTTGGATTCTGTTTAAGTTTTATGTGAACAATATAAAATGCCTGCAGTTGCAATCAACTGACACTGGAGGGCAACAGATGGCTTTCAAATCCTTTACAGACTCATAGAAGACTAAATTATATATTATTTTGGGGAAATGAATTATTATTGTATCTTGCGTTAGAAAATAATAATGTAAATATAATTGTGTTATATTAAAAGTCTATTTTTCTTTTTCTTGTACTTTTTATCAAAGCGATTTCAATTGCTTTAAAACAAATAAAACATGCTTATATACATTCTGTTTAGCAACAGCATTCTTGGCACTAATCCGAGACTCATTTTTATGACAATGGCGTCTTTCAGCCCAGTTTGGCAACATGGATTATGACATGCATCAATACAGTGATCAAACTTGTTTGTACTAATGCTGTCAAGATATTTTGATATTCAGTTCAATATTTATTGAAGTTGAACTCCTTCTTTCAACTCAATTATTAAACAATCTGTGACAATACCAATTACATAGCTGAGTCACCACTGCTCCCCATGTATTCTTGGTAGTCAGTAATCAT
The DNA here is from genome assembly GCA_030684275.1 of Acipenser oxyrinchus oxyrinchus. Taxonomy (NCBI): domain Eukaryota; kingdom Metazoa; phylum Chordata; class Actinopteri; order Acipenseriformes; family Acipenseridae; genus Acipenser; species Acipenser oxyrinchus. Next base: position 4,145,866 of record CM060247.1, on the reverse strand, counting down.
TTTAAATTGAGCCACTTTACAAGATTGATGCAATTGGCTTTGTACTTGACATCAAAGGTAGTACATGGAACAGCAACTGTCAAATCAAATGGGAACACTATGCATTTGATATAGAGTGCAAGAATCAAGATTATGAAAGAACCATCATGTATTGTAAACATACATGCACACATACACTGATGTTTTATTAAGTCCTTGTTGATCTATTGGTCCCTCTTTGCTAATGTTTAAATACACAGGGGTGTGGTCCCCATAGCTTTTTGCTTGTGCTTATACAGTAAATCAGATTAGAATATGCCCATATTTCAGAGGACAGCGATCATGTGACTTCAAGCACACAATGACATACTAGGAAGAAACCGTTTATTTTTTTAAACTTCTATCTACACTTGAAAGATCTGCAAATAAAAATATTAAAAACAAGAAAAGAAACCAAATATCTTCAACACAAGAAACAGGTGACCATTGATATCACTGCTAATGATAACGAGGGGTAAGACGCTGTGTTCAAGTGGCTCTCCTTTAATGAACACCTTGCCCTGAGCCTATGAGAAGTGCACTTGTTGTTTTTCTTTCAGTAATGAAGGTTTGAGCCTGACACAAAAAAATGATGTCTGGAAATGAACAATATCTGGGACACCATCTATTTGTCTGGCTGCAGGGAAAGGGGAAGTAGTATGTGCCAGTTGTCATTATAGGAGATTATGGTCGGGGTTATTCCAAGTTTAAAGCTGGGCTGTGAATGGGAGTCTGATTATTTCAGTCTAGCAATGGGTGGCCCGTAGTAATATGTAACAGTTCTACGTGGGTATAACATTTCTATATTGGTACTACTTAAGGTTTAATACATGTATTATTATTATTATTATTATTATTATTATTATTATTATTATTATTATTATTATTATTATTATTATTATTATTATTATTTATTATTAAGTTGTGCATTTTGTATTGATTATAATTTAGGGCATATGTAGTATTGTAGAGATTATAATCAGTACTCTGAACACATCACTCGTCTGAACAGGCTTCAGTCCCAATCAGAGTCTACTGTATATCTGAATTTGTCTCTGTGTGTATGTTTAAACAGGGTTATCCATAACAATGCACCCTTAAAAATACATGTTCGACCTGAGCTTCACCATAGGCCTGGCACGTGGCAATATACTCAAAACTACACCGGACACTGGTGGATGACTTTGTTTTGCATTTCTTAAAAAGCCTTTTTCCCATGTGCCAAATTCACACGCTCAACAACACTACATACATGTTCCCGTCAGCCATGTCTGTTTGTAAAGACATGTTCTGTAATTATGTTTTTGCTTGTTTGTTTGCTTGCTTGTTTGTTTGTTTTCTTCTGGTTGTTTATGAATCACCCTGTGTGCTGGTAATTCAATTGCTTTTCCTTCCTATGGGAAGAGCTTTTAATCTACTTATCTGTGAAGGGTAATCTTCGTAGTCAGTTGAGAGAGATTGCCTTGGAAGTGAAAGCATTGTTTTCACACACCCCAATAGGGAATCTAGTTTGCTAAAAAGGCTCCCCCTCCATAATCTCTTCCATGCTCTGCTGATAGACAGCATGTTCCACTGAAACCCCACATGTCAGAAGAATCCATAGCGAGAAGGAAGGGTGAGGAGGGGTCATGAACAATGACCCTTCTAGTCAGGTGGTTCACAAACTCATAGGAGTTATATTGCTTTTATATTGTTAGTGTTATTAGGCAGAAGTTTGTTAGCCAATGTCTGTAATGACTGTGACAATAGACTAATTTAATCATGATTTCTTAATGACAATAGTAACAATGTTTTCTATAGTTTTCATCAGTTCCTTGCCAGATGCATTTGTTTAATGACAAAGCAGTAACTATATAGAGTTGCTCTAAAAGTTTGGTAACTGCTAACATGATAATTTGTTTATTATTATTATTAATAATAATAATAATAATAATAATAATAATAATAATAATAATAATAATAATAATAATAGACTTAAATGAATATACTATGTAACATTTTGTACAGCATGTACTTAAATGGTTGATGTAGGTCTAATTTTGCTCAATTTAATTTATCGTGAGCGTTTTTTGGTTGTTGTTTTTTTTTAAACTCAATTCAGTCTGATTAAAACACTACCCCTAAACAAACCTGATGATTTTAGAGGAATCATCTCAAAATTGTCTATTTTGTCCTCTCTCATAATTTATAACTAGAAGATGTAAACTAATAGATAAACCAAGCTGTCATAGATTTGACATGAAAGAGTGTTTACTGAGAACTTCCTTCCGATGAAAAACCTTTCCACTCACCAATCTCGACCATATCTACAAAAATCCTTCACCCAGGTAATGAAACCTTAAAGCTTGATAGCCTAGAGAACCCTACATTCTATCTCCTTGAGTGCATGCAACTCTATGTGGAGGGAGTTTATCTGATCTGTCAGGATTTAGGAGAGCCTTATCTCCTGGCATTTCAGGTCAGCAGTGACTTAACACCCTGAACGGGATGATTTGTGTCCACTTGTCCCGAGATAAGAGGCAGAAGTATTTGTATTCGGGATCTGAAAGCCAAAACAACTACTCTCTTTTTGATACCAACATACTGAAGCTGCACTTCAATCTGAGTGCCGCAAATGGATCTTTGCTAGGCTGTTTCCATTATTCTAAATATGTCCCTGTTGCACTTAGAACTAAAATATTGAAAGATTGTCACTGCTGGAGAGTGCACCACAGACATCATGTAGTAAACCACCGCTCCACGCTGCCTTATTCTAGATAGCATCCTGTAGTGTTAAAGTTATTCAATTCCAGTGTATTCTGTTGCTTCTTACTAAGATCAGGTCATGTTTTAAGCAAAGCATGTTGTTCAGAGTTGATAAGTGGGCTTTGTTAAGTAGAAACTGAGCTGGGGCATACACATTTGATTTATGTGCCGACGACTAGCAAGATTTATACTTTGTAGGTGACTGTATGGCTTTGTACCTCTTTGCCATCAGTCTCCTCCATGGAAGGTGATCTCATTAAGGGACAATGTTGAGGAGAAGCTCTCCTAATACGATGGAGCACTTTGTATTATTAAACAAGCAAACAGACACAGAGTTATGAGTTAAAATATTTGATAAAGCTGTTTATTTCTGGAGTGAATTATTATTTTTTTTTGTATTCTTTACTGCAGCATACAGAAAATAGTGACAAAATATAAATAACAAAATTCAACAGTGTATTCTTTAATTAAAAACGTCAGTTAAAACTGGCTAAATGTCTATTCATTTTTTAAAACACAATTCATTCTCTCATTTACTCTCTCTCTCTCTCTCTCTCTCTCTCTCTCTCTCTCTGTCTCTCTCTCTCTCTCTAACAATGAACATTTTACAACACTTTAAAAACTCATGAATATTATTATTTACAACACCTGCCTTTTGGCTGACAATGCTTAGAGCTTATTGGAAATCGACTCCCCAATGTAGAATGCAAAAAAAATACAATTATGTTATACAAAGATCCAAAAAATACTATTAAAAACCCTTATTATAAATGGCAGCACTATATTTATAAACTGCAAATGTTGACATTTACAGCAAGTACAAATTTGTAATTATTCGAAAACAATTCTGTTGAGGTAGTACCCTCTTAAGTCAGTTATTATAATGCTAAAATACTGAATAAACATGACACACATTAAACATTATATATATATATATATATATATATATATATATATATATATATATATATATATATATATACACACACACACACACAATACAGCAAATCTATTACATTGTATTTGTTTATTTATTTTAATTAAAAGTGTATTCCTTTGGTAAACAAAACTGTATGAAATGTGCAGTCCGACTAGTATCATCTTCCACTGTTTATTTTTTTCAATACATTCACTACATTTTGCATCTTTTTACTTATTTAATTTTTGGATTTAAATTGTACATTTATAATGCAAAAAAAGGGATAATACATTGTTTAAAAAGCTTATATATAACATTCAATAGTTCCATTCGTGCTATATTAATTTGTAACAATAAGCAGAAAGAAAATGTTTTAAGACACCTGGTCATAGTGTGTGTGTGTGTGTGTGTGTGTGCGTGCGTGATTGCGTGTGTGTGTGTGTGTGTGTGTGTGTGAGATTATTTATTTTACTATACTTATGTAATTTACTGACTCCCCCAGGTCCCTAATGTTAAAACTGTACTGTACTGACTTGTAGCTAACCTCAGTTTGCCTCAAGCTAATGAAAAAATCAATAACAGAAACAAAGATAGATAGATAGATAGATAGATAGATAGATAGATAGATAGATAGATAGATAGATAGATATTTCAAAGAAAGATGATCCAGTGTTGTTCTACCTTACTTCTAGGTTGTAAACATTTTTTCTCCACTCCATCTGGTGTAACAAAAACAACAGCTTGTACTAAAATCCCTGTGGAAATGTATCTTTTTAATTTGGCAACTCAACTGTTAATATGTTAAAGTACTCAAACCACGCACATGCAAGAATTTACATACTTTTTACTGGCTTTTTTTTCCCTCTACAGTAATCAAATCCCATTGACTTACTACTTGGAACATTGTTTTGATCAGTGCTGATACTCCTGCAAAGAATCAGCTAAAATTAATTAACAAGACTGGCATTAAGCTTCAGTAATAAACGATAGTACAGATAACAGACATTATTTCACTTTTTTGCAAATTCTAATTATTTCTTAAACTATACACTTTGGTTCATCAGTCAAACAATTTCTAAGGTGGTCTAAGATTTAAAAAAAAAAAAAATACACAGCTCAAAATGCTTTTTCTCTGAAGTTAATGTGTAACAAAAGATTTGCGCGAATAAAGTGGAATTTCAAGAATATTATTGTAACAGTCCAACTAGTGCCTACAAAACTGAAGGGGTTAGGGTACCCTCTATTATAAAATTATCATAGAAAATATATGCATATGAAATCATATGTTTTGGTAAAATGAAACGTGTTTCTTATGTGAACAAAAATAATAATAAAAAAACGAGTAGGACCAGGGAAAGCCTAAACTGAAACAGTCATCTGAAAGCGGTTCAGTGCAATTTCCTAATTAATTTAGATTATTTAGTTATTTATTGATTTATTTATTTATTTATTTATTTATATATATATGTATTTGTTTATTTTTGTATTTATTTTTTTTCAGAATATTTTCAGTCTCTTACCCCCAACTGCCCTACCCCCCTTCAGTGGCCGTTGGGGAGGCTGATCTTTGGAAAGTGGACAGTACTTAATGGTATGGGCATTATCTCCGTTGGCACTGCATAGGGGGCAAGTGTAAGCCCTGAGTATCGGGCAGACTACCCTTCCGTCTGGCGTCTTCAGCACATGCGATCCATACACCTCCTCCGGTGCCCCGTTATTCCTACAGAAGACACAGATCTTGGGTTCCTGCTTATTCCTCGGCGCTGTCTTTCTCACCCTTCTCTCCATTCCAAAGATGTCGAAGCCAGCGAAAGTGCCCCCAAAGCCGGAGTCTCTGTCTTGCGGGAGGACTCCGCCGCTTTGGTTCTGGAATGGACTGAAGATGGAAAAGCGCTCCTCCAGGTCGAGGAGGGAGGTTGGGGGAGGGCTCGAAGAGGGGCAACAGCAGTCTAAGTGCCCACCTTCACCGCTGCCTCCGACAACACACGGGCAAGCCGCGGAATCGTCCAAGCCAAGTGTTGCTTTCAGCGACTCCGTGATGGAATTCGGACTTTGGGGCATGCTGTTTTTGTTGATAGAATTCTTGGTCACCAAAGTAGAAAGTCCCAGATAGTCATTCCAGAAATTGAAGGTGTAGTCATAAGAGTTTCCAGCATTCAAATAATTGTGATTTAGAAAATCCATGTTTCGATTTTCACTTTGATTTATTTATGTATTTATTTTTCAGCCAAATAGATTTCCCAGTTTCTGTTCTGTTTCTGCAGAGCCGAAGTGCAGATGGTTCTTGTGCTCTGTGCTTCCAAAGTGTCTGGCAGATGGACTGGCGATTTATAGGCTTCAGTGTGATAAATAGACTCCGTGGAAGGCGGAGCTCTCCTTCCAATCCAATTTTATGATCAGGTTGAGCACATTTCTTTCAATAGAAGAGGAGAGCTAAAGTAAAAACGCGGAGCGGATCAAAATACACAAACTAAACAGGTACATTATTAATACCGGGTATGCAACTGTATTATTATTATTATGATGATGATGATGATTATTATTATTATTATTATTATTATTATTATTATTATTATTATTATTATTATTATTATTATTAATAATAATCATCATAATAATAATAATGATAATAATAATAATAATAGTAGTAGTAGTAGTAGTAGTCGTAGTAGTAGTATTAATGTTTTGCTTTATTCTTGTAGATGGCAATGATATGCATTGTAAGTTTAGATTGTTTGAATGTAAGTTATCTGGTTACTGCTAATGAAGATAAAGCATGGCGAAATTATGGTACAAGCATAAGTAACATTTATGTCGATGGCGATGTATTTATTTACATTTGGACAATCACATATGAATGGTTGGTGGCTGTTGCAGGTTCAGTTGATAACTACCTAAGCATATCAATTTAATAACGGTCAAAGATTGATACAACTGGCTTACATCTTTCTATTGATTCACAGTAGCTTAGAGCAGGTTTGCAATTTGCGGCTTATATCCACTTCACAACTGGACGTACAACATGTAGGTTCTTACATAAGATTTTATTTGTATTTATTTATTTTTCCCAAAGGAGAATAAGTGTCCGACTTGTTAAATCAAACTGTTACACAGTATGAGCTCTCTGCGGATGTCGAAATGAACAGTTTTGCAACACTAATCGATCATTGTCACAATTTGTGTTAACTGATAGCCTCCAGGTTTGTTCTGCAACATTTTAAAATGATCGGGGGCGGGGGATTAGTAGTAGGCCTACTGCTATGCAAGTATCGTATTACTTGGAATTAGCGCCACTTTGTTGAGGGCGGTGTTTATTCGAGGGCGGCGTTTATCAGAAATACTGTGGTTTTTGAACTGTGCAGTATTTTATTACATGATTTAAGGCATTTTAGAAGCAACGCCGTGAGAGTCTCCGATCTGCAGCACTATACTCTTGTGTGTTTTTGGGGCTTGAATACAGTACATTTACTGACAGTTAACGAGAGCCTATTAGGTGGCAGTTGGGAGGTCAGGGGAGTACTGTACCAGCGAATCAGGAGTGTGTATTGGTTGCTATGGGGCAGTTGTTACCTCTGAATATCGATTTGATTTCTATTAAAACTAAAATATACCCAACTCGGTTATTATGTTTTTCTCGCTGTAATTTACCTGCTTGTTTGTAATTTCTTTGTAAGAGAAACCGAAACTAAATCTTCTCATAGATAGTAAGCAAGTTTTTTTTTTTTTTTTTTTTTTATATATATATATTTATATATATATTTGTACAGGACTGAGTAAAATTCCAGTTGAACACCTACAGGAAGATATCTTCAGCCAGTTTTTGGATAGCGGTTAGAGTGAACTCTGAACTCTGCGGGGGAACGGGGGAGCAGGGGGGGCAGCGAAAGACTGCTGTGCTGGAAGTAGTTAATCTTGGGTTGTCTTTCGGGACAGTACTATAAAATAAAATTTGCTTACTAAGGTGTGTGTACATTAGTTTGTAATACATGCTGGTAAAGCTGATATATGTGAGTGAGGCGTTAATTTGAAGCCAGTGCTAATTCGAGGGAAACGGCATTTCAAATCCCAAACTAAATAACCCAACGCAGATCCACGCACAAGCGTTCTGTTGATAGAGGAAGGATCGCCAGGTGCCTCCATCACCCAATCTAGATAAAGTGCTTTGACCACGCTGTAGCGTAGCCTAATGAAGTTAGTTAAAAAAGTATTTGGTCGGTTTAGAAATTCTTCAGAAAACAAACCCCCAGATATCAATTATTTTAACACAAGCGATTACAGCCAAATGTAATGCTCATACACTGTAGTGTCAATAGGTTTGTTTAGCAGAGTTGTTTTGGTATTGTCATATGCTTTGAGACATAACTATAGCATGTATCACAATCATTCAGCTTCACAAGGAACTACATTCATGTTTGTTGTTAAGTATTTAGTATTGTTTTAATACCCGTCGATGACGGGTATTAAAACAATATACATCACATGAAAATCGGGATCCCGTTCCCTCAATCGGCGATCCACCTTTTCGTCTGTACCATTTGCATCTCGAAATGCCAAATTTCGGACTCGAGAGCGATGCAGACTGAGAGACGCCAGTCTCACTCGTAGGGGGGTCAGACTCAGAGATAGCCAGTTCACAAGCCTCTACTTCACTGAATATGTACCTCGGACAATTTCCGTTCACATAGTCAATACACAATAGTACCTTCATAAAAACCTGCACTTGTCACATGAGAATAACAAAGCGAGAGAGGCGAGGGTAATGTGAAACGCGACTGCTTTGGGTATAAAACTGCAGCTCTGCTCAGGCTTTCCAAAGTTTCTGTGTATATTGAGTAGATTGTCAGTCTAGACAAGAGGAATGAAGTCACCGAAAAGCTACGTGAATATTAGTTTATATTACGATGTAGTTAGGTTGCAAACGGATGTTATCATCATATAAATAAACAGCTGTGGTAAGGACTAGACTTTGTAATACATAGCTGACAGTACTGTACTCCCTTGTTTGTCGAAAATCTATTTGTTCGGTCACGGGGTCAATTCATTAAATTTGCCCACGTCATCTAAACTTTATCGATTGTCACAAAGCCAGCATTGACACAACACTAGCAAACCATGCGTGGTACTTTTTGTGAGAGAGAGAGAGAGAGAGAGAGAGAGAGAGAGAGAGAGAGAGAGAGAGAGAGAGAGAGAGAGAGAGAGAGAGAGAGAGAGAGAGAGAACAAAACAATACCACAAAATGGACAAATATTAGACCAAAAAAATATTTATGAAAAACTAAAACAAATGGAATTGTCAATTAAAGACAATCAGAACCCCCTGGACTCACCGATCACTGAGCAGGAGCTTAAGGAGAAATTGCAGGCCCTCCAGAATAGAAAAGCCAGCGGGGCAGACAGCATCTCCAATGAGATGCTGAAACACAGCAGCCCCAAGCTGCAGGAGGCCCTGCTCAAACTCTTCAATATCATTCTAAAGGTGGGTTATTTCCCTGATATCTGGAATCAAGGATTAAATACACCCATATATAAAAATGGAGACAAATTCGACCCCAATAATTACCGGGGCATCTGTGTGAGCAGTAATCTGGGGAAGGTGTTCTGCAGTATCATTAACGCCCGGATACTGGCCTTCCTTACCGAACACAGTGTCCTGAGCAAGAGTCAGATTGGCTTCCTTCCAAAACACCGGACATCTGACCACATTTACAACCTATACACCCTAATAGACAAACATTTAAACCAAAATAAAATAAAATATTTGCTTGTTTTATAGACTTTAAAAAAGCTTTTGACTCAATTTGGCATGAAGGATTATTTTACAAACTTATCCAAAGCGGTGTAGGGGGTAAAGTATATGACATCATCAAATCTATGTATACAGAAAATAAATGCGGGGTTAAGATTGGCAATAAAAGAACACAATTTTTCTCACAAGGGCGGGGAGTGAGACAGGGCTGCAGTTTGAGCCCAACACTGTTCAACATCTATATCAATGAGCTGGCCACAGTGTTGGAGCAGTCTGCAGCTCCTGGCCTCACTCTACATGACACTGAAGTTAAATTCCTGCTCTACGCAGATGACCTGGTCCTGCTGTCACCCACAGAGCAGGGTCTGCAGCAGAGCCTGTCACTGCTAGAGCAGTACTGTCAGACCTGGGCCCTGACAGTAAACATGAACAAGACCAGAGTCATGATATTCCAGAAGAAAGCCAGATCTCAGGGAAATAAGTACCACTTCACCCTGGGCAAAAACACTTTGGAACACTGCACACACTACACCTATCTAGGCCTTGAAATCAGCGCGTCAGGGAGTTTCAACCTGGCAGTGAATGCACTAAAAGAAAAAGCACGCAGGGCATTTTATGCTATTAAGAGAAAAATTCATATAAAGATCCCAATTAAAATTTGGTTAAAAATGTTTGAAAGTGTCATCCAACCCATTGCCCTGTATGGCAGTGAAGTGTGGGGTCTGCTCACAGAGCAGGATTTTACAAAATGGGACAAACACCCAACAGAAGCCCTGCATACAGAGTTTTGCAAAAGTATCCTGCAAATACAAAGGAAAACTCCAAGCAATGCATGCAGGGCTGAATTAGGCCAATACCCACTATTGATTAATATCCAAAAAAGAGCAATTAAATTTTGGCTCCATCTAAAAAATAGTAACATAAACTCTTACCACCATAAAGCCCTGCAATACCAAGAGCAGAGCCCAGAGAAGAGTCCCCTCAGCCAGCTGGTCCTGAAGCTCACTGCACTAACACACACTAACACCAACCAGCTTCAGGACAGCTCCACTCTAACACATACAATCAGAGTAAACCAAATTATAGCACAAAACAAACAAGAATATCTTATTCATTGGGACACACACACTAAAACACAAAGCAAACTGGAATGCTATCGGGCCCTAAAAGACACTACACCCGGCTGAATACCTGACCAGGGTGAAAAACAGTAAACAGAGACAGACCTTAACAAAGTACAGGCTCAGTGAGCACAGCCTGGCCATCGAGAAGGGCCGACACAGGCAGACATGGCTGCCCAAAGAGGACAGGCTGTGTGATCACTGTCAGCTCAATCAGGTCGAGACAGAGATACACTTTTTACTGCAGTGCACAAAGTATAAGAATATAAGGGAAGCTTTCTTCCCAAAAATACAAAATCTCTGCATAGATTTCTCAGACTTGCCAGACCCAGAAAAACTCCCCATCCTCCTCGGTGAGCACACAAGCTGTATTGAAGTGGCAGCCCAGTACACAAGCGCCTGCCACAGCCTGAGGGACAGGGAGTGACACTGAGGCTCCTCACACAGGGAGGAAAATAAATAAATAAATAAATAAATACATACATGTTATAGAATACATATATAAATGTATATCATTATTGTTATTATTATTGTTGTTGTGATGTGTTTGAAGTACTGTGTTGTTTTGTTTTATTTTCAAAAGTTTAATAGTTTGAAATGTTCATTGTAAAGATGGAATTTACGCATCATTGCTTTGGCAATACTTGTGAAAAATCAGTCATGCCAATAAAGCACTTGAAATTGAAATTGAATTGAGAGAGAGAGAGAGAGAGAGAGAGTCCGCCGTTAGAAACACCTTTAGACCCTTCAGATCTGTAGACTTGTGTAAGCTTTTTCAGAACTGGAAACATCGATAATAATAATAATTTGTTTTGTTTATTTTAGCAGACGCCTTTATCCAAGGCGACTTACAGAGACTAGGGTGTGTGAACTATGCATCAGCTGCAGTGTCACTTACAACTACTTCTCACCCGAAAGACGGAGCACAAGGAGGTTAAGTGACTTGTTCAGGGTCACACAATGAGTCAGTGGCTGAGGTGGGATTTGAACCAGGGACCTCCTCGTTACAAGCCCTTTTCTTTAACCACTGGACCACAATGCCTCCTATAATAATAATAATAATAATAAATAACTTAATTGCTCATTTCTTGCAAAGACGCCGACATATATGAATTTTGTTTATCGGAGTTTCCTTTTGAAACTTCTTCAATCACATGAAAAGAATTTGTTATTTTCCTGATCTTGGTTTAACAAGTTTTCAAACTGTCTGGAAACGAGTAGTCATCGCACTGATAAATGGGATGTGTAGTTTTTAATGTGTGATTAACAGTGGGCAGTGGACACCAATAAACTACATTCCCAGAGTTCATTACTGTTGAGCTAGTTTAGACCTGTGTTTAAATCAATCAATCTATCTATATATAGTATACAGTATAATATATATATATATATATATATATATATATATATATATATATATATATATATATATATATATATATCTTGCTCTTATTGTATTATTACCTGTACTGTAACACTTGAAATGTATTTGCTTATGATTGTAAGTCGCCCTGGGTAAGGGCGTCTGCTAAGAAATAAATAATAATAATAATAATAATAATAATAATATATACTGTCAGTTAAGAAAAGGCTTCATGCAAAAGCTTACAAAAGGAAAAAGTCATATGTGCACTCCAATGCTTAGTAATTGTCCTTATCAGTAATTATGGTCTTCTAATTGATTAATAATAGGGAATATCAAATAAATGCAATATATATATTTCTAGTTGAGAACTTCATGTGGTAAATGATGTAATCAGTATTTGCTGAGTCATTCATTATTATTATTTATTTCTTAGCAGACACACCCTTAACCAGGGCAACTTACAATTGTTACAAGATATCACATTATTTTTTTTACGTACAATTACCCATTTATACAGTTGGGTTTTTTTTACTGGAGCAATCTAGGTAAAGTACCTTGATCAAGGGTACAGCAGTAGTGTCCTACCGCCTGGGACTGAACCCACAACCCTCCAGTCAAGAGTCCAGAGCCCTAACCACTACTCCACACTGCATAAGTGATACAATGCTGATACAATTAACAGCATTTGATTAAATCTGGATATGAGTATTCATTGAATAAAGCACAATACCAACTAATTTAATTCAATTTTACTCTAATGTGAAGACAAAAAATGACAACAATGTACTGTCAGATTTTCTAGATACCTTTATTTATGCACAGCGGGTATAGTAGCCTCATACATAAGTGCACACTTGTTTGAAAAGTCAAAGACAAACAAGTTCTTTAACAAAACATTGTCCACTGAACTGTGTATAATTAGATCTGAACTATAATTACAGATTTTTAATGAAATAAAATAAGAAAGGAAGGTGCCCTCATGAAGCATAGGGGTTTTTAATTTAATTTAATTTTTTTTTTAACTAAAATGAAATTGATTGTGTGCATAAAACTTTTAAGATTCAAGAGAATCAGTGAGATTCTTATTTAAAAATAGTGTAAGTATGATATGTGACCACCAGGTGGCAGTCTGTTGGCTCCGTCTGCTTCATAGTGTAATACAGACACACGTCATAACAACATTGTATTTATAATACACCAGCTTGTACCTGCAAGCAAGATGGCAGCCGGTTAGATGGTTCTATGGGTTAAGTTAGTCAATCACATGTATCAGACAAAAAAATGAACCATGCACTGCACAATCGTGATATATCAGACACCATTTGAGCTGCTAGCTTCACATAAACCGTACATGCTAAATGTGCTGGTGACCATGAAAGTGACATCTGAACTAAAATCCATATTGAGGTCAAAATGTACCACTCGCTGGTACATTATTTTAACCACCGGCTATAACAATTATACAGATCATTTTTAGAGCTTTGGGAGAATGTATTGTTGTAGTTCATGATTCTTTCAATACATTTCCATTGGAGGTGATGTCCAACATACAATATCCCTCCAGAGGAAATATTTAACTAATTTGACAGTCAAATGCATTTAAAGAAAGCATTTCTTTAAACCTCTTGAATCAAATCAAAGTGTATGCCGCCACCTTAGCTGTACATTATAATGGCTATGGTGCATTTTTCTTTTGGACTCAGTCCAAGCCAGGATGACGCAGTTCAGACTGGAAAGAGTGAGGGGAGCATGGGGACTCCAATAGGTCTAACGGGTCTGATAAGCACTGGGGTGGTGTCTTCTAATCCAGAAAAGGGGTTAGAAATGCAGAGTTCAAATACCCAAGGACAGCAGTGAAAATGTCGATGAAGTAAATACACTGTTTTGGGATAAACCTCGGGATTTACTCTTTTAAGGACTAGTAAAGGACATTTTCATGATCCACTGCCTACATCTCTGCACTACTTGTATGAAATATTAAATAGATTAAAATCTTACATTCAATCTCTTAGTGGAGTCTGTGCTATGTCGTGTGAAATCTGTGATCAAGGCAAACAGTGGCCCAGCCCAATATTAGCTACAAGTCCTAATACAGTAGCCATACACGTGTATATAAAAAAGCATCCTTCTAATGATTTGGAACACCTCCTCCTATAATGCTTAATCGAGTTAGTTAATCCCTCTCCCATGTATGTTTCAGAAGAAAAAGAATGCAGTACTGGCACACACTCATGCTCAACACATGATTAAATATAAAGCTATATTGGCAATGATATATACTCTAAGCTTCTAAAGCTACCCAGGTCACAATCCCGCATTGGGTTAACCCAGGTCCCAGGGACACACCTCAGGATGTGGGTCGACATGCTTTGACCCAGGTCGAGCGAGACAAATGCATGACGACCTGTCATAAGCCGACGAAATAGCAAACAGCCACGCCTGCATAACAAGCTCACACGGCTTCTTCATAAGCGGTGTGAAATCACGTAGCCAACCCGCATGACACCAGGCCCTGACCTGGGGAGAACATACCAGTGTGAAAGGGGCTTAAGTTGTATCAGTCAACTTTTCTAACTTATTTTTTTAATGCAAAACTTCTGGCAAAATGCACAGAAACCAATCAGAATGTGTGTAATTGAATCAGATGCAATCAAAGAAAGGAAATAAGCCCAGCACCTTTAAATAATTAAGTTCTGCATTGCTTTCAGATTCACTGGGTGATGTTACATTTGCACATCCTTCATTTCTATGATTTTCTTTTTCTTACTGCAGTGAAGAGTAAAACAATGCTTACTCTTGAAAAACGACATGACAAATTGATATTCATTTTTGCATTTGCTATTAACCTTTACATTTTTCACATACCTCTCTAATCATAACAGGCTGGATTCGCTTGAATTAGTTATAAAGTGACAGCGGGTGTGCTGAAAGAATACATTAGCGCTCCAAAAATGTGATACCTTGCCATCTGTAGCACATACTTTTGTTCAATTCCACACTCTACCAAAAGGACATTGTAGCGAAGAGCAACACGATTAATCCCAGGGATTAAAGGAATGAGCTATGAGGGTTGAGAGAACCCAGAACAAAGAAGAATGGGGAGGGGCTTGGTTGAAGTCTTTAGAATCTTAAACAGAGTTGATAAAGTTAACCCTTTTAGTGCAGGACAAAAACCAGGACATAGTTGTAAATGAAGTGGAGACAGATTTAGAGTGTGGGAGACGCTACTTTACACAGAGTGGTGATGGTATGGAATGGGTGTTGATGCTTAATCACTGGGATCATTTGCGACCCAACTCGACAAGATTTTAAGATTAATGGGCTACTAGGAACCGGGTGAGCACTGGCTTTTTCATGTTGTTGTGAAAATGTGCTGACCCCTGCCTGACAAATGATGATATTCGAATAACATCTCTGACAGTTTCAGTCACAATGAAGACAAAGCAGCAGGTAGAGGGACAACTGTAGGCACTCAGTTGGCTGCACAACTCATTGTCTCTAAAGTGACTTCCTGGAGAACACAAATCTCTACCCCAGCCTCCTTGAAAGAATAAGAGGCAATCATCATTGAGGAATTGTTACATATATATCTGCAGAACACCTTGCAAAATTGCCACGTTGAAGCAACTCCTTAATGTATTCCCCTATACATTTTCAAACATTGTTCAGTATATTTACTGACTGCTGCTGTTATTAAAGAGATCTCATATATTATGTCAGTACAAAATTGTAAGGAGATTTTCTTGAAAGGATGTTCATTACAATGAGAAATTGTACAATATACTGCAGTTAACTAAAGTTTGTTATGACAAAGGAATATGGTGCAGGGGCTAGAAAACTTTGTATCTGTGTGTTGGGAAACAGAATTATAATATTACAATTCACTGCGTGTGATGAATGTCATAAAAGGTGCCAGGCAGACAGCATTTGAGGTTATAACTTCCTTTTTATGTTCAAATCAGATGTTCTGCCTGGGTGGCTGAAGCTGTGATGCAAACTTCCCCACTAATGCGTCGTAAACTCTGCACAGGGGAGGGAATATTCTTGGGGATGGATAGTCTAGTTCCACTCTGAACGGCAGCCCATGTGAGTGTCAATTGGGATGGTAGTTTTATGATGGAATCACCTGTTCTATAGGACATAGCACCATCATAACTTATTTTTCATTGACCATTTGTCCGAGTGCTATTGAACACCCCTGGCTTTTATTGTATTCACCACCACTTACTGATGCTGCGTCTTCCTATGCAAATTGACATTTTTTTTAACACAATAGTGACTTTTGATATTCACATCCATATGTCATCACTCTTGCTTCAGAAGTTTGTTTCCCCATTCGGTCACAAATTTTATTTTAATTTAAAGAAATTTTAAAACAGTTTGTGTGAACTCCATGTTGGGGAAAAAAATATGCATTATAAAAAAAGATACATTGATAGGAAACTTAACATGGTCTGATAATACAAATAGTGACTGAAGGGGATATAGCAACACTGTAGTGTAACAGAAACCCAGAAAAATGTAATATCTGAGAAATATATGAGAAAAATCATAATTTAATAGAAATATGCCAACATGTATTTTAAAATGAGTGTAAAAAAAACCCTTTTATAGTGCTAGTGCTCCTGCTTCTGTGATCAATACCCACACTGTAGCTGTCAAATCTCACACATATGTGAACAGCACTCATGCTGAAGCTGTAAATAGTTGCACCACATTGGCAGTTACAAACAAGCAATCAGCCATCTGAGATTCCCAGCTAACATTCCTACACAGTTCCATGGGTTAATTAGAAAAGGCTGAGCTTGTCTTTATGAAGAAACATGAGGAATATTCATTGTCAGCCATACAACAACACATTTAAAATACAATATCGTTTAACTGGATCTGGTAAAACTACACTGCATGTGGTATATCACTATAGACAACGGGGACCAAACATTCTTTACCTGGTAGTGCAATTGTAAACGACTACTAACCAATGATTTAAACTCAATCTCCTTAGCTTGATTAACACCAGTTCTGATCCCCCTTTTAAAGTGCTGAATTCAGTATGTCACTATAAATGAATGTTTCTCTACACAAAGGAAACCAAACAGATCTTTTATGTCGACTTACAAAGTAACAGTAAGGGAAAGCACTACATTTTAATGGGTTAGATTCACATGTAATCATTGAAGGTGTGATGAGAAAGTATTTGAATAGGTAGTGCTAATAAGCCTGTGCTTGGTTGTGTTATTTTCAGTAAAAAGGAAACAGACTTTGATTAAAGTTACTGTGAATAGAGTAGAGCTTTTATGTCGTTAGAGATTTGTGCATTGGTACAGTCATCTAAATTACAATGCAAGAGAACACATTTCCTTCATTTCTGGTTGTCAGTGTTCTACTAGATGACTTTTATAAAGCATAACTATTTTGGCTTGACTGACATTTCATGGAAGCAAACACTTTTCTTCTGTAGACGTTTTTAAAAAAGTATAAACAATATATTATTGGATTTTGATAAGCTTATTTGAAGCTAAATTGAGTTTCGCTCATTCCACAAATCCATGGAATAAGTGTCACATCTGGCATTTGCTATTAAAATATTAATAACTCATATGGCACTGATTAATGGAGGAAACGCCGTTGTTGAAACAACCTGCTTATGATGTCAATTACTAACCAGAAGGAATTAATAACTTTTTTCTCTGCACATCCGACATGAATCTCTGTCTATAAATTGCATCGGTAACTGTTCAGTTGGCTGATATCAGCAGTTCAAACTTAAAGCCGAAATGACTGAACTCTCTTCAACTGGCAGATTCCTAGTCTTTTAAAGGACCGAAGATGCATCATTAATGACGGTTTTGTTCCAGCACCAATTGCTGATGGCACAAATTTTCCTGGTCATTTGCACAAAAAGTGCTGATTTTGGGAGCTCTTCCAGATTTTTCATCACGGAATATCATATTTTCTAAGTGTAATGCACATGACAGCTTGATACATAAGAAAGTTTTAAGAGCTTTTTAAAACAAAAGTTAGTGTGCTGCAATCTGACTGCAGAGCGAAACATAACTCTGATGATTTTCATCATCAATAAAGAATGTGTTAAAGGTTAGGGTTACATTTTAATTATAGAATCTCTAACCCTAACCCTGACTCTAACCCTAACCCTAAACTTAACCCCCCTAACTGTAACCCTAACCCTAACCCTAACCTTTTTCTAATACAATTGTGTGCTTACAGAAATCGTGTATAAACATTTACACATTAAGTACATTGTAACTATTGTGGTAACGTGTCCCAGCCATGCTGGTTTGTACCCTTAAAACAGTTAACCCAGACACCAGAACTGCAAGTTTAAGAGCTTTCTGCTCACTTTTATTAAGCACAACAAACACTGGAACAAAACAAAATGCACAAAACAAAACCCCAACTCCACCTAGGAGTGCCACCAGACTATCAACCGGACAACTAAGCCATTTACCGATTCAACAAAACACAATACAGGTTACACTTTTCACAATACCTCTCAAGTTTTCAGGTCCAACCACACAGGTATTACCCAGACTTCAGACAGACAGCGGGGCTTCTCCTTTAGTTTCTGGAGACAGCGGGGCGTCTCCTTCCAGTTCTGGAGACAGCGAGGCTTCTCCTTTCAGTTCTGGAGACAGCGGGGCATCTCCTTTCCGGTTCTGGAGACAGTGGTGCTTCTTCTTCCGGTTCTGGGGACAGGGGGGCTTCTCTAGTTCTGGTGCAGTCAACTCTGGTTCTGGTGCAGGCAACTCTGGTTCTGGTGCAGGCAACTCTGGTTCTGGTGCCGGCAACTCTGGTTCTGGTGCAGGCAACTCTGGTTCTGGTGCAGGCAACTCTGGCTCCGGCAACTCTCACTCTGCAAGTTCTCAGTGCTGGTAGACCAAGTCATCCCAGTCCCCCAAAACTTTTGTCAACCCATGAAGGCACAGTTGCCTTAGCTGGGCTTGCTCATGGCTGGGCAGACTAAAATGTTCATTAGCATCCCTAGCAACGAGAGTGTAGGAAACCTGGCAGGTCTTGAGTCAGGCTCCTTTTTATTTTCAGTTCCTGGCTGGGTCAGTAGGGGGCACTATCCCAACGCTGACACCATATGTGGTAACTTGACTGCCGGTCAAGGCTGGCCAGCGGCAGAAATAGCAACACCAGACACATAACTGCAGTGAAGCGCTTCTACACACTTATTATTTATAAACAAACAAAACACACAGGAACAAAATAACAGTTTGAACAAAAACACTACACACAGAACTTCAAATAAACAAAAGAGCACCCAAGCACAGTTATAACGGTACCTTCCTCACACAGTATTCTCTCTGTTCCACTCCTTCTCAGCTCCACACTCTCCTACACAACACACATCAAACATTCATCCTTTGTCCTTTTTATAAGGTGTGACCAGGGGTAATTGACAATCAGTCATTCAATTACCACCTGGCCACCTTCCACACTTTTCAATAAAACAATCACACATTTCAATTAAACAATTTAACACTTCCCAAACCAATTAAAGTATTACATTCACCTGTGGCTGTGCATGGGCAGCCACAAAACACACATTTCTTCTTATTATTATTATTTATTTCTTAGCAGACGCACTTATCCAGGGCGACTTACAATTGTTACAAGATATCACCTTTTTTTTTTTTTTTTACATACAATTACATTATTTTTTACACATTATTTTTACATACAATTACCCATTTATACAGTTGGGTTTTTACTGGAGCAATCTAGGTAAAGTACCTTGCTCAAGGGGACAGCAGCAGTGTCACCCACCAGGGATTGAACCCACAACCCTCCGGTCAAGAGTCCAGAGCCCTAACCACTACTCCACACTGCTGCCCTAATTTCTTAGTGTGCAGGGCCTTTGCCCTGCCCACATCCTCCTCCTACTTTGCCACACTGCATAATAACATTGTAATTATGTGTAAGTACACAGGTATTTACTAAGTAACTACAGTGTAAATACACAGTAATTGAACACTTAGTGTAAAGTGTTACCCCATATTCTATTTTTCTGCATCTCCCACTGTTACAGATTTCTATTATTTTTTTTAACAAACTGTTCCCCACCTCATTAATCCATTTAAAAGCTGTAATGGCTCTGAATGCTATGCAATTGGAGTTTTAAATTATAAACTTTAAAAACAGGTTATTGGTTCCCTTAAGGTTCTGTCCATTCCTTTGACATGCAATATAAGCTAAAGTTTGACTTTTATCAGCCACAAACCAACCTGGCAACTCCTGTTGAGTGATTGAATGAGGCGATATGTGCACTCCAGGAAACAAAATTAAAGTTTTCCCAAGTCATTTTACTTATTTCACTAGGCGAGGCAATGTCTGTTGAGTGAGAGGTAGAAGGTATGATTTGGCCTTGGGGTCTCACACTTTCCCACAGGATGGGGGAAGTAGAGAAAAAAAGAAGGCTTGGGAGACTGGTTAGTGGATGACAGGGAGACATTGCCACCCCCCCTGAATTTCATCAAGGTTAGTATTAACCCTAGCTTTACTTTAGTGTTCTTTTCTGCTCTATAGCATACTTGCCATCCTGCATTTGTATGGAACACCTCATTAATCTTTTATGAGAGGCTATACTAATAGCTTACCAAGGGACCTAAATCTAAAACACTCTAAAACACTGAGAACATTTAAAAAAAGACTAGATTCTGTGCTTTTAAATTAGACCCCCCCCCCCCCAGTATGGGAGAATGGTGTGCTAACGATGGCAAGCCTTGTTTCTTGTTTCCAAACTTCTCTTTTGTCATGTTTTGATGAGAGTTTTCAGGAAGACCGACTGCATGGGTGACAGTTTTTGCCAGATCTAAACTCTAATTTGAAACATCAGAACTTTCCTCTATGGTAGATGGTCGCAGAACATTCAGATTAATACCACAATAATAGTGCAGGAGAGGATGCTGAAACCTTTTGGCTGCTGCTTCTCTACCGGGTTTATTTTTATCTTTTAACTGAACTTTTAATACAAATTTTTTAGGGCAACTATTTGAATTGCATCTAAGGTGTGCAAGTGGCCCTGTACCTATTTTTGTTGCTTTTGATATCTCTGTCTACCGTGTTGTTTACCGCAGCCAACCTTGCTACCTGTTAGTACATACTACCACGGATTAGATTGTCTCCTGCCTAATTCAAACTGCTTTTGGTTTCCTACGGGTGCTATGTGACCTGCCTGGTCGTCTGTCCCGTGGATTCTGCCTGCCTGCTTGCCTGCTGCCTGTTGTGACCCGTGGCTGTTGTGATCCCTGTTTGAACTCCGCCTGGATCTCGGCCTGCGTTGCCCGCTGCCTGGGATTTTCTGCCTGCACTGACTGCGGTCTGACTTGGATTGCCTTGCCTGGGGCTTGTGCCGTGGTTGCGGTGGCTGGCGTTCCTGCAGCCTGCCATTTGTTTAATAATGTCTGCCTGTTTTGACTTCTGATTTTGTGGCTTGATTATTTGAAAATCATCGATAATGTCTCTGAGGGCAGCAGTGTGGAGTAGTGGTTAGGGCTCTGGACTCTTGACCGGAGGGTTGTGGGTTCAATCCCAGGTGGGGGACACTGCTGCTGTACCCTTGAGCAATGTACTTTACCTAGATTGCTCCAGTAAAAATCACACTGTATAAATGGATAATTGTATGTAAAAAATAATGTTATAACTTGTAACAATTGTAAGTTGCCCTGGATAAGGGCGTCTGTTAAGAAATAAATAATAATAAGGAACTCTGTTTCTCAATTGCTGCATTTAAATCACACTTGTACTCTTTCAAAATATGTACTGAATATCTGCTGAGAGCATGGAGTCCTGAGCAGACCAAGATATCTGCACAGAAGTTCCAGGCGCTGTTTTTTTTTCTACTAATACAAGCAATGTTTTTACTACTTGGTCCTGCTGGCGGCCTCTCGTTCTGGTATTGACTCTAGTTGCCTACGCAGACTACCGAGATCAGAGACTGCTTTAATTAACACCAAGCATTCTTTACTGTCCAGACCAGTCAAACTAGCCTTATTTAACACCCACTCTTTAAATAATAAGGCATTGTTATTGAGTGAGTTCATCACAGATAATAATCTTGATTTTCTATGTTTAACTCAAACCTGGCACCAAGAAAATGACTACCTCTTGTTAAACCAGGTCATTATTCCTGGCTTTGGTTTTGTTGAAAAATCCCGCTCTTCAGGCCGTGGTGGCAGGCTAGCAGTTGTATATCATTTGGATTTTAACTTAACCCCCTTTCCTGTCCCTGTTTTTATCATTTGAGTGTTTGGTTTTTAAAGTGACTTTTAACCAGCCACTGGTTATGGCTCTTATTTATCAACCTCCTAGCAAAATGATTCCTTTCTCACTGAATTTACTGATCTATTATCTCTATTGTGTCCTAAATTTAACAGGATTTTAATATTCATATTGATTCCCAATACTCCTTCTGGCAGTCAGATGTTTAGCACTCTTGGACTGTTTTGGCCGCTCCCAGCTAGTCAATGTCCATACTCATAATAAGGGCCACACTTTGGACTTAGTTATTACTTAGTGGCCCACCAGCTTCTAATTTGCAGATACTTGACTTAGTTATCTCTGATCAAATGGCCATTTTGTTTGATTTGGAACTCCCTTTCCTTCCATCTAATCCCAACCGATTAATTGCTTTTTGTAACTTAAGGTCATTTGACCACGCTATGTTCACTGATACCATTGTTTCCACTCTTCCTTGTGTCTCGAAAACATTACAAGTCATCTTCCAGTTTTTGACACACCAATTATTTTGTTTTACCCTGTGCTTGAGTTTATTGGTATTCCCTTTATTCATTGTGCCCAGGTTACCTCCCTAAGCCTGACTGAATTGATTCCAAAAATTCAACCCACTACTTGCTTGCTAGACCCCATTCCTACTTTTCTAGTTTGTTTCTGCTTTTCAGCTCTCTGCCCGTTGGTGACTAATATCATAAATGAGTCTTTGAGCTCTGGAGTTGTGCCTTCAACATTTAAAATCGCTGCAGTCATACCGGTGCCGAAAAAAAAAGTCACTGATAATTTGATAGTCTAGGTTGCTTATACATTACAACACATAGTTACTGTGCTTCGCAGATTAGTTCAACTTCTTATTTCCTATAGAATAATTCCAGGCGTATAGACTTTTCAAACTTCAGAAACAATAAGTTTTATTTACTTACATCCATGGCAGTCAAACAGGTGGAAAATCCTTCCATTGTTGTACAGCAATATGTTCAGCAACAATAACTCCATACAGCTTCATACGAACAGTCTTCAGTTTAACTATGACTTATATCTTCTTATGCAGTTACAACTCTCCTATTTCTTATGTATGTCTGTATTTCTGACTCTATGTATGATTTTAAAGCATATCTGTATGGTCTGTAATATAGCTACATTATTCAGATGTGTCTACAACCAGCTGTACTGTATTTGTTCTAGCTACAAACTAGAAACTGCGTCATCTGTCCCTGTGTCCTTTTTTTTAACATTTTCTTTCAAACTCGAATTTAACTCTACTGCCTGAACCAGTATTGTTAAATACCAGAATGCCATATTACAAAACATAAATTCTGTAGACATTACTAAAATAACAGTGGAGGATAAGCCCTCATTGTATTACATGTATATGTATTATTATTATTTGTTTATTTAGCAGACACCTTTATCCAAGGTGACTTACAGAGACTAGGGTGTGTGAACTATGAATCAGCTGCAGAGTCATTTTCAACTACGTCTCACCTGAAAGACAGAGCACAAGGAGATTAAGTGACTTGCTCAGGGTCACACAATGAGTCAGTGGCTGAGGTGGGATTGGAACCGGGGACCTCTTGGTTACAAGCCCTTTTCTATAACCACTGGATCACACAGCCTCCTAAAAGCCTTTCTAGGTGCTTCTAAGAACCGTTTTTTACATGGATTCTCTATTCTCTATTTGCACTCTTTTTTTGTCGTAAGCTATGAAACATGTATTGAAAATTGGAGTTTTCAAAACAATACAGTATTATAGTATTATAAACCGCAATTTACAAACTGACTTGATCAGAAGGGTTAAAAAAAATTAGCACTTTGCAAAATGTTATTAAATGTTTCTTTGTCCATGAAAACGATGTTGCCTTCTTGCTGCAGACAACTCTCCCACATCACCTTGCCTTTTATATAGCCTACTGTCCGTCTGAGTTCTTAAAATAATCAAGTAAATACGAGGCCTGCAATTACGGCAGCTTTAATAAATTAGACGGAATATTTAATAGACCTCTTTTGCAAAATCCCCTCCCAATTTTAGCGCTTTCGTTCAAAAACGCCCCAGAGTTACATATGCATATACAGAATTACATATGCATCAAGTGCTAAAGCACACAGCGACATTGCCCCCGCAAATCACGTATTAATTGCGTGTTTATGCCATTGTGTTTTATAAATCCCATCCAAGAATTTAGAACCCTCAGCGCCCTTTTTACGGTCGTAAAACATGAGCAATCCTTTTATAAATCTGGGCCTTTGTCTCTCTGGGTGGGTTTAGGTTCGTTACTGGGACAGTTTCCTTAGGGGTACCCCAGGGCTCCGTATTGGGGCCTGTTTTATTTAGTATATATAACTGTATAAACTGGTAATTGCATATAAAAATAATGTCATATCTTGTAAGTCGCCCTGGATAAGGGCGTCTGCTAAGAAATAAATAATAATAATAATATATGTTCCTACTTGGTAAAATTATTAGACATCATGGCGTGAATTTCCATCTTTACACTGATGACACTCAGATTTACTTGCAAACTAAACCTGACATTGAAGTGGCTGTTTCCATGCTTCCTAATTGTATAACTGATATTAAACTTTGGATGCAACAACATTTTTTGCAATTGAACTGTGATAAGACTGAGGTGTTATCAGAACCGAAAGGAGAAGCTCCAATGTCTCCAGAACCAGAAGGAGAAGCCCCACTGTCTCCAGAACCGGAAGGAGAAGCCCCACTGTCTCCAGAACCGGAAGGAGATGCCCCGCTGTCTCCAGAAACTAAAGGAGACTCCCCGCTGTCTCCAGAAACTAAAGGAGACTCCCCGCTGTCTACAGAAACTAAAGGAGACACCCCGCTGTCTGCAGAACCGAAAGGAGATGCCCCGCTGTCTCCAGAACCGGAAGGAGACACCCCGCTGTCTCCAGAAACTAAAGGAGACGCCCCGCTGTCTCCAGAAACTAAAGGAGATGCCCCACTGTATCCAAAAACTAAAGGAGACACCCCGCTGTCTCCAGAACCGAAAGGAGATGCCCCGCTGTCTCCAGAACCGGAAGGAGACACCCCGCTGTCTCCAGAAACTAAAGGAGACGCCCCGCTGTCTCCAGAAACTAAAGGAGATGCCCCACTGTATCCAAAAACTAAAGGAGACACCCCGCTGTCTCCAGAACCGGAAGGAGAAGCCCCACTGTCTCCAGAACCGAAAGGAGATGCCCCGCTGTCTCCAGAACCGGAAGGAGACACCCCGCTGTCTCCAGAAACTAAAGGAGACGCCCCGCTGTCTCCAGAAACTAAAGGAGATGCCCCACTGTATCCAAAAACTAAAGGAGACACCCCGCTGTCTCCAGAACTGGAAGGAGACGCCCCGCTGTCTCCAGAACCGGAAGGAGACGCCCGCTGTCTCCAGAACCGGAAGGAGATGCCCGCTGTCTCCAGAAACTAAATGAGATGCCCGCTGTCTCCAGAACTGGAAGGAGACACCCCGCTGTCTCCAGAAACTAAAGGAGACGCCCCGCTGTCTCCAGAAACTAAAGGAGACTCCCCGCTGTATCCAAAAACTAAAGGAGACACCCCGCTGTCTCCAGAACCGGAAGGAGACGCCCCGCTGTCTCCAGAAACTAAATGAGACGCCCCGCTGTCTCCAGAACCGGAAGGAGAAGCCGCACTGTCTCCAGAACCTGA